>CM067313.1:23791744-24190711 GCA_034231615.1 Meghimatium bilineatum | reverse complement strand
ATATATATATATATATATATATATATATATATAATATATTATATATAATATATATATATATATATATATATAAAGAAATGAGAAATAGCCCTACGTTAAAAGAAAGTTGGACAGAGTTGAAAACAACACAAATTCTCGTTCCCACACCCCCTCCCTTTTAATAGAATATATCCACTAATACCTGAAAAATTCTTGCTAAAAACATGATTCAGATTTCAGAATAAGCGCCGACCAACAGTAGAAAAAGTTTCCCTAAATTATTTTGCCAATATGAGACACCCACAATTGGTGCTTAAGTCCATACTAAAAGAAGGGGAAATAAATGGCTGCAAGACCATACAAGAACTAAAACTGCAGGCAGCGGACCGCAACACATGGAGAATCAAATCCTCTGCCATATGTACCACCTGCGGCACGAAAAGGAACAGGCAACTGGTGCATCCAAATACCTGCAGCAACGTCTTGGTTGACGAACGAGGCAGTACTCGAACAAGCACGGCAGTACTTAACTAATCTGAATAACCAAAATATCGGGGGAATGACCGACAAAAGTGCCGCAGTAACCAGACAAATAAGAGGGGTAAATGCTAAATAAAGTACACAGGGTACAATAAATACCTAACTAACGATATAAAATAATAATAATTAACAATAAAACATAGAACAAAGAGAATTATCATAATAATCATAATAGACCGATACGTTGATAATTGTCTTTGTTTTATGTTTTATCGTATATTTATTATTATTTGATATCGATAGTTAGGTATTCATAGTAACCTGTTTACTTTATTTAGTATTTATTACTTCTTAACTAATCTGAACACATTTGCTCACATGCGTATACATCAGTCATGTAGTCAGTCTTTATTATAGGCTATATAAATTGACGTTTGGGTTGGTACCCAGAAGAATTAGAATAGACATTCAATAATGAATAGAAAGCATAAGACAAATGTCAAACGAGACACAATTGAATCAATTCGTTAATGATGCATATTTCTTTCCTGGATTCATTCTTGACTGCAGACCGATAAAGTAATCGATGACTATCTTGCCCTAGGGAGTTTTGTAGCGTAGGAAAAGGTGAATTCACTTGTTGCTGTTTTATTTAGTTTTAATTGTATACGCAGACAATGTTCTGGGCCAAATGCTTGTGTCTGCCTGCACACGTTTGCTGTGAATGTCCAACTTTCACAGCCATATACCACAATAGAAATCACTATCTGGTTTTCGAGGGAGATGTGCTCATGTAATATCATCGACTCATCAGGCATTGCTTGTTTGTTTAAATCCCCTTGAAAAAAAACACAAGAATTTATTTCTTGCTTTCTATGTGCAGTGGGTTGATTTTCTGAGCTTTCTTTCATAGACAGGAGACTTCAGCTTTCAACTTAATGACTCTATCAAACGGCTCAAAAGGTGTAGATATTCGACTCATTGTACTTGGCTTTCTCTATACTCGCATGTAATTCATCATATTCATGACAGCAGTATCTTAGATCTCCTGTCGAGATTACCACTCGAACAACGCAACTGTTAAGCATTATCTTAAATCATTTGTCGAGATTACCACTCGAACAACGCAACTGTTAAGCATTATCTTAAATCATTTGTCGAGATTACCACTCGAACAACGCAACTGTTAAGCATTATCTTAAATCATTTGTCGAGATTACCACTCGAACAACGCAACTGTTAAGCATTACCTTATATCTCCTGTCGAAGTACCACTCGAAGAACGCAACTGTTAAGCATTACCTTAGATCATTTGTCGAGAGTACTGCTCGGAGAACGCAACTTTTAAGCATTATCATAGATCTCTTGTCAAGAGTACCACTTGAACAACGCAACTTTGTAGTGTGAAGTTATAATCTCTTGTGTACTTTCAGA
Source organism: Meghimatium bilineatum (assembly GCA_034231615.1). Taxonomy (NCBI): domain Eukaryota; kingdom Metazoa; phylum Mollusca; class Gastropoda; order Stylommatophora; family Philomycidae; genus Meghimatium; species Meghimatium bilineatum. The sequence continues at coordinate 24,188,818 of CM067313.1, read as the reverse complement.
AAACGTACATGTAAACAAAACGTACTAGTCGTGTATAGAAAAACGTACCGACCATCTGTAGACAAGGTGAATGGTTTAACAATGACCATCATCTATATACGATTATGTATCTTTGATTTATTTCTGCAACTTTTGACAATTAATTTCCAATGTTTTGCTGTGATTAATGTGTCCGTCTGTTCATTGATTGCAGCATATTATATATTCAAATTGCTTTTCTTTCTCGTTAATGTTCTTTTTCTTCATTCATGTGCTTGTAACTTGCTTGTATATGAAGTTTTGTTTCATCTATAAAATTGAATGTATTCTGTAACTCATAGAAAGGTCCGTAGAGTTTTTCTTCCGCTGTTGTTTTTCTAGGACAGCGTATTTGCCTCAGCATTTCACATTTCAGATGTTCTACTGTTTGAGGTTCCCGTCCACATGGATGTGTTGCCACTCGCGAAATTTGTATACACGTGGCTGCGGAGGAGGCTGTGTCCTGTTCTGAGTCGCAGAATAACAACTTGGTCTGGTCTGTTAATCATTTGGTAATAATCTTGTGTTGGAGTTGGCTTTCTAATTTCCTTGATCATCTGTTTGTTTTGATGGTACGTTATTGGTACATCTGGTTGATCGTCAGCAGCTCCCTCCTTAGCCAGACTGCTTTCTTGTTTCCAGGTATTTCACAATGTGATGCAATATTTCAATGTAAAGCTATTTTAAGCAAACTGCTTAGTTCGGTCAGTAGTATTTTCAGGTCTGGTAGTTTTCTGAATTGGAATGCTTGGAGTACTGATTTGGATCTGTCAGGAATACTACAGACTGTGATTCAAGATTGGTGCTCAGCAGTTTTTCAGTTGCTACCTTGATTGTCTGGATTTCAGTCTCGTATTTATGACAGAACGTCTTTGTTGGTACTTTAATTGCATTCCTAGCATTGTTTCGATAACCTATATATATATATATATATATATATATATATATATATATATATATATATATATATATATATATATATATATATATAAATGATGGAATATATATCATATTCCTGCTCCTCCATTTTTCACTGCATTCGCTGCTGACAAATCTGTATATACCCCAATCCATACGTCTTCTGGATATTAGTCATCCAGTAGACCGAGAGTAGACTGTCTTAGTTATCTTGTAGACCGAGAGTAGACTGTCTTAGTCATCCAGTAGACCGAGAGTAGACTATCTTAGTCATCCAGTAGACTGAGAGTAGACTGTCTTAGTCATCCAGTAGACTGAGAGTAGACTGTCTTAGTCATCCAGTAGACCGAGAGTAGACTGTCTTAGTCATCCTGTAGACTGAGAGTAGACTGTCTTAGTCATCCAGTAGACCGAGAGTAGACTGTCTTAGTCATCCAGTAGACCGAGAGTAGACTGTCTTAGTCATCCAGTAGACTGAGAGTAGACTGTCTTAGTCATCCAGTAGACTGAGAGTAGACTGTCTTAGTCATCCAGTAGACTGAGAGTAACTAAATGCCTACGTTGTACACTGTTGTGTTCATTCTCACTGACAATTCCTTTTACCTCAGTTTGGATATGAAAATCCACTATCCTCTCTCCAAGAGGTTTGTTCTGGTACACATTTTAGAGGGCTGTTAACTTCAGACAAGTCTGAGATTTTTCTGCGAGTCGTTTGGCCTGATGGATAAAGTTACTTATTTTCAGTCGCCATAGTGCTAAGATTTGAGATGTGTCATTCATTGGATGATTTGTCATACATCAAAACTCTCTGAATGTTTCTCACTGACTAATACAGTGTCAGTATTTGGTGTGATATTCTACCATTCTTATATTTCAATTCCCGTCCTTCTCTGACTATACATCGACATATATGGGAAGCCAGGATAATTCAGTTTACATTTTCTACAATTTCACTTCACGTTATACCAGATAAAATATGCTCTCATGTTACGGACACTAAGCTGAAGTTTTATGACTGTCCGTCGAACAAATAAGCTTCATTGACGAGTCCATTAAGACATTACTGTGAGAAAACCGTTTGCTTGGTTGGTCATCTCTAAATCTCCTAATCTGAGCTTAACCAGAACTGGTAGCATATCTCTTCACCACAGTGCTGGACAATCTCAGCTTACTTGAACACAATTGCCCTAATTTGAACACACTTGCCCTACTTTGAACACAATTGCCCTAATTTGAACACAATTGCCCTAATTTATCACTGATTGAGAACAGAGAAGCATAGCCTGGTTTTTATATTGATGTCTAAAGTGGCATCCCTACTTCCCTCAAGAATTATGTTTCTTTTTTCAAATCATGAAGATTGTGTAATTCTGTTCTTGTTAGACCCCTGTCAGTGTCGTCCCAAATCTTCTAAACTTTTCAGATGGGCACGCCCTTTCACAGAATTGTCAAATTAGTCTTAATATATAATTCACTATTTTACCTCACATTATGTGTACTCTAGATCTGTTTACCAGACGAGTAACGCACGTATTCATCAGTGATACATAGTGATATTAGAAGTGCTGGTTGAATGTAGACACGATTATTGTTGACGAATGTAAGATACGTTTGGGATCATTTGGTATTCAGTGTGGTACTAGTAGAACTGTGGAGCAGAATGAATAATGTGTTCAACCAGCAAGGCACTAGAACTATCAGTATGCATAAACTTCGATGTTTACTTACGGAGCCTGAGCACCTATGGGCTTGCCCAGAGTACAGTGTACAGTGAGGAGGCTTATAATAAATAATCTATCTGCGCTAAATATATTTCTAATGCTGAATATTTTTTTAAAATGTCTGTTTCATTTTATATCAAGTGACATATTCTTTCCAGAACGATGATGGATCAAAGTGTATTCTGTGCGTGGAATATAGTGTGTTTTGTGGATGATGGATCAAAGTATATTTGGTGGATGATGGATCAAAGTGTATTTTGTGGATGATGGATCAAAGTGTGTTTTGTGGATGATGGATCAGTGTGTTTTGTGCGTGAGGGCTAACGTGCGTTTTGTGGATGGTGGATCAAAGTGTATTTTGTGCGTGAGGAATAAAGTGTGTTTTGTGGATGATGAATTAAAGTGTATTTTGTGGATGATGGACCAAAGTGTGTTTTGTGGATGATGGATCAAAGTGTGTTTTGTGAATGATAGATCACAGTGTGTTTTGTGGATGATGCATCAAAGTGTGTTTTATGCATGATTGATAAAGTGTGTTTTGTGGATGATGGATCAAAGTGTGTTTTGTGGATGATGGATCAAAGTGTGTTTTGTGGATTATGGATCAATGTGTGTTTTATGCGTGAGCGATAGCGTGTGTTTTGTGGATGATGGATCAAGGTGTGTTTTGTGAATGATGGATCAAAGTGTGTTTTGTGGATGATGGATCAAAGTGTGTTTTGTGGATGATGGATCAAAGTGTGTTTTGTGGATGATGGATCAAAGTGTGTTTTGTGGATGATGGATCAAAGTGTGTTTTGTGGATGATGGGATGAAAGTGTGTTTTGTGCGTAATGGATAATCTGTGTTTCGTGGATGATGGATCAAAGTGTGTTTTATGGATGATGGATCAAGGTGTGTTTTGTGGATGATGGGATGAAAGTGTGTTTTGTGCGTAATGGATAATCTGTGTTTCGTGGATGATGGATCAAAGTGTGTTTTATGCATGATTGATAAAGTGTGTTTTGTGGATGATGGATCAAAGTGTGTTTTATGCGTGAGTGATACAGTATGTTTTTTGCGTGAGGGATTAAACTGTCTTTTGGTGATGCACGCACCGGCCGAACATAAGTTAGTCTTAGTTATATCTAGAAATATAACCATAACATATTTCATGATGTAAATCACTCATTTACAACGACCTCCCGAGTTAACCACGTTTTGTACCCCAGATGTTCATCTCTCACACAAGCAAGTGAAACACGGTGACATACTATGAAGCAAAGTAAGAGTTTAAGAAACGTGTAACGGAAAAATGGAGATGAAGAAACAATAAGACAGCGGAATAGATAAAATGTTTAATTTACTATATTCAATATTTTATTACAGTTTTTTGAATCTGTTGTTACTGCTGCAGCTACTGTTGCAATTATTACATTAGAGCAAATTCTATTTAACAATGGGGAATAAAGACGTGCAAATATTGGTGTCCGATCATATTGAAGATCAAGTGATCCATATTGAGGGTCAAGTGATCCATATTGAGGGTCAAGTGATCCATATTGAAGATCAAGTGATCCATATTGAGGGTCAAGTGATCCATATTGAGAGTCAAGGGATCAGAAATCGTGCTGAAAATCGGATGTGTTATGTTGAATTTTGTAGATAATTTTATAATAACATGCGGTTGATAAACATCAAACAAGTATTCAGGCAATTGACAAGCAGCATGGAGTGAAATAAACAACTGGGAAACAAGGAGTGAAATAAGCAATTGGAAGACAGTATGGAGTGAAACAGGCAACTAGATAAACAGTATGGAGTGATAACCAATTGGGAAAAAAGTAAGAAGCGAAATAAGTAAATGGGAAACAGTAAGAAGTGAAAAATGCAATTGGGAAACTGTTAAGCGTGAAAAAATGATTTGGTAAACAGAAAGGAATGAAACAGACATTTGTGAAACAGTAAGGAGTGAAACAGGAAATATGTAAACAGTAACGAGTGAAATAGTCAATTAGGAAACAGTAGGGGTGAAACAACGTTTGTAAACCACTCTTATAATATGAACACTAATTGCAAGTAAATAAAACGTGGAAAGAAAGTTGCATTGAGTTCCAGAAAATAAATAAAGAGAGATATATTTCTCGTAAATAGTACACATTTTTTGCAAAAAATAAATGATTGAAATATAACATATTTTATTCACTCATTCAATGAAAACCAAATCTGTTTTTGTAATGTACAGCTAGCAGAAATCCTAATCTATTAGCAGAGAATGGTAATTAAATACGAAATCAATATGTCAATGTCGAAGCTTCTGGAACTTTTCCCCCAACCTCTAATCTGCACCTTTTTGGAAGTTGATGTGTCCCATGCAGATTAGTTTTAACTGTTGAGTGGTTCTCAAATATTGAGCTGTGAATAAACCCATAGTATCTCTTGATTACTTGATGTATTTCATGGAATTAAAACTTACAGTTACTGTGTGTTTTCCTATGAAAAAATTTAGTGATCATTATTGTAGACAGTTGAAAGTAAATGTCACTTTGTCATAATAGTCGCCATGGCGAGTACGGAAAGGATTTTATATTGTAACCTTCGAAAAACAAAAATCCATTAGCAACCTGAGACCTCATGGTTTATGATACCAGTGCTCTAGACATTTCGACACGCACTTCACTTATTAAATTGAAGTTCTGGACAATATCACATTCTTGTAATAATTTCAGTTTTGTTTTCACGCAAACACATAATTGTTGGGTAGAATGCAAACTTCTTGAGAAACACTGTATTTTATGAAACACTGATGTCTGATGTCTAAGAAAATGAATCTGCATTAATTCCTTACACTAGACAGCAAGGGCAACCAAATTAATAAGAATAATGATTCCATGCCCAGAAAAAAAGTTGGACTTGAAATATTTTGTCGCTAGAAAAGAATCTTCGTGAATTTAGGAGATTGTTCATGAACAGCAGAGTACTGTAACTGCAATTTTAGTGTAATTTGTGGATGTTGGGTAGCACATTGTTCAAATTTCTGGCCGAAGCAGTGTTGAGACTCGCATTCTGGACGTTTTGGGCAACGTAGATGGGGAGCAAATCCTTGCCTTTAAGGACATTACACACCCATCCTACTCGACTGTATCCGTTGCCCAACACATCTCATACAGAGAGAATTGGGTTGAGTGTCCAAGGGCACAGAGGGGAATGATGTCTTTTTTACACGAAATGTCTTCGCATACTGCAAAGTTCTTTGTCCAAGATAGGTGAAATCTACCTACTTCTTTGGGTGATAAAGGCAATAACGAAAAATAAAATCACAGGCCGCAATGGCGATGAATTCCCCAGTTGGATTGGAAGACCATCAATAGCGGACGAAGCGAGTGCGTGAAAAATATACAGGCTAAATCGCAAACCACGACGTATTTGTCAAAGCAGCACTTCGCCTAAGAAGTTGTATATACCATGCATCTATTTCGACTGTCGCCATTGCCCAACACCGCTAATGCAAAAGACATTAGGTCTCACCTAGGGACACAAAGTATGGTAATGGAATGATCTTAGGGTTCAAAAGGGTACCGCACTGGTTCAGCAAATAACTAAAATCACAAAAGTACCTCCTCGTGGTGCACACTTGAAACAGAAATACAGCTGCTCGTGCTGATTCTGCTTAAACCTTTTGCGAATCGTATCCGTGAATGTAGAGGCAGCAGATGAAAAGAGAATTGACTGTAAAAAGAGATCGTCAATATCTCCGACACAACTGCGCAACAAATGCAGTGGCACTCTCAAGACACAGTGACAGTCTGGTTCGAGCATTGGAAGCACGGCCAATGAAAACGACTCGAAAAGGTAGATGCGTGGCGAGTCTCGAAAAGACAATATAGTGCAATGAAAGGGCAGCACAGTACCAGAGGGCAGCGCCAAGTGCAAATAGAAAGGAAAGACGTTCCAAGAAAATCGGAACTATAAGCTCTGTTAGCTCAAAACAAGCTTCTAGTTATAGTTACTCCTCATCGGCAGAGACCCAGACCCAATTGTGGATGCCCGGCGAAGATAGCAGTCCAGGCCCAACTCTACTGTAGAGTTTTTCTATATCGGAAACATGCTAGCAGAGAAAAGGGTTCAGTACCTGATGGGCTCAGGCACAAGTGGGACACGATCGTTCAGCTCGAGAACACGCCGTGCTCCCAAACGCATGGTGATTCTCAGACTTGGACGAGGGTCGCACGATGTCGGTGAACGACACCTAGGTTAAAAAGACGAAAGAGCCAGGGTCCAACTCTTCTGTCGAGTTCTTCCCTAATGGAACTAAGCTCTTGGATGAGAAAATGTTCAGTATCCGATGGGCATAATTACAGAATGTCTAATTACATGAGACAAGTTCACTGACTGTGGAACTCGTTCGAGAGATATACGTGAACAACAACCGTCTCAGTGAAGAGTTATTACATACCCGCGCGCTCGTTTACTGATAGGCAGGCTGTCGCATACTAGGAAAGCACACTACCCGAATTGAAGGCATGAATAAAACGGATATACTGAACATCGAATGTCCAGACCACAAAATGCGCCTAACGAGCTGCAAATGCACAGTTAAACTGGTGAACTAGCAGTACAGCGAACTTCACGCTACTTGTAGGAAATCACACGATTCATTCGTTGTGGTTATTAAGAGAGCGAACACAGAAGAAGAAAAAGCATTGTCTTCTTACAAAAAGAACAGTTCGTTGGTTGCGAAACGCCTCGACGGAGGACAGATGCAAAGTAGGCGACCCAGTCAAATTATCAACTCGTCCGGTATATATATATATATATATATATATATATATATATATATATATTCTCTATAAGCTTCATAGTGTCATATTTCTCTATACTTGCGTCACTATAATTCATCTCTTGTATTTTGCGTGCGATCAATATTGAAAAGTTTAATTTGTCTGTATGTTGATTATCTTGCCGTGTTACGTTTATGTCCGTAGTTTGTCGGTAACATTTAATGTTATGTTTCGCTATGTATATAACTTTATGAATGTATTTAAACTACAGACACTCTTTCAGAAACGTTCATTCATTTTATATATCTCGAATTTCCTTTGTATATTCATAAAGTTAGCAGTTGTTTCTAATTATTATAAGGTACGTTCGCAATGACTGCCTCGGCGTTTAAATTATAAGGTAAGTTGACAATGACTGCCTCAACGTCTAGATTATAAGGTAAGTTGAATGACTGCGTCAACGTCTAGATTATAAGGTAAGTTGGCAATGACTGCCTCAACGTCTAGATTATAAGGTAAGTCAGCAATGACTACCACAACGTCTAGATTATAAATATGAGCAATGAGATGTTTCTGAAGATGAACAATGAAAAGTTTCTCCAAGTGAGCAAATATGAGTTTCTCCAGACCTTTCTTACGTATCTAGAAAGCAGCAATTGTCAGTCGTATACAATACTTGAGGTTAATCAGCAAAGATAAATCTATTACGATCGCTAGTGCTAAGTATACTTTTATGTAGATTGACCGTTGACTCAATGCAGACACCGCCGGCCGAAGGATTCATGCTTTTGAATACAACTGCTACAGACGTATGTTAAGAATTAGTTATACTAGGATTACCAGGTTCTGCCAGAAACACAGGGCACATTTCTTGGCAAAATATATCATCATTATTTTATCAGATTTGTTGAGTCCTATGCGTGCCTGGAATTGTCTACCACACTCTGAGCATGTGTGGAAGATGCCTGTTGGACCTTGAGCAACTCTTGCCTTTCGTCCAGCCGGATTTTGTTTCGCAGCTTAATGACTGAGGTTCCCTGCAGTTGCCGTACCACTCTTGATTTTGTTACGCCATATCTGATATGTCTTGTTCAAGAATCTCCCATAAGTTTGTGAATTAGTAGATTAATTACAATCAGTAGATTCTAATTGCTATCTGAACAGCACGGATGCTTGATTTGGCTGAATTGGAACCATATTTCTTGGACTTTATAAACGTTCTCTGTGCCTCTCAGCCACACAACCGGGCAACGGGTATTAAATATCACAAAATAATATAATTCAAATATTTAAAAGCATATTTAACTATTGAAGAATTACTATTGCAAGGTCAATAGTCGAAATTCTCGTGAGCTACGAACCTCGAGCTAGTTCACACACATTCAGGTTATGCGCACAGAATCGTGACCTTCAAAAGTAATAATCCACACAGAATTAATTAGGATTACATTGGTTACGTTATTTTAATTAGTGTCGTACTTTTGGTTGGTCACTATTTATATACTTGGAGTCGCAGTGGCTATTTAAGGCATGCTACTTCAAGTATAGACATATTGACCACGCCAATAATAAAAATGGTAGCGAATGAAGGTCTAATTACTTCTGTGAAAAGGGTAACAAAGTTTTGCTAACAAAGATAACACACACAAATCGACGTTTCGACCAAAAGGCCTTTATCAAGACAGACAATTAAAACAAAATTAAAACATATAATAGAAAGCGAACAGTAATAATATCGACGGTCACATATATATGAGTAGTCTGGATTGACCGGAAGAGGTGAAATGACACCGGACAGTGAGAATACAAAAATGACAACAAACATGTGACACGAAACAAACAGAAACTATGGATAGACTAGTCATCAACAAACATGTAGCACGAAACAAACAGAAACTATGGATAGACTAAAGTCATACAAGAGACAGGCGCTCATTAATGACGTCGGGTTTCAAATTGTGTCATATTGATAAATGTAGCGGTTCTCAAGCGCCAGACGGGCCCGGTCAAGTCTATCCATAGTTTATGTTTGTTTCGTGTCACATGTTTGTTGTCATTTTTGTATTTTCATTGTCCGGTGTCATTTCACCTCTTCCGGTCAATCCAGACTACTCATATCAATGTGACAGTCGATGTTATTACTGTTCTCTTTCTATTATGTTTTAATTTTGTTTCAATTGTCTGTCTTGATTAATGCCTTTTGGTCGAAACGTCGATTTGTGTGTGTCATTGTGTGTGTTATCTAGTGTTAGCAATACTTTGTTACGCTTTTCCTGGATCTACCTGTTGGACTTCAGTTTTGCGCAGTAAGTACAATTTTTTAATTACTTCTGTGCAGATGTATTCTATTGCAAACGGTCATGATAGTAGACGGCGTGGTGGCTCGAATATTACAATTTTCGAAATGATGTAATATCATCGTCTTAAAGAGGTCCTTTATTTTCATAATGAACAATCTCCAGTCAGTATTCCTATGATCTGACTACGTGCTCCTGATATTTGTTAGTTAAGGAATATAGACTAGCGAACGCTTGAGGCTGTCCAAAAATGACGTCAATACTGTTTAGCCAATTTCTGACCCCCTTCTACGCTCCTCCCTCTTTTGGTAAAAACATTCAAGAGCTCATGCAGTGATTAATCTCGTTAATCCCTTCTTTGCGCATGCGGTTGCGTCTGTGGGTCTCACCAATGGCTCACTAGACAAACCAACTATGCAATAGAAAACCTTAGTAGATGACATGCCTTTATATTGAGGTTATCTTCTTATAGAATCTTCATGGCACATCATCTATACAATCCCGTAGTCGTAATCTTCAATAACAGTTACCATGTTGTTCCGACAGGCCGACGTTGTGCTTGAACTAGTTACGGGCACGGCGTTGGTGGTCGGAACAACAAAGAAACCTGTCGCAATGGCCAGAGTTGTGCCCTGATGTCGACGTCTGTATCGGCGACATTAGACTCGAAACACCATTGAGTCGGATGTCTGCTGGAACAGAGGGCGGAGCACTTGTGGGAATGCCCCACGTGCTGTGAGACCAGTCTCTAATCAAGAATCAAGAATCCCTTGTAAGTATGTCGAAATAGTTTAATGCTCCAACAATAAAGAAATTTTCAGCTGAAAAAGTACAAACTGTACATGATTATTAGATTTGTAGAAAAATGTTTCATATTCAAGCTGTTTTATTGGTGTAGAAAAAACAGTCCAGTTATACAAGGTATTGTTATTAAATTCCATACTTTGAGGAGTAGTATAAATATGATGTAAGCAATATCGTGCAAAGAATACATAGAGACTCAAAAAAATTATATGGTTCAGCCACCTGATCAGAGTGTGACCAGATCGCGTTCCATCGATAGATCATCTGAAAAGAGAAACAGGGGAAAACCCAGACAAAGATGGATATATTATATCAGAAAAATATTGGAACACACTAAAGCTGCACTTATCAAAATAAAGAAGATTTCGGCTCCCAATGACGCCTAGATGCACACGAGGATAGGACAAGACATGACAAAAGCAGTAATGTTGACGTTTACTTTTCTCACTGCCTACCCTCCACTTATTGTCAGAAGCAGTCACATGATTTTTCAGACATCCTCCCAACAATTTATGGACGTAATTTGTGGAAATCCCTTACGAAGGTTCAAAAATTAGCTATGACACACAATAATATAATTATTTCCAATGGATTGGAAAGAGAGAGAGGTGGTCCGGCTATATGTGGGTGGGTAGGAAATTTTAAAACTAGCAAAATAATTTCAAGACTTATTTAAATACTTAATCTCCATAGATACTGATGAATTATGATTCAGTCCAGTCTAACCACTTTGTTTGAAACCAAGTCCTTCTTTAATATAATCCTGTGTGCTGATCATAAACAACGCAAATTATTTTGGATGATGTGACTGATTATTGTGCACTTGTTTTACACTGTATAAGAAGCCAATGAGAATCTCAGAAAAATTCAGATCTTCCAAAAGATAAATGACTTTTTTATCAAAGACTTTTATCAAGAACACATTCACAATCAAATTTGACAAGTAAAAATGACATTATCATGGACACCTCGATGGACCGTGCCATTAAAGTAGTCAGCAACTGGAGAATCTGTCTGCAACTGGCACTTCATATAGCACCTCAAATATCATTTAGGCACTTAAAATATCACAAATACCCACTTCAATTGCAAGGGCCACCGAGGCGTCCATGATAATCATATGATGACAATGAAGTTGTACTTCTCAGAAGACCGGACATGATACACACCTAAGAACACTTTGCATATATATACACACACGCACACATTTGGCGCTATTTTTTTTTTTTTTTTTGGGATCAATGTCGGTCAGATGATATTATGTTTTTCCGTCATTTATCTTTTTGTTTTGATTAAATTTGATTATGGATGTGTTTTGTCTATTTTCTCTTCGTGTTGTTTCACATCTGCCGTTTAGTTTTTTACTCTTTCGGGTTATATCTATATTTAGCTCTGTTATGTGAACTTTAATAGTGTCGCTCGTTTTCGTGTTATTTATTGTTATTGTGTTCTTGACGAGGGTATTTTGGTCAAAACGTCGATTTGTGTGTGTTATTATTTGTGTTTCTGGTGACTAGCAAAACTCCATTATCGAGTTCCAAGTTTCTCCTGTTAGATTTATCAATTTAAACGGAGTAGGTTTCGCCGTTAAAAATAGTCTTATAAACTTCATCACTACACCAACATCAGTGTCCGACTGCATAATATCACTACAGCTGAGTGGAAAACGCGACCCCATCAATATAATTAGTGCCTATGCACCAACTCTATCTCCACTTCAGACGACAAAGATAAATTATATGATGAATCAACCTCAGCAAAAGAACAATTGTTTATACTAGGCGAGATCTAAACGCCAGAGTGGGTACGGACAATCGTACATGGCCGGCTTGCTTTGGTTATCATGGTGCTGGTAACATAAACGAAAATGGGCAGAGACTACTCGAATGCTGCACATTAAACCGCATGTGCGTAACAGTTTCTTTTCCACCAAGCCCATTCACAAAATTTCATGGTGTCATCCCAGGTTATGGGAATTGGCACTAGCTGGACCCGATTCTCACTCGAATGAAAGATCTTAACTCAGTAAGAATCACACTAACTCTCCATAGCGCAGATTGTAATACAGAACATGCACTGGTCGTCAGCTAAACACATATTGAACCAAAGAAACTCCACTAACCACGTCGATCAGCAAGTTCCAAAATAAACGTCTTACGGGTACAAACCGCATAAATGAAAGAACTATTTTGTAAGGAATTCACTACGCGGTTGGATACAGAAAAGGAAAAATGCACAAAGAACGAGGTAAAAGTAGATAACATAGAATGTAAACTGCTGCTGATATGGGAAACTCCAAATGTTTGAAAACAGCACAGTAGCTCTAGGGTCAAAGATCTCAAAACACTGTCCCACTAAAGTACACAGCAGGAGATCATACTGAAACAGACAAAAACCAAACAACTTGAAAGATGGGTCGAACACTACTCAACTTTGTATCTCGAAGACCGACTTGTAGACCCACAACTAGATTAAATACTTGAGAAGAAATCTGAAATTACAGAGCTTCAATTGAACCCACAAAGGCTGACCTCCTTGAGGCTATAAATAAACTATCAAGCGGCAATGCAACAGGAGCAGACAGCATTCCCGCTGAAATCCTAAAGGAAGAGATTTTATCGTCTCTGACCTGTCAATCAATCAATCAATCAATCAATCAAGTGCCATGCCGAATGACGTAGTAGATCATGCTTCTTCACAACTCTGTCTCTTGTGTTGTCAATAAGCTTGGTTGGTGAACTTCTCCCATGCTACAATACTAGTCTATCTAGCAACTTTTCACTTTGTCGTCCCCTCGCTATTCTCCCCTTGATCTTTCCAGTGGTTATTAAGTGTTTCCCCACCTGTACCAACTCTTTATAACATGCTCCTTGTAACATGCTAACAAAATCCCCCCAAGATTTGCGGGACGCAAAGATACTATTATATTGTAACTCTACAAGAACAAGGGTGACAAAGAAGACAACTACAGAGACATCTTCCATCTCAGCATCACCGGGAAGGTTTTTGCACGTATCCCTCTAAAACAACTCCAACTGATTGCCGAACGTGTCCTGCTAGTCACAGCGTGGTTTCAGAGCCAAAAGATCCATTACCGACATGATCTTTACCCTTCGTCAACAACAGGAAAAATATGAGCAGGGAAACCCTTCTTTATTGCTTTCGTGAATCTAACTAAGGCTTTTGAGACTGTTAGAAGACCAATTCTATGTAAGATTCTAAAATGTACTGGTTTTCCACCGAAACTACCAGACTTGGTTACTTCCTTTCATGAAGATATGCGCGCAAACGTATTGTTCGAGGGCAGATTCCACAAATTACCTCTGGTGGCCTATAGGCGCGACAAAAATCTGAAGGACATCTTAGTCCACAGCCACCTCAGGTCCTCTACACCTGACCATTTTGGTGCCGTTCGTTGATCACGCGGTCCTTGTTACACATGTCCTTATGTGGTTCAGATTGGCTCCATCTCATTCCCCAAGGCCAGTTTCTCCATCGATGAGGCCTTTACATGTGAATCCCGTAATGTTATTTACGTGATCATATGTAAACGCTGTGGTAAGCAATATATCGGTGAGACTGGCCTTAGACTGAGCGACCGCTTCTGTAACCACCTGCATGCTATCAAACACAGAACACCCACTCCTGTGGCTAATCACTTCAACGGCGATGGCCACCGTGGTGTCCTTGACATTCAGGTCACTGCCATCAGATCCTGCACCACCGACGATAGATCTAGGTACGCCCTAGAAAATCGTCTCCTTTTCGAGTTGGGTACCATCAAGCCATTTGGACTCAATTCCGACCACTCTTTCGCTTAGTTCTCGGTCGTATTGGTCTTTGTTACGTCATCGTTTTCTTCCTCTAGTTCCACCTGTATTATCGTCTTTGTGTTCTTCCTGTTCGTATGCTTCCGGTATCTATCTAACTACCATATTTCACTCGGATACGCATTCATTTCTACTTGTGGTTTTTTATGTTATGTCCGTATCTTGAAAAAGGCCTAGTGGTCCGAAACGTCGACTTTGTCCTGTATATTGTCATTTGTATGATTATATTCTGTGTTTTATTTTGTTGTATGTACTATATTTACATCCGTTAGTCATATTGTGTAGTGTGTTGTTAGTCGTCATTCAGTAGGACTTCATTACCTGTCTTCCACGTGAGTGTTATTCTTAATAGAACATTTTGTTAGTATTTTGAACATATTCTTAGTAGAACAGAAGGGAACATTTTGGAGGGCGTAGAAGAATGATGGCCAATTAGCATAGACCGGTACTGTCAACAGAAGTGTAATGACGGATACACACAAGGAGAGATCGGAGTAACTATGTTCGTGTCCAGTTTGCAGTGATGATGATCCGACGACTAATTAACTAACTGACTATTATGTAATTGACTTCCATGATATTATTTCATATGAACTGTTTCCTATCCTTGACTTTGATGTAGTACACAAAAAGCAGGAATAATAATTTAATCACAATATTATATGAATGTTATGTTATGTTATGTTCCTCCAGGGCCATAGGCGGCACATAGGGCAGAAACCATAGCTTTCCATTTCTGTCTTTGTGTTGCCAGGTCTTTCATTTGTTGCGTGTTGCTTAGGTTCACTGAGATGCCTTCTCTGTTAATGGTTCTTGTAGAGTTTCTCTAGGTCTCCCTCTTCTTCTTACTCCAGGTGGCACCCAATATAGTGACTGATGGGGAATTCTTAGGCTGTTCATTCCGAGAACATGGCCGATGTAAGTCTAATGTAAGCCTTTGTCTAATGAAGGAAGATATATAGGTTTGTTTGCTTTCCTCTCTTATAGTAGTGTTAGATTTAAAGTCACTCCACTTAACATTCAGAATGGTACGTAGGCATTTGCTTTCAAAGGAGTCGAGTCTCTTATCTGTGGCTTTTGTGGCTTTCCAACTTTCGCATCCATATGATAGAATAGGGATGATGTTGGAGTTAAAAAACTTGAGTTTCGTGGTGTTTCTTAGTGTGTTTGACGTCTAGATGTTACGTAGTTTATTGAAAGCACCCGCTGCAATACGGTGTAAAATTTCTTTTGGTGAGTCTCCATCCAGTGCTAGATTGGTGCCTAAATATGTAAAATTGTTGACCTTTAATAATGGAACATTTTGAATTTCTATGTTGTCGTTGGATCTCGTAAAATCTAGTATATGAGTTTTTGATGTGTTTTTTTTTCAGCCCTATCTGATTTGAGTAGTGTTGGAGATTGTCAAGCTTAGATTGAGCATCTGTGTGGTTTGCGCTCAAAAGGGCCAGGTCATCTGTGTAGTCAAGATCTTCGAGAACGGTATTATTAATCCATTTTATTCCTGTCAGCTCATTTTCAGTGCTCTTTCTCATGACCCATCAATAGCGACGCAGAAAAGTAATGGGGACATGATGCATCCCTGTTAAACGCCCGTAACAACTTGGAACCATTCTGACTTCTCAGTGTTTGTTTGAACACAGCAATGTGAGTTGGTGTAAAATGCCTTTATAACATTGATTATTTTAGTAGGAAAACCGTACTGCTGTAGAATGTTCCATAACGTAGGCCGATGGAGACTATCAAATGCTTATTCAAAGTCAACAAAGTTGATTATGAGCGGGGATTGAAATTCGAGTGATTCTTCAATGATGATGCGAAGAGAAAATATGTTGTCTGTGCAGGAGCGAGCTGATCTAAAGCCTGCTTGTTCTTCTCTGAGTAGTTTATCAACAGCATTATTTAATCTTTCCAAGATGATGATTAGGAAGACCTTATTATATGAATACCAATTCTTTTTATTGGTTTTTTCTTTAAATGTTACTAAGAAAAAAGAATTGAAAAAAAAGAATTATATGAATACCAATTATTTTTTCTTAGTAACATTTAAAGAAAAAACGAATGTTTTATCACAATTTTTCTGTCTGTCTATATCACACTTCTTGACCTCCATAGTAAGCTCTTGAATATTGATTATGAGATTTCCCAGACTAATGACTCTTGTCCACATTTTTCTTCGTCTTAAAGTTAGTTTTTAATAGTCTTGTGAGATTAGAAAAGTCGATGCTCGCCTAAGCCACACCTTACACAATTACCTAACAACAATTATCATCACTGACATGTCCAAAATATTCTGTTCATTGTGTCAACTCTTGTTATATTGACAGTAATTTGATTTCATACTGGTATTTATACTCTGTCCGGCCCTGTGTCGACATAATACAGAACGTGTCTGTATCGGCTAAGTTAGAAACTCGCCCCTGATAATTGTGCACCCGGAACGTTCATAAAGCAAAGGAAAATTATTGTACGTAAAATACTGCTAATAAAACATCACGGTAGTAAAATGTTTTGGGTTGATGTCTGATCCTGTATAATATATGCTACCAAATCTTTTACAATTTAAGTGCATACTATATACAGTACATTTAAGGGCAAACGACTGGCCGGTGGGCAGAAGAAACGCTCAAAGGGCTCTCTAAATGTATCTCCTAAGAAACGCTTAAAGGGCTCTCTAAAGGTATCTCATAAGAAACGCTTAAAGGGTTCTCTAAACTTGTATCAAAGAAATGCTTAAGGTTATGGCGACCTTTGATATTCAGCAATGGATACTTTTTCTGCTTCTACAAGTGATGGTACTATCTGTCATAGATGGTGGCCTCGAACTACTCACACTTTCACAGGCGCACGTCGATAGATTGGAAAATGTCCAAAATGAGGCAATGAGAACGGTACTGAGGTGTAGTAGAGATACACCCGTCTCTGTTATGAGATTTCTGCTTGATCTCCCCAGCATTAGAGTGTGACATCAGCTAACATAAGTTAGATCGTACCTTAAAGTGACTGAATACAACCACTACCCGTTACACCAAGTCTAGATGAATCAAAGGGAAAACGAATCAAGCGTGGCAGATCATGGATGACACAGACTGAAGACACACTACGAAGAGTATGTGAATTTGAATAAATAGGAAAGGGCAGTGAATCGGCGGAGGGAGACAATGAGAAAAAATAACTGACTAAAATAATAATACAACTAGACAAAGCGTGTCGTAAATGGACGGGTGTCAGAGCCCAGGCTACAGTGCATGGACTCACCCAGCTACACTCGAAACCACAAGAAAGATTATATACACAGATGGCCCCGTTAACTGAAACACAAATAAAAGCGGTTGGGGTTTTGTTGCCTACAGAAACGGCGTGAAGTTGGTTGAGAAATCTTCAGCATATTCCACTGTCACATCAAGCATGAGGATGGAGATATAGGGAGTTACAGCAGCTCTTAATTGGTTGATAACTGATACATCAACACTCTCGTTAATACTCACAAACTCTCAAAGCAGGCTGCGCAAGATGTAAAAGGTCATGCTGAGAAAAAAATGGTTGGACTTATTGAACAACTCAATTGTCCAGAGCATTACATTGATATACTGCCCTGGTCATGCTGGGGTCAGAGGAAACAAGATAGCCAACATTGGCAGGCAATGCGGTGATAGACTGCAAGCTGCTGAGAAAAGATAAAGCTGAGTTAATGAAGGCAGTAATAAATTCATTTCAAGATGAAGATGATGTCAATGAGGCTAAGAACGTACACATACAGAGAATGTTTGAAATGGGAGTATCTAGATGTGAGGGAAGGAAAAGTAATGTTTTTGGAAACTCCCGAAGATAACCCAATCAACACCTGACCAGGACTCTGAGTCTACATTACACTGGCATGGCTGCTGAAACGGAGAGCGGAGCACTTATGGGAATGCCCCGCGTGCTGTGAAGCCAGTTTCTAATCAAGAATTAAGATTTAATCACGTAACTCCTTACTGATTCTTTTCTTCTCTTCCTCTTGTCACCACCATACCATATCTGTGTATGTATGTAAAATATGGTGACTTCTATTTTTCGTCCTGATGAAGGCTTTCTAGTTTAAACGTTGTTTGTCTCTATGTTATTATTTCTTGCTAATAAATATTGGTAATATATTTGCCTATTTCCGTTTATCTCCATTTTTGCCTCGTGTTATACCAGCCCATGTATTTTCATTCCGTGTTGTTTCCCGAGACTAGAGTTTTATCTATTTTTGTAATGTTTGGATTTAATTTTCATACTTAGAGCGGCAGACAATTCTTCCAATTTCAGTCAATAGTTTATTTTAAGTTTATTTTTAATGTTTCATCTATTCATCATTCCAACACGACAAATACTACTCTGAAAATATATTCTTTCTTGCCATATATTCATCATTCCTACACGACAAATACAACTCTGAAAATATATTCTTTTCTTTATAAAAATGTTAAAAGTGTAATTATCGCCAACAATTAATTATCTCAGAATTATTTGAAACTGAAGGAAGATCATCAAATATCATTTTCAATAATGAATGTGTTCTCATATTCATAAGTTCTATATCTACTAGGCATTTTCATTGTTTTATTGATTAAGTAAAAATAAGTTTACAAATATGTGTATGAGAGTGGACATCTGCAGAGTAAGTAAAAATGACTGACATCACTGTTGCAGGTAACTGATTTTTTTTCAATATATTCTATAAAACTGTCACAACTTCATATACCACAACTTCATTGACTTTACAAAGGCCTTTGATCGTGTTTGGCATGATGGTCTGTAGCACATACTGAGGAGATTTAATTTTGACACCACAATTATAGACATTATTGAAGCTCTGTACGAAAATGCAAATAGTGCTGTCTTGTCACACAATACAATTGGAGAGTTCTTCAAAACAACTGTGGGAGTTCGACAGGGATGCATAATGTCCCCAGTACTTTTTAACATATACTTAGAGCACATCATACAAGAGACATTGCATGATTACAACACGTCTCTATCGATCGGAGGTCGCCCTATTTGCAACTTGCGTTTCGCTGATGATATTGATCTTATAGCTGGGTCAGAACAATCATTGCAAGAATTAACATCAAAGTTAGAAAAAGTTACCAGCAAATACGGAATGGAAATCAATTCAGATAAGAGCAAAATCTTGGTAAACAGCAGAGACACAGAAAACCAGACTAATATCTTGATGAATGGACATAAGCTTGAAGAGGTGAATACCTTCAAATACCTCGGATCCAGTATATGCAGCGATGGTAAATGCAAAGCAGAACTAAAAATAAGGCTGGAGATGGCTTTAGCGTCCTTGTCAAGGCTAACTGTGATTTGGAAAAGCAACATCAGTGTTGGAGTGAAAATCAAACTGTATAGGTCGCTGGTGCATTCTGTTGTGTTGTATGGTTGTGAGAGTTGGACACTCACTGCGGACATGGAGAGAAGATTACAGGCTTTCGAGTATAAATGCTACAGAAGAATTCTACGAATTTCCTATAGGGAACATAAGACTAATGTGTACGTAAGAAATAAAGTAGAGATGTGTGCAGGTGTTCAGGAGCCATTGATTTCAATAGTGAAACGACGAAAACAAGCATGGTTCGGACATGTATGCAGGCACGATTCCTTGTCAAAAACAATACTGCAGGGAACTGTCCAGGGTGGAAGGAGCAGAGGAGGACAAATAAAGACATGGGCAGACAACATCAAGGAATGGACAGGGCTAGATATTTCCACACTCATCCGCATCGCTGAGGATAGAATTCGCTGGAGGACTCTGTGTGCTGAAGCTTCCAATGTGGTACCCCTACGACCCTGAAGGGTTATGGGTTTTATGGATTGATTGATTGATAAAACTGTCATTAACTGCACACATTTCACTCTGTTATCTTAAATGTAGAAATATCTGAACTGAGATCTTTGTTTCTAATTGAGACGTAAACTGAAACATATTTGTAACTTCATCTTGAATACGTTGATATTATTTACTAATCTAGGAAACTGTTCTTGTCCTGCAGTTTCGTATATTGATCAATGCTGGCTGGTAACATCGACTCCTATTGCTTCATGAAAAAACCTAATTTGTTATCACATACATATGTTCTTTTCTCATCAAGTTCATTGATGTCTTTCCCAATGCAGTTCATTACCATCTTTTCTTGAATTCACATCAACAGTACTGTTCTTATACACTAACTGAACTGATTGAATTCACATCAACAGTACTGTTCTTATACACTAACTGAACTGATTGAATTCACATCAACAATATTGTTCTTATACACTAACTGAACTGATTGAATTCACATCAACAATATTGTTCTTATACACTAACTGAACTGATTGAATTCACATCAACAATATTGTTCTTATACACTAACTGAACTGATTGAATTCACATCAACAATATTGTTCTTATACACTAACTGAACTGATTGAATTGACATCAACAGTACTGTTTTTATACATTAATTACACTGTTTAAATGAAAATCTGTTTTATAAAAATATTTAACAGTATGTAGTATTTATTTTATAGTTTGGGTGCTTAATCAAGTTTTTAATTGGGGGGGGAGGTCGTAATTTATAGATATAAGTAATCATTGGGGTGGGGGTCCCCTGAAGCCTTAAATGTTTTAGCAAGATAAGAGGAAGAGGTAACACATTGTAAAATTGTTGACCGGATTAAAGGTAGCTCCTTACAAAACCTTCCAATACACTGTGGTTTGCAAAACAGTTGCCAGATGGTTCAAAATGTCTATGTCCGATTTTTCGGTGAATAAATAGATAAATTAAATAGCCCAAATCCTAAATAGTGTGTCGGCTACCGAAAAAAGGATACATTTTAAAAAATGAGGTGAAATGCAACCAAAAGAAAATGTATTATGGCTTTTAATTCAGTATTTTGTCATGCAAAATAATCTTTCATCCGTTCCCAAAGGCTGAGAGTATTTAAAATTACATTTGATATCACATGCCACATAGTTTCAGAAATATGAAATGGTAATTTGTCTTCATGATCATTAGTACGCCCAGCTGATATCCGTAAAACGTAAAATAGAGATTGGTATTTTTTATTTAGATTATGAAAATGACAATTCAAGAACAAGAATAAATTATCGTTTATAAATAATCCAAAATAGAATCTCATCTTTGAACAATCTAAAATGGAATCTCATTTATGAACAGTCCAAAATAGAATCTCATCTTTGAACAATCTAAAATGGAATCTCATTTATGAACAGTGCAAAATAGAATCTCAGGTATGAAAACTTCGAAACGTTACCAAAGATTCTCAAAAACTTGTAGAATGCAGTTTTTATTCCAATATTTTCAGAAAAACATTGAAACACCCGCTCATGCGTTTATAGGCTATAATAGCTAATTCATCGATGAGCAGGATAAACCAGTTTTTCGTTGCTACCTACTTTTAAATGACCCTGCAAATCTTTATTTATCTTCTTTGATACTCAGATAGCAGTTGGTACCATAGCAGTTTTATAATGCCAATAACACTACCTTATATATAAACTTGTTTTATCTCACTTCAGCGATCAACATTCATCCCCAGCAAAATCACAAATAAATAATAATGCTAACTTAATTTTAGTTATTTTAATATTATAATCGAATTTTAACTATCTCTAGATATTAAATAAATTAGAGAAACTTTGATGTTTTTGTGCATAGTAAAATTATACATTTTACTTTTCATTATGTAACAACTGAATTCCTAGTATAGTGTTTTTTGTTACTATAATAGTCTTTCATTTTGCAATCATGATAGCTTATATTCCGATATTGTTTGTTGTATTACGTCCCGCCATCGTAGCAAAGTTTCTATACTGTTACTACTGTTGGGTTCAAGTGATCCCACGGTACGATTGTGGCGATTCTTCAGCTCAGCAAAAAGTGACTCATTTGATCATGCACCCCTTCTGCACTAAAGACCTCTCAACTAAAACGTAAACATGACCTGGGGGGGGGGGGGGCATTTCCTTGAAATCTATTGGTCGTCCTTGGCTATCTCTTACATGCGACTTCAAGTATATAAATAGTGCCTAATCGAGAGCCATAAAACGTTCAAAAACGTCACGAATGGGGTGTGGTGGGTGGGAGTCCTAATTCAACTAACAGGTCTTCTATTAGGAAATCGGTCATGGATCAGGTGTACAAGTTTGAATACCTGTGACCGAGACATCACGTGCACTACTGTGGCTATGGTTATTGAAATGGGCAGTCACCGAAATCATATTGTCACGAAGAATATCACACTTAGGTGACGGTAAAATGATCACACAGTGCCAATTTCTCCTACATGATTGAAGTGATAACGTTCACAAATGGTTGCACAAATCACGTTTCGAGAAGTGTAAATTAAAATCTCACGGATGGCGAAAGTAGCCTTAGGGATGTGAACTTTATTAGTTTGAACAAACATGTAAACGGTGCACGATATTCCCATGATATTGTACATCTGTAGCTGTCGGTGTCCATCGTCAGTATACTATGTAGCTGCTTCTATCCATTTTGAGTATAATGTGTAGCTGTGTGTGTCCACCTTGTGTATTATGTGTAGCTGTGTGTGTCCACCTTGTGTATTATGTGTAGCTGCCATAGTCCACCTTGAGTATACCGTATAGATGTCTGTATCCATCTTGAGTATACTGTGGACTACCAGGTCTCGAAGGCTGCGATCACGTCTGAAAATCACCAGGAAGATATAAAAAAAACCATTCAATTTCTAGTTCCTACAGAAGAAGAGGTAAATTTCGGGACACGTTATTCTTGGCCACACTGTTATCAACGTTGAACGCTGTAAACAGTTTAACATGGCTGGATGGGACCTGACGGCGAATGGCGAGGACTGAAGATCGAGTGGTACTGAGAACCCTTAGGACAGATGTGGGAAGAAGGATTAAGAGACTGCGAAAACAGTTGAGCAGCGTATGTACTTGGCCATGGAAGTTAAAGTCGCCGTAATAGAGCCTGCAGAGATGGAGACGCATATAGAATAGTAGTGACTGGTGACAAGCACGAGGGTTTAATGTGGCATATGATATATAGTTATTGTCGTCCGTAGGCTTGTAATTATCGGAAGTAGAGAAGGTAGCTGGTCCGATAGAGACTGTGCTGTAAAGGAAATTGATGAAAGAGGTACATGTGTTGGAAGTGTATATTTTGCAGTATATCACTTCCCATACACCCACCTATTTGGTGAAACAATAATTAATTATATTGATTAGCGTTATGCCAATAATATCGATCTCGTAGCTGATTCCATACTTGAACCATAGAAATTCACCTCGAAGTTGGAAGATTATAGACGGAAATATAGCATGATAATTAACGTTAAATAAAAGGAAGGTTTTGGTGATAAAAGTAAGATATTGGTGATAAAAGTAAGATATTGGTGATAAAAGTAAGATATTGGTGATAAAAGTAAGATATTGGCGATAAAAGTAAGATATTGGTGATAAAAGTAAGATATTGGCGATAAAAGTAAGATATTGGCGATAAAAGTAAGATATTGGTGATTAAAGTAAGATATTGGTGATAAAAGTAAGATATTGTGATAAAAGTAAGATATTGGCGATAAAAGTAAGATATTGGCGATAAAAGTAAGATATTGGTGATTAAAGTAAGATATTGGTGATAAAAGCAAGAATTATTAGACAAGATTCCACGAACATCTGGGTGAACTGTCACAAACAGGAAGACATTACAATCTTCAAATATTTCGACGCACAAAAATATGTCATGAAGGCAACTAGTAAAATGAGATCCAGGTAAGACTGGAGATTGCGATTGCTACTATGGCAAGGTGGAATATGATGTAGAAAAAAGTAAGGTCAGTATTACAGTACAGATCAGTATAAAGATCGCTAGTGCTAGCTATTATTTTATAATGATGCGAGACCTGCACACTTAATGCAGACATATAAAAATGGATTAAGGCTTTAGAATATCAATGCCACAGATATCTGTAAAATACCAATTACATAGTACATGAGACAAATAAATTCGTCCAGAGTAAATACAGTATATATTAAAAAAACAACATTGGAGGTTATCAAAAACTACTTCTATCGGTGGTGAACGGCGTAAAATTGTGTTGTTTGGACAGGGGAAACGATTCACTTTCTAAAGCTATTTTGCTACATCAAGGAAGTTCTGACAGAAATGACTTATCTACGTTGAATATTTGGAGTAACAATAAGAGGCAGAATCAGAAACAAAAACATCACAAGACTAACAAACTCAATGCCAATTCTAGATTACAAGAAGACAAGTGGTTTTCGCATGCTTCCAGACTACCATCAGACAGTGCTCCTAAAAAAGCATTACTATACAGACACGATGAATACAAACCTACAAACCAGAGGCAGACTTTGCAAACAATGGATTACAGAAATAAAAGAGTCAAAGACAACAAACAAGTATGAAGCAAACAAAACAGTCATCTCCATAGAACTCTTCTATCCCTGACGCTGCAAGGCATAAAGAGTCAATAAAGGGAAAACAAAGAAGAAAAAGGAGGAAGTTTTAGTCATGATTATACTCGTCCTAATGGATGAAGACAGATGTGTTGGGACAGCTTGTTGTGCTAATGTCTCCAATACGATACGCGATCCTAACAGGTTAAGGGTTTTATTATTATTATTATTATTATTACTATTACTATTATTATTATTATTATTATTATTATTATTATTATTATTATTCTCTGGACTAATCTCCTGCTGGAAATCCATTAGGACAATTGCAGTACTACAAGAGAGATCTCTAGATTCTATCCTGCTGCAAATCTGGTATGACCATTGTCCTGTTATAATAGACTTCTAGCTAGCGTTTGTGAGAACAAACGGCAATAGTGAATTGGACACCAAGCTCTTCGTCTGTCATTTACTTGATACACTAATGTAAAATGTAAAATAATTAATTGATGTACTTGAGGAGGTTATCCAACCAGAGCTGACTATAAAATAATGTATGCACATGAGGAGGTTATCCAACCAGAACTGACCGTATAATAATTTCTATCACCTCATTGCACCATAAAATTGAAGGCATGCATGCTAAAACTAATAAACTTATATTTACTCCCGTGCACTGCCAGCTATTACATCCACTATTACATATTAGTGGCAATATAAACAAACCCACTCTGGAATATAGAAATATATAACATATTAGTAACTATAGTACCACACCCACACTGCAATGTATATAACATATTGATACATAATTTACACTATATTGTAAACACTTTATTGGCTGCAAGAACACACCCACACTGAAAATCCTATTTTATTTGAGCCCATATTTGCGCACCACTAACAATCCTAGTTATAATTTAACAAACTGTGCATGGCTGCATCAATCTACTAGCAGGAAGTCCGCACTAATGGATTCTGTAACCATGCATATTTCATATTTCCTTTAAATTATTCCAACCTGCATTACCCGTCAACAGCTTCATATCATATAGCAAAATCCCTATTATTTTATGCTATATTTTCTACTTGTCATGTCGTGGACACGTACTTGATTTCTCTTCCATTCTTCTACCCATCTCTCATTTCCACATCTCTATTTCTGTATCTAATCTCGTGTAAGCATGAACATGATGGCGTCTCACTAGATAAATACCATGAGGATCAGGTAGCTTTAAAAGCTCTGTCCAGTACTTAAGTGTAGAAGGTTGCGGTCGATGGTGATTGATCAAACCATGGTCACGAACTCGTGCCAATGATACCAGTGGTCAGTAACAAATGCTGAGACAATAGAACATTAAACTTAACCGTACAAGTTATTTGTCTGTTTAGAGAGAGAGAGAGAGAGAGAGAGAGAGAGAGAGTTAATGCTATGTTGTTTCTCCATGCAGAGATGAGATGGACATATTTGCGGTTTGATCAAATATTATTGAAGGAAAACAAACGTAGTAGGACAATTTACAAATGATAATACATGAGAATTAATGTATTAAAACAATGTATTTATAAACATTAAGTGTGTTTCTTTGTTATCTCGTTAGGTATTTGAAGTTCAAGGGCTATGACAAGCTTGTGCCTGGCAAACATTATGTGAGTCTTGTAATTAAAGAAATGTTATATGTTTGAAATCTGATGCGATATACAATCCTTAAAGATTGTTTCATATAATTAGTGACTGGTTACTTTATTCTCTGTTTCTGTTTTTTTTTTGTCGGAGGGATGAGTCATCGCTTGAGAGGTTTCTAATACCATTAAACCACTCAACGACCTTTCTAGCATTTAGTCGGATCATTTACTTTCTCAGCCTGAACAATTATGAACGTACTATAACATTGTCAGGCTTTGTGGGGGGGGGGATGTATATTGTCAGACTCTGTATTGTAGAGGTATATTGTCAGACTCGGTATTGTGGAGGTATATTGTCAGACTCTGTATTGTGGAGGTATATTGTCATACTCTGTAATATTGGGGTATATTGTCAGACTGTATCGGGGAGGTATATTGTCAGACTCTGTATCATGGTGGTATATTGTATATCTTGGACGGCGAAGGTGACAGGTTCTCGTCCAAGATCTTTGTGCTTCCCGCCTGTTCAAGAAGAAGTGGCTACATATGTAACGTATCTTACTTGCTACCATTGTCACGATGACGAACTATTTATTATATTTTCCTCTTTGGCGTAATCTGTCCAATATCTCCCTAAATTTTTCTGGTTGTTACATTGTATTCAAAACAAACTTTTCATTAAGTGTCAATAAATGTGAACTGTTCTAACTATAATACATATTTTGTTTTTGCTGTCAATATTCATCACTACTTATTGATTAGTTTTTCTAACTACCCACTCACTTCTCAGCATGTTTGTGAACAACCACATCTATGACTACCACTAGTTTGCTTATGCTTCGTGATTCACTTTCACAGGACAGAAGTGACACTTTTATATCATTTAATAGCTCCTTTAATCAATTCTATTGATAGAGGCTTGTTTATGATGCTTTTCTTGTTGTATAACGCTGATTTTGTCTGCTTTATTTTATTTCGTATTTCTGATCTTCTCTTTACATCTGACGTTATCAGGGTTGCCATGTGTTTAAATTGATGAACGCGCAATTATTATTTAGTTGTTCAGCATATTCAACAGATATCTGTCACATCAATTGGTCATATTTGATTTGTAAACACCTTCATAAAAATAATAACTAGTAGTTGATTTGAATATTATATGAGTCAGAAACAATAAATTCAGAAGATTGTTTCGAAATTTCTTTGTGTGATATCTAATATAGTTTGATGTATTTCACGATATCAATAATTTATAACAATCCGTATATGATAGTGCTTTTGAATTTGATATAAATCACACACTTTTTGATGCAGTTAAATAATCTAAGCTTGATATAAGGTGCAGTGTTCATTTTAGACAATCTTGACATATGCATTAATACAACTTTAGGATAAACAAGAAACAATTCAATTCATAAACAAAACAAGACATAAAATATGAGAACACATATACAAATGGTTATAAACTATGCATATAAAAGTAGCGAACCAATCAAAATATTGGAAAAGGCCGTACATTTTAGGGTAAGAAAATAGAGAGAACATATGAAAAACCATTATACTATAGAAAACAAACTGAATATATAAAACACACAGTATGCTATATAAAATAGTGATCAGTGAACAGTCAAGAAATCAAGAACAGTCTTCTTCTTCTTCAGCGTTCATTCTCAAACTCCTGCTGAATTCTCTTATAGCAGGACCATGGTCCTACTAGATTTCCAGCAGGATGTAGTCCAGAGAATGGAAATGCGTTGTGTCGCCGTTTTACTTGCGCCAATGGCCCGACACATCCGTCTTCGGCGGAATCAAGAACAGTGTGGCATAGAAAATAAATTGAATTGAATATATTGCGCACACATCAGGGTATGGAAAATAGACTGAATATATTATACATATCTGGTATGAAAGAAATAGATTAGTTAGTTCGTCGTCGGATCATCCACACTGCAAACTGGACGCGTCCATAGTTGCTTCAATCTCTCCTTCAGTGTATCCGTCATGACACTTCTGCTGACACTACCGGTCCTATGCTGGTTGACCATCATTCTTCTGCGCCCTTCAAAATATTCACCTCTAGCAACACCGCATTTCAATCCCTGATTTTTAATCCTGGCCATTGAAAAGGAATCATCATCCACACTAGTCTGACTCTCGCGTGCTATATCTCTTAAGGAGTTAAAAAGGTCAGCAGAACTCATTGCCCAATCGCTCTGTGTCACAATCGCGCATGACGCTAGTTGATCCGCTCTTTTATTGCCTCGAACACCCACATGTCCCAGCACGAAAATAAATTTAACCACTTTCAGCGTCACCTTTCTCTAGGCCTCAATCCACTGTTTGCGAACGAGACCCACTTGTACCTTCTTAATCATACTCATAGAGTCACTCAAAATGCAGACCTGCGTTACCTTCTGTGTGCGTAGCCACTCAAATGTCTTAGTCACCGCCATAGTCTCCATGATCATGCTACACGTAGTGACCGCTAAGGCATCACTCTCCTCCCTGATTGTTTTACCTGCGCACTGATCTGTGAAGGCCCAATCACTTCGAACATGTCTAATCACAGATCAATCAGTGTATATAATCAATCACATCCCACTCTTTGGTATTCTCACTGACCAAAACCTGCACTTCTTTCTCCACAGCTGTAGGACACCATTCTCTGCATTCTCTGCTAAGTGATATTACTACTCTGAAACAAGTTTCGATATCTGAGGGTAGACTTATCCATTCCGCACCTGCTGCCACATCCTGCAATCTTAGTATCTTAAACACGCTTTGTATGACATCCTCAGCACGTCCCATCCACTACTTCCCTCTCTTAAGTCTGCTGCCTTTAACTTTCTGTATTTAGGAATACAACGGGTGTTCCTTATCTGCATGCATTTGAATTACGCCCGTGCACGACAATACTGAAATCTGTGCTCTGCTGTTGGACAGTCAAGTAGGCTGTCCTATCGCATAGCTCTTCTCGATGTGTCTCTTGTGCACCCAAGAATTAAACGCATTGCTGCATTCTGGATTCTATCCAGTCTCTCGATCTGAGTTTGGCTAAGAGTCAGAATTGCCAGTGCATATTTCACCACAGCCACAACCAAACCCTGGCACACAAGAAATAACAACCTCTGCTCACACTGTGCAGCAGTCATAACCTTCATTGCTGCATGTCTTTGCCTGCCATAATGATAACGTGGTCAACATGTTCCCTGAAACCTAGACTTCTGTAAAAAAACACATTGTTTTATCTCATTGTGTTAGTTCTTTCTAAACTTTTCCCGGACAACGAAACTTGTGGCATGGGTGTCTTTACCATGTGATTGTTCAAGGATAACCACGTCACGAATGTCTTAGAAGGATTAACCAATGCTCCCGTATCTCGACACCAATTTGTTAGTCTGTCCTGCTCCTTCTGTAGTTCCACGACGCACTATTCTACATTTCTGCCCTGTCTATACACAAGGATATCATCGGCGTATGACATCGTTCTGTCAACACCTGTGATTTGATTGCCAGCGATATGTACTGTGTATACATTGAAATGTACAGGAGATGGAGGCGATCCCTGTGCCAGACCAGAACTATTAACCGTTGGTGCAGATATCCAGTTACCACACTTAAGAACTACTATCCTGTGCATCAGGGCGGCACCAACCCACCGCACGACAAAAGGATTTACTACAAGATTTAACAGCTGGTCCATCAAGATATCCAAGGACACACTATTGTACGCATACTCAAGATCTATTGCGACCGCACATTTCTCCATGAGCGAATTGAACCCCTCAAAAACATCCTGCGCAAATATGGCTGCATTCTGACATGTCTTTTTTTCTGGGCGATACCCTCCTAACAATGTTGGTAGACATTTATTTTTCTCAAGATAATACGATACCTTCCAGGCCCCATTTTTTTTCCAAAAGCTTGTCTGCATTGTTATTATTCTGAAGCCTTGTATCCTGATGTGGTCCTTTCCAGGTTTGGATAGTGGAACTAAATAGCTGTACAACTAGTCTTCTTTTACTCTGCCCCTTTAGAAGACTGTTATTGAACATGTCCGCCAACTCTTCCAACTCCTCATCCGTTCTACGACTAATGTCATCGTATCTAATGCCATCTGGCCATGGTTCTGTGTTTTTTGTACATTTTTTATATTATAATTTAATATACAATTGTCACATGACCGAACTGGGGCCCTGTTTGGTTTTATGTTGGTCACTATTTATATACTTGGATTCGCCTTGGCTATTTTTGGCACTCGATTCCAAGTATGTAAATAGTTACCAACCGAATACTCAAAATGATAAAAATATGTAACGAATGGTGTCCTAATGAATTCAGCTGAAATGTATTTATTTGAGTCCGTCATGCCTGAAGCACAAAGTTCAAATCTTCACCAATACGTCATGGAATTTTCAATTTAAAAAAATCCTTAATGTTGTTTTATGTGGCCACAATATTTCTTTTATTTTTGTTGTAGTTTTTTTTCCCCATATTATTTAGGATAATCTTTTCTTTCTAATCATGCATTTGCTCTTTTGAGTTCCTTCTCAAATTCTCTGAGTTAGCAGATTGCAGTCCGCAGAACTGATTGATCACATTCATTGTGTAGGCTTATAGTGTCAGTAATATTTGAGTCATTGTGTAGGCTTATAGTGTCCGTAATATTTGAGTCATTGTGTAGGCTTATAGTGGCCGTAATATTTGAGTCTTTGTGTAGGCTTATAGTGGCCGTAATATTTGAGTCATTGTGTAGGCTTATAGTGGCCGTAATATTTGAGTCATTGTGTAGGCTTATAGTGTCCGTAATATTTGAGTCATTGTGTAGGCTTATAGTGTCCGTAATATTTGAGTCATTGTGTAGGCTTATAGTGTCCGTAATATTTGAGTCATTGTGTAGGCTTTTAGTTTCCGTAATATTTGAGTCTTTGTGTAGGCTTATAGTGGCCGTAATATTTGAGTCATTGTGTAGGCTTATAGTGGCCGTAATATTTGAGTCATTGTGTAGGCTTATAGTGGCCGTAATATTTGAGTCTTTGTGTAGGCTTATAGTGTCCGTAATATTTGAGTCTTTGTGTAGGCTTATAGTGTCCGTAATATATGAGTCTTTGTGTAGGCTTACAGTGTCCGTAATATTTGAGTCTTTGTGTAGGCTTATAGTGTCCGTAATATTTGAGTCTTTGTGTAGGCTTATAGTGTCCGTAATATTTGAGTCTTTGTGTAGGCTTATAGTGTCCGTAATATTTGAGTCATTGTGTAGGCTTATAGTGTCCGTAATATTTGAGTCTTTGTGTAGGCTTATAGTGTCCGTAATATTTGAGTCTTTGTGTAGGCTTATAGTGTCCGTAATATTTGAGTCTTTGTGTAGGCTTATAGTGTCCGTAATATTTGAGTCTTTGTGTAGGCTTATAGTGTCCGTAATATTTGAGTCTTTGTGTAGGCTTATAGTGTCCGTAATATTTGAGTCTTTGTGTAGGCTTATAGTGTCCGTAATATTTGAGTCTTTGTGTAGGCTTATAGTGGCCGTAATATTTGAGTCATTGTGTAGGCTTATAGTGTCCGTAATATTTGAGTCATTGTGTAGGCTTATAGTGTCCGTAATATTTGAGTCATTGTGTAGGCTTATAGTGTCCGTAATATTTGAGTCTTTGTGTAGGCTTATAGTGTCCGTAATATTTGAGTCTTTGTGTAGGCTTATAGTGTCCGTAATATTTGAGTCTTTGTGTAGGCTTATAGTGTCCGTAATATTTGAGTCTTTGTGTAGGCTTATAGTGTCCGTAATATTTGAGTCATTGTGTAGGCTTATAGTGTCCGTAATATTTGAGTCATTGTGTAGGCTTATAGTGTCCGTAATATTTGAGTCATTGTGTAGGCTTATAGTGTCCGTAATATTTGAGTCATTGTGTAGGCTTATAGTGTCCGTAATATTTGAGTCATTGTGTAGGCTTATAGTGTCCGTAATATTTGAGTCATTGTGTAGGCTTATAGTGTCCGTAATATTTGAGTCATTGTGTAGGCTTATAGTGTCCGTAATATTTGAGTCATTGTGTAGGCTTATAGTGTCCGTAATATTTGAGTCATTGTGTAGGCTTATAGTGTCCGTAATATTTGAGTCATTGTGTAGGCTTATAGTGTCCGTAATATTTGAGTCATTGTGTAGGCTTATAGTGTCCGTAATATTTGAGTCATTGTGTAGGCTTATAGTGTCCGTAATATTTGAGTCATTGTGTAGGCTTATAGTGTCCGTAATATTTGAGTCATTGTGTAGGCTTATAGTGTCCGTAATATTTGAGTCATTGTGTAGGCTTATAGTGTCCGTAATATTTGAGTCATTGTGTAGGCTTATAGTGGCCGTAATATTTGAGTCATTGTGTAGGCTTATAGTGTCCGTAATATTTGAGTCATTGTGTAGGCTTATAGTGTCCGTAATATTTGAGTCATTGTGTAGGCTTATAGTGTCCGTAATATTTGAGTCATTGTGTAGGCTTATAGTGTCCGTAATATTTGAGTCATTGTGTAGGCTTATAGTGTCCGTAATATTTGAGTCATTGTGTAGGCTTATAGTGTCCGTAATATTTGAGTCATTGTGTAGGCTTATAGTGTCCGTAATATTTGAGTCATTGTGTAGGCTTATAGTGTCCGTAATATTTGAGTCATTGTGTAGGCTTATAGTGTCCGTAATATTTGAGTCATTGTGTAGGCTTATAGTGTCCGTAATATTTGAGTCATTGTGTAGGCTTATAGTGTCCGTAATATTTGAGTCATTGTGTAGGCTTATAGTGTCCGTAATATTTGAGTCATTGTGTAGGCTTATAGTGTCCGTAATATTTGAGTCTTTGTGTAGGCTTATAGTGTCCGTAATATTTGAGTCTTTGTGTAGGCTTATAGTGTCCGTAATATTTGAGTCTTTGTGTAGGCTTATAGTGTCCGTAATATTTGAGTCATTGTGTAGGCTTATAGTGTCCGTAACATTTGAGTCATTGTGTAGGCTTATAGTGTCCGTAATATTTGAGTCATTGTGTAGGCTTATAGTGTCCGTAATATTTGAGTCATTGTGTAGGCTTATAGTGTCCGTAATATTTGAGTCATTGTGTAGGCTTATAGTGTCCGTAATATTTGAGTCTTTGTGTAGGCTTATAGTGTCCGTAATATTTGAGTCTTTGTGTAGGCTTATAGTGTCCGTAATATTTGAGTCTTTGTGTAGGCTTATAGTGTCCGTAATATTTGAGTCTTTGTGCTTGGAACATCGACTTTCATATGTCTTTACTTAGGTCACTGACCGACGAGGTGAGACAACCAACATCACAACCACACGATTTTTGTTGCCTGCTATAACATGCATGACTTGGCATGGGGCTACTCTTATGTTTCTTCTTTCTGTTTCCCCGTCAAGTATATTTCTAATGTATTCAAGTCCTATCTGTTTCCATTTAATGCGTCCCACTTCAGTGTAGATACACATCTCCAGGGACGGATACGCCATCTAATTGCTTTTTTCATGTCTTGGTACATTACAGTAATAGTGAATAATTTATTTTACTTAAATATGTTGTAGATCAGTCGAGCAGACTTCAGTACGCTCAGATATAATCTAGATGACAGAGCCCAGTAGAACAACACACACGTAACATAAAGTCAGATACTCCCGTATTTGACTAGTGGTGGTAACATTTTTCTAGTGCCTCTGTGGTGGTAACATTGTTTTACTGTTTAATTGTTTTTCACTGTTATGTATATTCTTGAGAAAGGCCGAACGGTTCGAATTGTTAAAAATGTCTTGTGCAATGTTATTTGTATGTTTTCGTGTTTACACCTCATAACCCCTTAGCGATAGTCCGTCTTGATCAAGTGAAACTTTCAAAAACACGTGTTCTACGTAAGTGCTATTAGTGTAACTTCTATTAGTGTAAGTAAATTTAAGTAGGAAGCCAGAAGACAATTATTTTTTTTTAATTCTTGAGACTAACCGGAATTGAACCAGTCCATTCTACGACACCAAATCGCCTAGCAACAATTGCACACGCGTTTTTCCGTACTTGACTAACCGCATCTCCTGCGGTTAGTCAAGTACGGAAAAACGCGTGTGCAATTGTTGCTAGGCGATTTGGTGCCGTAGAACGGACTGGTTCAATTCCTATTAGTGTAAGTACTGAGGTACGTCTGCTTTCTAGTGCACTATCATGCACTAACTACTGAGGTACTTCTGCTCTCTAGTGCACATTCATACACTAGCTAATGAGGTACTCCTGCGTTCTAGTGCACAATCATGTACTAACTCCTGAGGTACTTCTACTCTCTAATGCACAATCATGCACTAACTCCTGAGATACTTCTACTCTCTAGTGCACAATCATGCATTAGAAAAATAAAGACAGAAAGAAGAGCACATGTCTTCACCGAAGATATTCAATCTATTCTTGTCTCTTTTCAGTTCATTCAGTTCTGACTTCAAGAGTACACGTGTCATGATAGTGAATAAGGATGACTTTTTGAAAGGTTTATGTGCACATCGCCTGGACGAGGACACCATGGTGAATGATAATGTTATTCAGACATTGAAAGCGATTGGACTTTTATGGTAGGATAATAGTGATTGAAGGATATGTGAGGACAATTGACTATCCACAGGCTAAGGGAACAAGATATCCACCCCTGGGTCATACGCTGGATAGCAAATGTGCTAATCTGTAGAAAAGTCGCACTGAAGTGTGGATCACGAACGTCTGCGATCAGCACAATAGCACCTGATCTGCCACAAGGATCTCCTCTGTCCCCCAGTACTGTTTAATGTGTATACATTGATAATTGCTTAATTGCAAACTCCCAGCAATTGTAGAGTTCTAACATACGCTGATGATATCCTACTATACAACATGGGCAGGAACAGAAGAGATATCGCTGACGGTGTACAGAGTGGACTAGATCAATTGTCGACATCGTGCAGAGCATACAAAGCTGGGAGCAATTCCTCGAAAGAAAAGGTTGTGTGGTACTCCTTAAATAATAATCTGGCCAATGACACACTGCCAGCTGTTAGTTGCATGGGATGATTCGTTGAAAGAGAACAGGATCTTAAATATCTTGGGATAATCTGTGATAGAAGTCTCTCATTCAACAAGCACGTCACAAATATGATTTAGAAGGCTAAAAGAGGGATCAGTGTTATCAAGGTTATGGCGACATGCAACAATGGGTACTTTTTCTGCTTCTGCAAGTGATGGTGCTATCTGTCATAGATTACGGCCTCGGCCTACTAACTTTGTCACAGACACGTCGATAGGTTGGAAAAAGTCCAAAATGAGACAATGAGACCGGTACTGGGGTGCACTAGA
Source organism: Meghimatium bilineatum (assembly GCA_034231615.1). NCBI lineage: Eukaryota > Metazoa > Mollusca > Gastropoda > Stylommatophora > Philomycidae > Meghimatium > Meghimatium bilineatum. Next base: position 24,153,071 of record CM067313.1, on the reverse strand, counting down.
GATACACCCATCTCTGTTATGAGATTTCTGCTTGATCTCCCCAGCATTAGAGTGCGACATCAGGTAGCACAAGTTAAGTCGTACCTTAAAGTGACAGAATACAACCACCACCCATTACACCATCGTCTAGATGAGTCAAAGGGAAAACGAATCAAGCGTGGTATATCATGGATGATAGAGGCTGAAGACACACTATGAAGAGTATGTGAATTGGAAGAAATAGGAAAGGGCGGTGAATGGGTGGAGGTAGACACTGAGAAGAAATCACTGACTAAAGTAATAATACAACTAGATAAAGCATGTCGAAAATGGACGGAAGTCAGGGCGGATGCAGTGCACGAACTCGTCCAACTACACTCGAAACCACAAGCCATAATTATATACACAGATGGCCCCGTTAACAGAAACACAAATAAAAGCGGTTAGGGTTTTGTTGCCTTCAGAAACAGCGTGAAGTTGGTTGAAAAATCTTCAGCATATTCTACTGTCACATCGAGCATGAGGATGGAGATAGAGGGAGTTACAGCAGCTCTTAATTGGTTGATAACTGATACATCAACACACTCGGTAATGCTCACAGACTCTCAAAGAATATTGCGCAAGACAGAAAAGTTCATGCTAAGAAAAGAATGGTGGGACTTATTATTGAACAACTCATTTGTCTAGAGCATTACATGGATATACTGCTCTGGTCATGCTGGGGTCAGAGGAAATGAAAGAGCCGACTTATTGGCAGGCAATGCGGCGATAGATGGCACATTGCTGAGAAGAGATAAAGCAGATGCAGATGATGTCAATGAGGTTGAGAACGTACACATAAAGAGAATGTTAGAAATGGGAGTATCTAGAGGTGAGGGAAGGAAAAGTAAATTTTTGGTAAAGTCTCGAAGATCACACAATCAACACCTGACCGGAACTCTGAGTCTACATACACTGGGATGGCTGCTGGTGCGGAGGACGGATCACTTATGGGAATGTCCCACGTGCTGTGAAGTCAGTTTCTAATCAAAAATCAAGAAGCAGAATCAAGAAGGCTAAGAGAACTGAGATTGCATACGCCATTCGCTGGATGAGACGGAACAACTATGTGCATGCTTGTATTATATGGAGTCATTTAAAAAATCTACTAATCACAAATCAGTAATCGCAAATCATCATCGTCAAGTGCCGTGACGAATCGCGTTGGTGATCATATTTCTCCATGTACATCGAACTCTCATATATGGCATCATCTCTGTTGGTGTCGTCAATCGAAGCCATTTAGTAAAACTGTCCAATATCTTTTCTTTGGATCTTTCCCATGACCTTTTTCCTTCTATCTCTCCTGTTGTCACTATATTCTCAATGCCTCCTCTTCTCAATATGTGCCCAATAAATGCTGGCTGTTTTTTTCTTATATTATCAATAATGCATATTTTCACATCCATCCTTCTAAGACATTCTTTACTAGTAACATTTGCTGTCCAAGGAATGCGTAATATTCTTCGAATAAACCACATTTCTGCTGCCTCCAATGATTTTTGTGATGTCTTATTTATTGTCCATGCATCACTTCCATAGAGTAGCACTGGTCCCGGATTAATCCGGGAAGTAAAGACTGCGAGGGAGAGGAGATGGCTACCACCCTCATTTGCAGAGCCTCTGAAATGTGAGTTCGCTAAAATCTCACACCCCTACGGCATTAATAAATGCTATGGGCTACTTTACTTTACTTACTGGTCCAATGTAGCATTTGAGTACACGTTTTCAAGTATCCATCGCTATGGAATTGTTGCACAGGATATTTTTCATTTTACGGAATACTGGCTTTGCTTGTCCTATTCTGCTTATAATTTCGGTCTTGCATTTACCATCTGAAGTTATTTATGTTCCTAAATATTTGAAACTATTCACCTGCTTTAAGTTTTTCAAATCAGTAATCACAAATCAGTAATTACAATGTACTAATCAAAATCAGTAATCACAAATCAATAATCAGTAATCACTAATCACAAATCACAATTCAGTATTCATAAATTTAAATCACAGATCACTAATAAGAAAGTAATAATCACTAATCACAAATCGATAATTAGAGATCACAAATCAGTAATCACAAATCACTAATTAGCAATCACAAATCACAAATCACTAATTTAGCAATCACTAATCACAAATCACTAATCCAGTTCTGTCAATGTATTAATCTTAACCATTGCGATTTTGTTTGTTATTGACGGTGCCATATTGACAATTTCAAGACAACAGAATCTACTAGATGTATTTGTAAATCTATGAAAACTGTCTATGGTTGGTTTGGTTGGTTGGTTGGTTGCTGATCCAGCGGTCTATGGGCTCATGCGCTTTGACCCAATGCCATTATGTGATATATACATGTGGTTGTGAGCTGTTGTTTTTTTCCATACGTGTTCCATTTATCTGGCCCTGGAGGGAGAAACATTTTCCTGACATCATCCTGGGCATTCATAAGGTGGTGGGCAACAGTTTCATAGGGATGAGTGCACATCCGGCACCAAAACTGTCTATAAAATTCATTTTTTTTCCATTTTTATATCTTCGATCGATTTCATAGACAATTGCATAATTTTCGTGTTAATATATGAAAAATATGATCACATAAAAACAACTAAAAATGTTGCTGGTAGAATTCCTTCTACGTATCAGCTACATATATAAAATACAACCAGGAACAGAGTGTAACTGAATCTTCTTGTTACCGTTATTATAATCAGAGAATTGTATTTCACTGAATTTAATCTCTTCTTAATATAACTGTCATGAATTGTACACAATTTTGGAGTTTGACAATTTCTTGTTAATATTTTACCTCACTGATAAGATACACAGAAACCTGTTTAGAAATACTTCATAGATACATGTAAACTTGTTCAGAAATACTTTTTATAGATAAACAAAAGCCTGGTCAGAAATACTTCACAGATACATGTAAACAAGTTCAGAAATACTTTATAGATACACAGAAGCCTGTTTAGAAATACTTCACAGATACATCTAAACAAGTTCAGAAATACTTTATAGATACATATAAGCTTGTTCAGACATAATTAATTAAAAAAGTAAAGTAACCCATATCATTTATTAATGTCTTAGGGGTGTGAGATGTTAGCGATCTCACATTTCAGAGGCTCTGCAAATGAGGGCGATAGCCATTTCCTCTCCCTCGCAGTCTTTACTTCCCGGATTAATCCGGTACCCATTTAAGGCTGGGTCGACCTGGAAGCCGTTGCGATCTGAAAAACATTTCCGTCTCAACTTGGGAATAAACCCAGGACCACTCATATGCGAAGCCAGTGCGCGAACCACTGCCTTACGCGGCTCCCAAAAGAAAAGAAACAAATATGGAAGGCATCAACGGCACCAAATATTTATAAAATATAAATACTTTATAGATACATGTGAACCTGTTCAGAAATACTTTATAGATACACGTGAACCTGTTCAGAAATACTTTATAGATACACGTGAACCTGTTCATAAATACTTTATAGATACATGTGAACCTGTTCAGAAATACTTTATAGATACACGTGAACCTGTTCAGAAATACTTTATAGATACATGTAAACCTGTTTAGAAATACTTTATAGATACACGTGAACCTGTTCAGAAATACTTTATAGATACATGTAAACCTGTTCAGAAATACTTTATATTATAGTACATGGAAGCATATACTATATATGAAATCATATATGGAAGAACATAGTGGAATCTATGCTGTAGTGGAAAAAAGTGCCAACAGAAACATAGAACACTGGCTAATAAGACGTCATGGCATGTACAACATTATAAGACAAGGGCAATGAAGACTTCTATCTAGCTAGCATTGGGACGTTTAGGTAAGCATCTTTAGTTTTCTTCTGTATATTTGGAGAAATATAACTGACGTTACACAAATATGATTGACGTTTGGAGAAATATAAATCTATCTTGTCAAACATGTTTTCAATTAGATGTTCCATTTTTGGATCACAGTTTATTTTGTTTACACTTAAATTTCTGTTGTCAATGTCTATAGCAACGTATAGCTAGCCACACGTGACTGTGCTGTTTTCTCATTTGTGACGGTGTATCCTCTTTTAAAATTTGGTCTTTCTATTTACTTGCTAGTGTTATATTGTTATATAAAGATTCCTTTTTCTGCTAATCTCTATCTCGTTTCTCTGCAATTATGGCAATGTTTGTTTCTTATATTGTCTGTAACGTTTCTCCACTATATTGTTAACAAACAACTTGTATACAAGTGTTCTCATTGATTGATTGTGGTCTTGGATAAATTACTCGCAAATGGTGTTCCTCCTTCGCAAGCAAAGATGTACATATTAAGAAGTGTCAAGTTTAGTTGGATTATCTGTGAGTCATCAGATGTCGAATTAGTCCAATTCGGGCTCTGAAAGAGCTGTTGCAATGTCTGTGAGTCATCCGATGCTGTATTAGTCCAATTCGGGCTTTGAAAGACCTGTTGCAATGTCTGTGAGTCATCAGATGCTGGATTAGTCCAATTCGGGCTCTGAAAGACCTGTTGCAATGTCTGTGAGTTATCAGATGTTGTATTAGTCCAATTCGGGCTTTGAAGGGGATGCTGTTGCAATGTCTGTGAGTCATCAGATGCTGGATTAGTCCAATTGGAGCTCTGAAAGAGCTGTTGCAATGTCTGTGAGTCATCATATGCCGGATTAGTCTAATTCGGGCTCTGAAAGAGCTGTTGCAATGTCTTCTGTGAGTCATCAGATGCTGGATTAGTCAAATTTGGGCTCTGAAAGAGATGTTGCAATGCGACCAGGAATCTATTAGGTCTTGAGATGAGAGAAAACAGTCTGATCTTTCCGTTCATTTTCGTCTCTTTTTTAAAAGCCTCTCATATACTATCCTGTTCAATACTTTTGATATCCGCTCCGATCTACTGATCCAGGCTGGATGGTCAAGTGTCTCGGTTTTCCAAGTGTTTGGGTCAGTCCCACTGCACGCTCGTGAGATGTCTTCAAGTGTCATTGAAGCGTTTCTGCTGGTCTTGGCTTGAACGCTTATTTACACACAGTTAACCGTAGAACATTTCCTTAGGAAGATTTGTGCCTGGCAGCGTGGACAATGGGACCGGTTCAACGAAATTAAAGCCTAATCAATCATATATGGTGCCGTTTATGCCTTCCATATTTGTTTCTTTTCGAGAATATTTGTGTCTGGAGTGTGATCCTGCCAAAGAAGTACACCAAGAAGTTTTCTCAGACGCATCCTTTGAAAAGTATTAAGCTGCCTTGAGTGTCTATCAACTACAGTGTAGGTTTCTGTTGCATTCATAAGCGAAAGCAGAGCTACTGTACGGCATTTATTACGTTTGGTATCCAGGAACATAACACGCTAGATCAAGACATTAGCACGAAGCCCACCAAACGATGTTATAGCGGGAGTAATACACATGGCGTAATGCGCGTTTATTGTTGTGGCATTTGACAAAGTGCTGCCGAGGTACACAGACCTTAATTGCATTGTTTAGTTTTTGACTTCGAACGATGACAGAGAGTTCTTCGTAGGAAACTCCTTGTGCTTGTTGGTGAAAGATTTAAAAGTCCACATCAGTACGGAAGCAACAATCGATTCCAGCAATGTTGCTCGGGAAAGCATCACCTAGCGTGACAGAGAATGCCATGCTAAAGAACATCAGATCCAGGAAACATTCCTGCTTAACACAGGTGATCACTAGAAATTATTTTCAGTGTTCGCTGTTACCTTGCACACCTGAAGAGCAACTACACAGACAAATAGACAGATTGCATCAAAAATGCGAAACCTTTAACATGAATATAAATATAGAAAAGACCGAAGAAATGAAGATAGGAAGAACAGAAATAAACACACACACACACGCACGCAGGCACGCACGCACGCACGCACGCACACGCACGCACGCACGCACGCACGCACGCACGCACGCACGCACGCACGCACACACACACATATATATATATATATATATATATATATATATATATATATATATATATATATATATATATATATATATATATATATATATATATATATATATATATATATATATTAGAAACAACAGATGAAACAAGTCACAGAATTCACAAACCTAGAAGCAATATAACAGCAGACGGCAAGAACAGTAAAGAAATACAAAGTCTATGTAGTTATACCAAGCCCTAGGGCAAATGTCACCAATCTTCAGAATCAAAACTGTAGATTTAAACACAAAAAGTAACGCTATTGAAAACAATTATTATGCCAACGCGGTGCTACCAACGCCAAACATTGTTTCATTGTACTGTGAAACAATAAAAATTGTTTAAGAAATTGTCTGTGCACAAGACAAACGTAAACTTGTGACAGATGAAATGGCATTCTTACGCAGAATCCTAGGAATATTGCGAAAAGACAGAGTGAGGAATAAGGACATCTGACAAAAAAACCGACACCACCCCAAATTTGGAATATATTAAGAGACAACAGATCAAATGGTTTGCACACATAAGCAGACTACCAACAGACAGCATACCACAGCAAGCTATGCTACACAGATACAGTGAAGGCAAATCTAGAAGCCGACCACGAAAACGATGGACCACCGAAATAAAAGAGGCGACAAATTCCACAATATACTCAGCACACAAGAGGGTTACCTCCAAAAAACTCTTCTACCACTACCGCTGAAAGGCAACAAAGGTTTTAGCGAATAAATAGATTGATATACAGTCAGCAATCTCTTTCATGTAACATTTCTTCACTGTCTTGTTACATGTAACATTTCTTCACTGTCTTGTTACATGTAACATTTCTTCACTGTCTTGTTACATGTAACATTTCTTCACTGTCTTGTTACATGTAACATTTCTTCACTGTCTTGCTAAATGTAACATTTCTTCATTGTCTTGTTATATGTAACCCTATTACATGTAACATTTGTTCACTGTCTTGTTACATGTAACATTTCTTCACTGACTCCTGTTACATGTAACATTTCTTCATTGTCTTGTTAACCAACTCTCAACTACTGATTTTGTAACATTGTTTTAAGAATAAGTAAAAATATTATTTTAGAAATGAGAAAATACATGAGGAAATGATCAACTATAAAACAGACAAGAGTAAACCCGTGTTTGTCAAGTGGATTTATATGAAGATAATGGCAACACTGGTAGGGATATGAGATTAGTAGCTAGAAGTCATTGATATATTAACAAAGAAGATAATGTTCTTGAATTAGAAGTTTATGGAAAGTTAATTGATTCTCTGAAAGATTTTATTCGAGCGGACACATGAAAGTGGTCATACAGGTAATGTCAATTATTGTGTGTTCTCATTGATTGTTGCAGTATGTCACAATTTACATTGACAGCTGCGGTGTGTCAAAATTTACATTGACAGCTGCGGTGTGTCAAAATTTACATTGACAGCTGTGATATGTCACAATATACATTGACAGCTGTGATATGTCACAATATACATTGACAGTCAAAGCTTACTTTCTTCTTCTTCTCTATTAATACTCAAACTCCGGCAGATGTCCAGGATGTAGACCAGGCAAGGGTATGTGGTATGTCATGGTTTACAACATAGATAGGATATCTACGTCTTTCGACCTGATACATTCAACTTCAGCATGCTTTTATGGTCACTTTGACCCTATATGGGATGGGGCATCTTACTCTATCCCAATAACCCTTAGTCACCTCTTACGACATTCTTGGCAAATAAGAGCTTCGGTATTCTTAACTCATCTTTCGGGCCCAATTACATACGATCGACTTTACTGAGATACATACTCATTCACGTTCGACACATCCGTTTTCAAAACGGAATTTTTGTGACTCAATTATCTGAATGATGGAATACCTAACCCATTAGCCTGAATTAACATATCAAGTTTTCTAAAATTATTTAAGTGGCAGAGTGGAATTATATTACAGATAGAAAACGCTCAACAGAAATATGAAACAGAATAGGGCAGGCAAAAACAGCATTCCGAAAATGAAAAGTATATTGTGTAATATGATCCCAGCATTTGAGGCGAGAAAGAGATCACTGTAGTCCCGCATTGCTCTTATACTAACATATAAATGCAAGTCGTGGACAATAAACAAACAGGATAGTGGGAAATTAGAAGTATTAGAAATTAGAGGGAAATTAGAGATGTGGATATATAAAAGAATGCTGAGAATACCACGGAGTGCAATAAAAACTAATGTGAAAGTGTTGAAAGAGTCAAATGAGAAACAGGGTTTAATCAGTAATATAAGAGAAAGACAATCGTCATTTTGTGGCCCATTAATGAGACAGGAAGGTATGGGGAACATAGTTACAACAAGCACAATTGAAGGCAAGAGACACAACGGGCGACAACGTGAGATAATATTGGACAATTTGAAACTCTGGCATGGCATAGAGTCAACAACGAGCCTAATTGCATACTACCAGAGGGGTGCAAAGGGAACGCATTGCTCTAGGCGGACCCAGGGTTAGCAGATAACCAAGATCCCAAATGTACCTCCACGCGGTGCACCCTGGAAACAGACATACAGCAGCTCGAGCTGGTTCTGGCCAAATCATTTGGGGATCGTGTCCGAGAATGTGGAGGTAGCAGATGGAAAGAGATTTGACTGCACAAGAGACAGACAATATCTCCGACACCACCAGCATCACCACATATAGCGACACTGTCGACATACAGTGAAGCTAGTCAGTCCAGTCCGAACATTGGAGTGGCGACCAATGTAAAATGCACGTAAAGGTAGATGCATGGCGAGAGACAAATAGATTTCATACCGAGTACAATGAAACAATGAAAGGGAAGAACAGCGCTAGAGGGCAGCGCGAACTGCAAATAGAAAGGGAAAAGTCTCTAGGAAAGGTGAACTACAAGCTCCGTCACCTCGAGACGAGCATCTAGTTACCTGTGTTCCTTACAGACAGAGACCCAGACCCATTCATTGGCGTCTGGTAAAGCAAGAAGACCTAATCCAACTCTAATGTCGAGCCTTCCTAAACCGGAAATATGCTCGCGAAGAGAAAGGGTTCTGTTCCCGATGGGCTTAGGCAAGAAAGGGACAACGATGGTAGTCCTGGTCCAACTCTACTGCCAAGGTTTCCTATATCGGAAGTACACTTGCAGAGAGAAAGGGTTCCGTACCCCATGGGCTCAGGAACAAAAGGGACAACGATTTAGCCCTGGCCCAAATCTACTGTCAGGTTTTCCTATTCCGGAAATACACTTGAAAAGAGAAAGGGTTCAGTACCTGATGGGCTCAGGCGCTATTGGGACAAGGAGACTCAGCTCGAGAACGCCTTGTTTTCAAACGCGTGGTGTGAGACTCGAACTTGGACAAGGGGTACACGATGTCGGTGAATGACACCTCGGCTAAGAGGGCGAAAGAGCCAGGATCCAACTCCTCTGTTGAGTTCTTCCCCTTAAGGAACCTTGCACACGGATGAGAAACGGTTCAGTACCCAATGGGCACAGGCACAGCACGTCCAATTACACGAAGCAAGTTCATAGACAGTGGAACACCTCGTGCGAGTCAGACGAGAGCAAAAATCGTCTGGGCGAAGAGTCGCCACTACGCGTGCCTGGAGACAGATATAGAGGCTGTCACAGGCTAAGGGTAGCCCACTCGAATTGTCAAGGCATGCCGAAATCGGATGTGCTAGGCCTACAAGGCGCATAACGGTGGCACAACGTAATCACGCTCCCGGCGGAAATCGCACGGATATCCGTGATGGTTACAATGGAGCGAACGCAAAACAAAACAAACAAAAGTACCAGAGATAGAGAGAAGTGGAGATCCATGAACGCCTACGTCAGCCGTCACGGCACCTGATGATGATGGTATTACTGGTTACATCTGATTAATCAGGACTGTGTTTTCTAACCACATAATTTCTTATTTCAATTTCTCATCAATAATATGATTCTGAGATATCAAATTGCACATGCGCATTTAGAAAACTATGGAACAGCTTTAGTCGATGTGAACCTGCGGCACGATACATCTTACCAGTTCAATTATTTCTTTTATCACACGATAACTACAAACGGCAATATCGGATATGACACTATCCTACCTAAAAGATGGTTTTGTGAAGGAGAAATGGTGTTGTAGTAGAAGTTGTTTGTTTTAATAGCACAACCAATGGGTTATTTCTGTTACTTAACCGTTAGATGTTTCAATAAAACAATAGTAAAGAAAACAACTGCTTCGGAAATAAGATACTACAGAAATATTTTACGTATACCATGGACAGCTAACAAGACAAAATCAAGAAGTGTTAAGATCAATAAACATCAAAGAGGACGGACTCCTTAACAACGCACTAATTAGAAAACTGTGAGTTTTTTTGCCATCAAAATAGACATAACCGCATGGAAAGTTTAATAGCCAACTGCAAGAGTAAACGACAACAGAGGAAGAGGGTGCCCAAGACAACGACGGTGCAGTGATATATCAGATTGCTCAAGCATGTCTCTAGCTGCTGCAGGTCAACTCGCCCAGAATCTCAGTGCTCAGAGAATCCATAAGGAAGATTATGTTCTGGAGAGAATATGTCACATGAGATGAACTGTTGACTGAAGGTACTCTCCATAAATTATGTCAATAATCTGAGTGGGGGAGGGCGGAATTCTAAAATTGTTTGACTGTTGATAAGTGGGATGGTCGACAAAAGTTGACGTCATTAAAACCGTATTTAAATACCAATTAAATTGCATGACGTGAAACTTTATTCTAAAAATCTGAAGAAAAAACAACTTAAAGTTGTTGCACGTTTTCTGCTAGAAAACATTCATTTTGTGGCGTTGTGGGGGTTCGTGAATTCTTGACGATTTGGTGACAAGGCTTATAGTCAGAGGGACTAAAAAATTGGCAGACCAGTTTTAACGTAATTAATGGACTGATCCAACGGTTTCTTAGCTTTAATGAATAACGTGTAGCGTATCAAAGAATATGATTGAATATCGTTGAACTCATCAATAGATATCTGATTGAATAGCGTTGAACCTATCAATAGATATCTGATTGAATATCGTTGAACTCATCAATAGATATCTGATTGAATAGCGTTGAACCTATCAATAAATATCTGATTGAATAGCGTTGAACTCATCAATAGATATCTGATTGAATAGCGTTGAACTCATCAATAGATATCTGATTGAATAGCGTTGAACTCATCAATAGATATCTGATTGAATATCGTTGAACTCATCAATAGATATCTGATTGAATAGCGTTGAACTCATCAATAGATATCTGATTGAATAGCGTGTAGCGTATCACAGATATCTGAAATAACCATATCATATATCCTTCTCCAACAAGATCTTATGCACTTGTCATGCATTCTACTTCAATCATATCTGATGTATATGTCATGTTTTCTGCTCCAATCAAATCTTATTTGTATAATTGCTAGTTCACACAAAGGAAAAATCAGATAAATAGCAAGTATGATAATTGATTGTTTCAAGTTAATAGTTTGCATTGTTATTGGGTCTAAAACACAACATTATCATACATAATTATATTTTATATCATCTTTATTATGTGGAAACGTAAGATAATATCAACCCAGCATTATTTAGCTGCAGTGATGTTTTTGGCAGTATTTAAGTCAGTAGTGTGTTATTTCTTTCTGAACGGTCTGGATGCATACTTGTTTGAAGCTAATTTCGAACTGGGTACCTTGGCCGTTACAGAGTCGCTATGTACCATGCTGCCACGGAGCCGGACTTCATCATATTATACTGAAACATAATTGTCCGAAATGTTTCAATTACATTATCATATTATACTGAAACATAATTGTCCGAAATGTTTCAATTACATTATCATATTTACTGAAACACAATTGTCCGAAATGTTTGAATTAGATTATCATATTTTACTGAAACACAATTGTCCGAAATGTTTCAATTACATTATCATATGTTACTGAAACATAATTGTCCGAAATGTTTCAATTACATTATCATATTTTACTGAAACATAATTGTCCGAAATGTTTCAATTATATTAAAAACCTATACTATAGGTTTTGCTTTCACCCGATGTGTGAAAATGACATTGCTTTTGGGTGATAGACTCACTACAGTACAAAAGTGTGTGTTAGTCATCAGATCATCATTATTGCATACTTGACAAGTCTATGGGGCTCTCATCCATTCTCCCCCCCCCCGAATATATCTGAAACTACATGACAACTGAGACAGTTTCAAAATACAAAAAGTATTTATAACAGTCACCGGTTAAATTATTAGCTGCCATACACAAGTTGAGAACCTCTGACATATACCCGTATGATAAACAAATAGTAACAATAATAATAATTGTTAAAAAAAACAATCATTTTTAGCGTTTGAACAACAACAATGATGGAATATATTTTTTCTTGTGATGTTTTAATATACTTACGTTTATAGTGCGAAGAAAACTCGATATGGTCTTCAGTTTCTTGTGAGGGACAAGTCTGTACACGAAAGGTTTTTTTAAAAAGTGCTGTACTTCAGTAACGAAACAAAGAAAACAGACTTGTGACTAGAAGTTCTACTACTCGGCTTCGATCTTCAACTATGAACTCACTGTGCCGTTAGCACGTACAGTGTACTTCACTGGATAGTGTTTATCGCTGTGTGATCACAAAACTAGCGGTCTGGTCTTCCGCTCACACCCAGTCTTCATTTGCAGATATTGCCCTTCCGGTCTTGTAAAAAACATCACTAAGCGGCTTGTCCATAAATTACGTCATGTTTGTTTGCCACTTATTTTTACTCCATCTCTCCACCTATTAACGATTTAAGGACACCCCCCCCCCGCTTACTTACCTCAAAATGTTTTTACCTTTTCAGCTAACAAAAAATAAACGTAACAGAGAAATAAAATATAACAGACAAGATCAAGTATTTACAATTTCAACAAAATCTAATGGTTGAATATACGTTTCCGACTTCAAAAATGGATGTAGATATGTCTTAGGAATACATGATCGGGTTACATGATAACATGGTTGCTGTTGCGTATGTCGGCTTGATATCTTGAACTTCAACATCCGGTGCTTGCCTGAACAGGATTGCGGTACTGCTCGATGTACCCGATCAGTGTTAGTTTCCAGCCTCTGTTGGCTGGACTAAGCCCCATTTCCTTTTCAATGATTTGACCTCGATGGGGTGACAAATATCACTATATCGACAAAGCTGAACAAGTTATCATCCTCACCATCAGCTCAGGTCAACAACTATTAGTAGTGTATCCTATTCAGGACGTTGCCATCAACCCAGAATTTTCTGACTGTAGTGATTTTCTAGGCAATTTAAATATGTTCAGTAGCTTGCCATCGAGAGGTTTGAACGGTCTGGATCTGAACGGTCCGGATGCACAATTGCCTGTGGCGAGGATGGAACTCGGTACCTTGGTCGTCACAGACGCGCACTTTACCACTCCGCTACAGATTCGGACAGGACACAACAAACTAAATAGCTACTTAAAGATTTGTTCCATCTACTAAGATTCCATCACCAATGTGTCCGTGTGGAAACGCTTAGTATTTGTAACAAATAACATAAGACCAATGTCTAGAGCATGATATAATTAATACATTAGCAGGTCAACTTCTTCTTCTGCGTTCAGCATGTGGTCATGATATACCATCAGACCTGTCATCAGGACGAAGTCCACTGTCTTTTCCAGGTCAGAGCGGCTGCCCCATAGCTTTTGCCTCAAGTCTGTATCCTCTGGCCAGGTCTGCTGTCTTTGCTCTTTGTATGTTGGGCAGTCCTGAAGTCTGTGTTCTGGAGTCTGGGTTCCGGATCCACATGGACATTCATCTGTGTATGAGATCCTTAATCGATAAAGGTGACCCAACAGTCTGCAGTGGCCTGTTCTAAGAACCAATGTTAACAATCGTGAAACTTTGCAAACTCCAGTGGTACATGCACGTGATAAGACATTCCTTGATGGCAACAGATATTTCTCAAGGTACGGCAGAGAGTAGAAGAAAACGCGATGGGGAGGAGAAGACATGGCTGGACAATATCAATGACTCAACAAGGTGTGCAGTTTCCAAACTCATCAAGTTGTTAGAGCATAGAGATGTATGGAGATTTTCTGCATCAGATGTCTCTATGTGATACCTCTACGACACTGACGGGATATGGATTTTATTATTATTATTATCATTATCATTATTATTATTATTATTGTTATTGTTATTATTATCACAGGATTAGTACAGGAGTAAAGCAGGGATGTGTATTGTCCCCACTACTTTTTATTACATACATGGACCATGTAAACAAAACAGCAAATTCTAATGAAGCAAATGAACTGCTTTTTGCAGATGACCAGGTTTTATTTCACAACAGCATTAAAAACCTGCAAGACCACCTAAACATAATAGACACAACAGGCAAGCAATTTGGAATGAAAATCAACATAGACAAAACAGAAGTAATAAATATTGCAAGAGAAAAGGAGAACATCAACATACAGATAAACAATAAACAACTAAAACAAGTAGATGAATTCAAATATCTGGGCAGCACATTGAGATATGACGGCAGACAAGAGGCAGAGATAAACACAAGATGTTATAAGGCCTGTCAGATCATTGGTCAATTAACACCTTCACAAAGAAACAAAGATATTACACTAGAAACAAAAAAAGATCTTTTCAACATTTTCTTACCAACATTGTGTTATCAGTGTCAAACTTGGACATTAGATTCTAGAACAATACATAAGATTAACACCACTGAAATGAAATGTGTGAGACGTATGATTGGAGTTAGCTTGAGAGACAGAATCAGGAATGAAACACTAAGGAAACAATTAGGGATCAAGTCAACAATAGAATACATCCAGAAACAACAAGTTAAATGGAACGGCCACATAACCAGACACAAAGAGCAAAGTATTATAAAATAAAAACACATAACAAATGTTACGAAAATAGTCGACCTATTGGACGCCCTCGTAAAAGGTGGATAGATAGTGTATTAGAGACACATGGAAATATAACAGCGGAAGAGGCAAATAGAAGACCGTACACTCACTCTCCCCTCAACACCGAAAGGTACATGAGGACAGAAAGAAGAAGAAGATTATTATTATTATTATTATTATTATTATTATTATTATTCTCAAGCTAATAATATAACTTTCCAAGGCAGTTAAATTTCTCTATTTATTGTCGCTTGTCTTATTATAAGCTCACCATCAACCTTTATTACAACCTTTATTTACGCTGGGCAGGCCATCTTGTGCGCATGGAAAACTCGCGTTTGCCAAAACAAATATATTATGGAGAACTCAAAGCAGGATTTCGAAAAGCTGGTGGACAGAAAAAGCGTTTCAAAGACACGCTCAAGTCATCCTTGAAACATCTTAACATTGACGTAGGCGCTTGGAAGAGCCTCTCTCAGGATAGAACAGCATGGCGTTACAGCATTAGAACGGGAGCACTAGCGGCAGAAGAACTCAGACAAGAAACTGCAAGACAGAAGCGGACACATAGAAAAGAAAAAACATCTCAACCTCACACAGATACCTTCTATTGTTGTCAATTCTGTAAAAGAACATTTTGTGCGCGCATTGGACTTGCTAGTCATTTAAAAACGCACTATTAACTTTATTATTTTATTATTTATTGTTAT
This sequence comes from Meghimatium bilineatum, assembly GCA_034231615.1. Taxonomy (NCBI): domain Eukaryota; kingdom Metazoa; phylum Mollusca; class Gastropoda; order Stylommatophora; family Philomycidae; genus Meghimatium; species Meghimatium bilineatum. The sequence goes on along the minus strand of CM067313.1, from coordinate 24,137,386 downwards.
TATTATTATGGTTGAGTTTTTGGTCATCGTCGATCACGACGGACGAACATCATCATCATCATTACAACCACTTCTGAATAGTTTTATAAGCACACACTTGCTGTACAGAGTGGAACCTCCAAACGCAAACCTTGATGTACATATACATTGTCCGTTTTTTGCTGTGATCTTAAATTTTTGTCATTTTATCCACACCTATTTCTATTTTGAAGCTTGATTATATTATAGCAAATATGAATTATTCTAAATGAAATTAGGAGAACTTGGGGTGGTCAAACTGTCCTCTCAACCATATCTCCGATCTTAACGTTGGAGAAATGTTATTGTTATGACATTCTCTGGAAACGTATTTGGAAAGCAAATGATAAGAATTCTGATAAGCTTTCATGCTAGAACAAAACGTTAAGAAAATCCAATAAATTGTTAACATTTACACGGAGCTCGCTTCACATATAAAACGAAACAACACACTTAGAAAATTATAAAAAGCGATCCAGCATTGTGTCTTCATTGCATGAATTCTACATGCTTTGCCTGTCTAGGAGATGTGTGAGTGTCATATATACAAATAAACACAACCGATAAGTTGTCGGCATAACTTATAGATTAAATTTGAGGGATATGTTTTTGTCAGTCCATACTGGCATTAATGTTACTAATGGTGTTATCAATGTTGTTCTTGCTAACCTCTCAGCATTGGAACAATTGTCGCTAATCCATGTTCTTAGTCATAATAATTATTTTACTGTTTGAAATATCTCTCTACTTCTATTATGTTAAAACTGTTGCCAACAGTTTTGTTAAGTTACAATTGTGCGCTTTTGCTCTTCATTCACTCATTAGGTGCCCCGCCGGCTGCCGTAGGCGACCATGACTTTCCAAAGTTCTCTATCTCCAGTATTACGTATCAAAATGGTTGTTGCTTCGCTGTCGTGACAGGTTGTTAAACTACTGTCTAATATTTTCTCACATTGTTGTCCTCCGTCTCTGTTGCCTTCAACCTTGCCTGTTGCGACTATGTTCTACAAATCTCGTTATCTCATAACGTGGCCAAAAAAGAAGATTTTCTTGTTTTGAGGTTCTTAGGTTCAAATTATTTTGAATATTTCTGCTGTTAGACTAAAACTATTTAGATTACTTCCTTGTTATGTTAAGCCTTTTGATTATTATTTAAGTTAGGTAAACATTTTTTGATTAGCTCTTTTCTTAGGTGAAAACAAGCTAAATATAAGAATTATAAAATACTACATCTATTCTAGGATTAGGCACCAGAAATTAAAGAGGTGAGGTCCTGGTAGATTGGGCCAGAAATAATAATCTAGTGATAGGGAACACATTATTTGTCCATCACCCAATACGACTATGGACATGGAACAGTCCAGATAATAAGACACGCAATCAAATAGATTGCATCATAATAAATAAAAGATTCAGAAATTAACTGAAGTCTGTTAAGACATGTTCAAGTGATCATGTTCTAGTAATGGGAAAGATTAATATTATGTTAAAGAGATTAAAACCTACAAGTACAGATAACACGCCTAATGTGAATATGCTGACAAAGAACGCGGAATTACAAGAACGCAGAACTATAACATAACAATTCAAAAGAGGTACAATGCAATAGAAAAAAAAGAAACTATTAAAGAACGGTGGTCGATGCTAAAAGAATCATTACAGCAAACATCTAAAGAGATTCTGCTTCTTAAAAAATATCTCAATAAGAAAGACTGGATGGCAGGAGATGTTTTGAATATGATGACGCAAAGAAGACAGATGAGGAATAACATTGAAGCATACAACAAGATGAACAAAGAAATTATACATAAGTGCAACAAAGCTAAAGAGGATTGGTTAAACGCAAAGTGCAGTGAAATAGAAAATTATCATCATAGAAATACAAGTGATACACATTTACAAATAAAGGAATAAACAGGCAAGAGGGCAGACTCACAGGACTGGGTGTCTGAAATCTAAGCAGGGGCACATATTAATTGGAGAAAATGAAATCCTACACAGACGAGAATATATTAAAGAAATGTACGAAAATAACAGAAATGATGCTAACGTAACTTATAACAATGAAGGTCCAAGTATATTAAAGGCAGAGGTAAAGGAAGTTATACAACACTTGAAAAACAACAAATCATCGGGTCCAGATACTATTATTAAAAAAAATGATTAGAAGCTCTGGAAGATTATAGCACTGAAGTTATCGCCACAAAATGTTAAATGACATCTACAACAGTGGCTATATTTCATCTGATTTTCAACAATAAATTTTCATAGACTTACCAAATAAACCTGGTGCAGTAGATTGCGAAGATCACAGAACAATCAGCCTCAAGAGTCAGATGACCAAGATTCTACTGCGCATAATAATGAGGCGTATAAGAGGAAAAATAAAACCAGAGATAGCAGAAGAACAATACGGATTTGTAATAGGAAAAGGCACAAGAAATGCCCTATATATAGTAAAATCATTAATGGAGAGGGCCATAGAAGTACTGCAAGACCTTTATCTGTTCTTCATAGATTATAGCACATCATTTGAAGAGATGTGGCATTAATATTATAAAACTGCCAGAAAATCTTGACGTTGATTGGAAAGTTCTAAGAATAGTAAGGAATATGTATTGGAAACAAACGGCTGCGATGATAGTTAACAACACTATAGGTAGATTTCAAAAGATAGCAATGGGTGTCAGGCACGGTTGTGTAATGTCACCAGATCTTTTCTCCCTGTATACAGAATACATTATGCGAAATATAGAAGATATGCCAGGAATAACAGTGGGAGGGTGCAATATAAATAACTTGAGATATACTGACGACACAGTACTGATCGCAGGAAGCGAACAGGAACTACAAGCCCTGTTAGTTAAAATAGTGAAAGAAAGTGAAAACATATCCCTTAGTTTAAACAAGAAGAAAGCAGAAGTAATGTTTGTCTGGAAGAGGCATACACCACCAAGACGCAGCATAACAATTAGTGACACAAAATTAATACATGTTGAAAAGATGAAATATCTAGGAAACCCTGTTAACATCAGAAGGTAGATACTCAAGTGTGATAAAGAGCCGAACAGCACAAGTCAAATAAGCATTTAAAAAAAAAAAAAAACCCAACTATTTTGTGCAATGGAATACTATCAATGCAGACCCGAATTCTAGTGATGAGATGTTATATCGAACCTACTATTTTTTATGGATGTGAAACATGGACTGTAAGCAAAAAAAAAATCAAAGCGAATTAGAGGCTACAGAGATATGGTTTCTGAGAAGAATGATGCAAATTTACATTATTCTTCTTCTTCTTCTTCTTTCGTTCACTTGAAACATGTCTATATCTGTAATTCTGTCTCCTTAATAAAACTCACTGTCTTTTGTAGTTCATACAGTGTCCCATAGAGTTTTGATTCCAGTGTTGTTTCCTCTGGCCAATATGTCTGCCTCAGCGTTTCATGCTCAGAACACTCTTGAAGTATATGTTTGGCACTCTGTGCTGCCTGTCCACATGTACACATGGCTGTGTTGCCAATCTTGAACTTTGTATACATGTGACTGCGGAGTCGGTTGTGTCCTGTTCTGAGACGTAGAATTATAACTTGTTCTGGTCTGTTCATAATATGATAGTCATCTTGTGTTGGTGTTTGTGGCTTTTTTATTGACTTGATCATCTGTTTTTTCTGATGGTAGGTGAGTGGTATATCTGGTTGGTCTTCAGCAGCACCTTCCTTAGACAGTTGGTCTGCTTTTTCATTTCCTGGTATTCCACAGTGAGAGGGTATCCACTGCATCGTTACCCTATACTGGTAAGACAATTCGCTAAGTAGTTTTTTCAAGTCTGTTAGTTTTTCAGACTGGAGAGCTTGAAGCACTGACCTTGCATCTGTCAGGAATACCACAGGCTGTAGGTCAGAGTTGGAGTTCAGCAGTTTTTTAGCTGCCACACTAATTGCCTGGATTTCTGCATCATAATTATTGCAGAATTTTCCTGTCGGTGTTCTGATTGTATCTCTATGCTTGTGTGGATATTCTATATATACACCTGCACCTCCATTCCTCACGGCATTCTGTGCTGACCCATCTGTGTATACTCTGACCCATATATCTTGTGGATATTTTTTTTTACATTATAAAATCACGGGAACGTGTAAAATAGCCTTGAACGTCAGATCGCATGCAAAAATGTGTGCAACTGAGATATTAAACAAAATTTGACAAAAATAATTTTAAAACTCACTATAATAGAAATAATCAAGTTGATGCTATGATAACATGATCTAATTATAGTCAATAATATGACAACATCTCTACATTAATTACAGATACATCTGGATCTAAAAACGTGATCAATATGTTCAGCTTTGCTAGATTTACACATATACCCTATTTTAACCAAGGAAAACTATCGGCCATGATTGAAATATCCATGCTCTAGAAAAAATGATATAGTGACTATAATCAATCAATCAATCAATAAACCCGTAACCCTTCAGGGTCGTAGGGGTACCACATTGGATGCTTCAGCACACAGAGTCATCCAGCGAATTCTATCCTCAGCGATGCGGATGAGTGTGGAAATATCTTGCCCTGTCCATTCCTTGATGTTGTCTGTCCATGCCTTTATTTGTCCTCCTCTGCTTCTTCCACCCTCGACGGTTCCCTGCAGTATTGTTTTTGACAAGGAGTTGTGCCTGCATACATGTCCGAACCATGCTAGTTTTCGTCGTTTCACTATTGAAAGCAATGGCTCCTGAACACCTGCACACATCTCTACTTTATTTCTTACGTGCACATTGGTCTTACGTTCCCTATAGGAAATTCGTAGAATTTGTCTGTAGCATTTGAGTGTCCAACTCTCACAACCATACAGCACAACAGAAAGCATCAGCGACTTATACAGTTTGATTTTCACTCCATCACTGATGTTGCTTTTCCGAATCACAGTTAGCCTTGACAAGGACGCTAAAACCATCGCCAGCTTTACTTTTAGTTCTGCTTTGCATTTACCATCGCTGCATATACTGGATCCTAGGTATTTGAAGGTATTCACCTCCTCAAGCTTATGTTCATTCATCATTATATTAATCTGGTTTTATGTGTGTCTCTGCTGTTTGCCAAGATTTTGCTCTTATCTGTATTGATTTCCATTACGTACTTGCTGGTAACTTTTTCCAACTTTATTGTTACCTCTTGCAATTCTTGTTCTGACCCAGCTATAAGATCAATATCATTAGTGAAACGCAAGTTGCAAATAGGGCGATCTCCGATCGATATTGACGTGTTGTAATCATGTAATGTCTCTTTTATGATGTGCTCTAAGTATATGTTGAAAAGTGACTATAATGCGTAATAACTATTTCAGAAAATGAAAGACTAGACAGAGAAATATAAACAAGGTGCCAGAAAGCAAATACAGTGACCTACTAACTTTCACAATTACTTCTTTACCCAAAGATCAAGATGAAAATTAAAAAAAAACCCAGATATAAACTACAGTTTTTATACTAACACTCTGCTACCAATGTCAAACATGGTTTTTACAGCCTCAAATCAGAGGAAAATCGTTACATTTGAAATAATGTATCCGAGAAAAGCTGCGATGGTTGCTTAACTGGATAAAATAAGAAATGAAGTAATTAGGGGAAAAGTTGGCATAATATCATATTAAAGATAGTGAAAGACAGCAAGTAAAATGGTTCGATCACCTTATGAGAATGAACCCACACCAAATAACAATAAGAGCATATAACAAAAGAGTATCCGGGCGTAAAGTCAAAGGTGCTGCTAGAATGAACCTAGTTCAATTCCCATCAGCTGTAAGAAGTATTTTTATATATCCTCATGCTTTCTACTTTAATTTACTTAAAGCCAAAGGTAGAATAAGGACACGGCTGATATAAAACATCAAGATAGCCATCAGCAAACACGGACTAAATGCAAACACGGTGACACATCTAACCTTGAAACGAAAACTTAAGCACCCAGTCCTACGTTTAACGGCAAGTGTAAATACGATCAACCATCATTCACATAGGGACAGATAATAGATATTACGTAGTGTTATCAATGGAAAATTATCCACTAACACAATCATCTTAACCACTATTATCAAGACTGTTAGTTCATTCGGAATTAGACTTAATTCCAGAAGGACTGAATACTTCAATATTTAAAAGTATAATTCGTATTCAAATTTTAACAAAAGCTCAAGGGTTCACTGACTTCTTGTTGCAGCCGTCAGGACATCTATCTATCTATCTATACGCTGTGTCCCTTGTTTGCCTTGCAGGGTCAGAGGTGGAAGAGTTCTATGGAGATGGCCTTTTTGTGCGCTGTTTGTAAGCTTGTTCCTGTGGCTTCTTTGATTTCTGTGATCCATCTTTTACATGGTCAGCCTCTGGCTTTCGTCAGGACATCACCAGACAAAATTACAGTTCTAACTGTGCTATTACTATAATTGCCTTATATTCTGATCGTGCACGCAATCTAGTATATTTCAATAAAGATTTTAACTATATACACGAGAACAATTCTAGAACAATTCTTTCCGAATGAAAACATCATCTACACGCCTTCTTGACATTGTTATCATTACTTTAACGACAACACCATCTACCCTACAATTATTGTTTTCTTCTACTGAACGTGACGTAGAGCTGTGTTATTTTTACTCCGGTTATGATCATGTCGTGTGGTTATAATCGACCTAACATACAACTGAGTTCATTGACTGAACGAATGCTATATATATACAACAGTGAAGAATGGATGAATTACTGCATCAGATGAGATGAAGCAACATATTGTTTCTTAAAATTTGTTTCCATATCAATGGTTGCTGATCCAGCGGTCCATGGGCTCATGCCCTTTGATCCAATGCCATTGTGTGATATATGCATGTGTTTGTGAGTTGTTGTTTTGTTCCATATAATGTGTTCCATTTATCTGGCCCTGGAGGGAAAAAGGGATGAAGCTACATATTGTTTCTTAAAATTTGTTTCCATAACAATAACATTACCAGTAATAGAGCTCTAGGTAATTTTCGTGCAAGTATTGCGTTTTCTTAAGTGTTGAGTTTCATTATTAATCTCATCAGAATTCTATCATTGTTGACGAATATTATTGATAAAGGTCCCTATTGGGCTGTAGCACAGAAAAATTTCTTGTTCACTTGTTTATGTATTATCTTTCATCAACAATTGTTTACTTCTTATTTTTACTATTAATTAGTTTTATTATTAATTGTGACACTACTACGTAATGTTATCACATCTCATTTTTCTGTTTTGTTACTGCTGTCCTCTTCACTTTGTGGAATATCCATTGCTTATTATGTGTAATATAATATCCGATTGGGTCTATCTTTTTCCTATCCTTCAGGCCATTTCGTTATAGGGCCTACATGTTAACGCAAGTTGTGTCGTCCCTACTTTTCGTTTTTGACGTATACGTGTATGGTATCCTTGATAAAGACATTTCGGCCGAAACGTCGATTTGTGTCTGTTTCATGTTATTAGCAAAACTTCATTACTCCTTTTCACGATTTATCTGTTGGATTTCAGTTTTGCACAGTGAGTACATACTTCTAGGGAGCCGCGTTAGCACAGTGGTTAGAACAGTGGCTTCGCATATGAGTGGTCCTGGGTTCATTCCCCAGTTGAGGCGGAAATGTTTTTCAGATCGCAACCGCTCCCGGGTCGACCCAGCCTTAAATTGGTACCGGATTAATCCGGGAAGTAAAGACTGCGAGGGAGAGGAGATGGCTACCGCCCTCATTTGCAGAACCTCTGAAATGTGAGAAGATCGCTAACATCTCACACCCCTACGACATTAATAAATGATATGGGTTACTTTACTTTTTTAAACATACTTTTGATTTCGGGTCTATCTCTAGAGTTTTGTTATATATAATTGCAGAAAACAGGTGGTTAACATCTCCATGGTGGAAGGAAGCGATTCCATAAGCCGCCATACTTTTTTTAATAATTCATTAACGGGCTTGTGACGGAAATAAGTAGTTTTATAAAGTAATAAATGTGTCTAGAGGGACGTTTCATCCGAAAGTCAATCATCAGGTAAAAAGACACAACTAAAAGAATAATACGCACAGACTAAAAAAAAGTTTTAGAAAACTATTGTTGAGATGTTTTTACATTTTAAAACAACAGATTTAAAAAAAAATTGAATAAGTAATGACTTGGATGTTGTAATCTTCATCGACGCTTCATTGTAACGCGCTGCAATTAGCGTATATTTGCGTGTCTTTTACAAACAGTGTTCACTTGTGCGCACCGTTATGCACCCAGTTTAGCACGTTGGCAAATAAAACATATCATTTGAGCATCGGTACAGCACGTGCGTAATGGCTGGCCACCGATGAGACCAGGATGTAAGAATGAAGGAATTGGAACGAAATGCAGTAACTGGAACTAAATACAGTAATCATCATGTGACATATTCTTCCAGAACGTGGTCTTCCTTATGGATTCTCTGGACACTTCGCGATTATGGGCGTGTTGACCTGCTGCAGCTAGAGACATGTTTAAACAATCTGATGTTTCGCTGTACCCTTGTCGTCATGAGTGCCCTCTTCCTCTGTTGCTGTTAACTCTGCCTTCAGCTATTCATTTTTCCATGCTGTTAATTATAATTAATTATTTTTAAATACAAAATAATTATTTTTTTAAAAACACAGCTTTTTTGTTACAATGTTGTTGAGGAGCCAGCCCTCTACAATGTTTATTGATCTCAACATTTCTTGCTTTGTCTTGCTTTAGCTGTCCATGGTATATGTAAAATTCTTGTATAACGTCTCATTATCTTTAATACACGAGTTATTCAGTTTTATAGTTCACATAACATAATAGATCACACACATTACTAGTTTTTAATAAAAGCAGACTGAATCAACATTTCGAGAACAAAGTTCTTATCACTAAAAAATACAAGTGAAATGGAGGACAAACACCGAAATTAACAAGACAACTTGTAATGCTACAAACTCACTGTTTGTAAACATCTAACAATAGAAAGATCAATGAAGTAGTAATACTGGTTGGATTATTAGTTTTATAGTTTGTCTTAGATTTTGATTTTTTTTCGTGATAATGTCTATTGGTCAAAAACTTAGATTCATATTGTTTTGTAGTCTATTAAATTATTTTCATGTGATGTTCCGGGTTGTGATTTTTCGCTTGACACAATCACTCTTCCAGTCGTCTAAGCTATAAATGAGTACCTGACACATGAGTTAGAGAAAGTAAAGATAACAAGGAAGAGAACTGACCACCCCCACCTAATAGTAGCTGCGATTTAGTACATGAAGAGTTATCTTCATTCCCGACAGCAGGTTGCTGCCAAGGGACTTAGCTTTACTTATTTACATGTGATGTGATCTTTACTATGGAGCGGTGAAACTGAATACTTCGATTTCTCTGTTTGTTCCTACATATTGGCATACAGTGTTACAGCAGTCAAGTCGATAATCGATTAACGATGTATACAACAATGCTGTGATGAACATTAAGCTAGAAGCCGCAGAAATAAAGGTTGTTGATACTTTCAGTGTTACGGGATCATAAACACTACACCAGGTACACAAGAATAACGGTGTACAAAGTAAGTTTGATTGGTTCAATACAGCGGTTCATGGTCTCATTTCCTTTAACCCAATACCGTTAAAATCGCATTATACTGCTAGGAAGTACACACTATAGGAAATTAACACGATTGAGATGTTGCATGCTGAAGTGTGTGTCTGTATATATATATATATATATATATATATATATATATATATATATATATATATATATATATATATATATATATATATATATATATACACATATATAACTAATATAAATTAATGATTGTATTTTTCTTTCACAAGCTAAAATGAGAACGACACTAAAAAGTTATGTGTGATGTTTTTGAATCCTTAGACAGATGAGGGGTGACTGTCGATGGTACAATAAGACCTCTGAACAGAATTAATTAGGATTTAATTTGATACGTTTTTGATTATTGTCGTGTTTTGTTTGGTCACTATTTATATACTCGGTGTCGCATACCAAATATAACCACGGTGACTCCACGTATATATAGTGACCAAAGGGATGTATGACAATAATTAAAAACGTAACGAATGAAGACCTAATTAATTATGTGCAGATGTCTTCTAAATACCAGATTGTCATGTATGTTCATACCAGCCTGGTCTGTCAAAGACATTTGTATTCAAGAAATTTGGTTATTATTACAGTATTGAGAGATATCTCTAAGTAATAATTGAAACTAAAAACGTGTATACCTTTTCAGAAAGGAAGAGTTACCTAAAAATACAATTAAAGAGCGCCATTCAATTTCATTGCAATTCTATAATATTCCGTAGGGTCTTGTGGATGATTTTTGATGACCTCGGTTCCTAGTATTAAAAGTCATGTTCTGATAACCTAAACAGTTGTGTGGAATCAGTTACCTCATTATCTACGAACTCGATGGACACGTTTATGGAAACGTTCAACCTCTGCCTGACGGTTATCTATACACAACCTACCATAGAAGAGTCTCTTTAGAAGACGCTGGTCTCGCATGCGGGCGACGTAAAAAGGTGAACTCAGTTGAGACCAGATCAACAAGGCTAAAAGTAATAACCTTGACGAGTATGCGAAATATCTCTAAGCTTCAATGAGAAGAAATACAGTTAATTCTGTTATGTGGATGATAAAATGAAGTGCTATCACTGTCGCAGATACGTCTTCAGCGAACGGAGGGGTACCTAAATATGCTCGTTTCTACGCTGTTTTCGTGGGTAGTTTCCGTCCTCATTGTTCTCAAGGTCCCGTCGAGGGGGTTTACTAGTATTTTTGGATTGTGTCTTTGTACGAAATGTTATATTCTGATTTCCTAAGGTATTTTAAACCATCCTCCAAACCTCATTCATAACTACGACTTGAGGCTTTGAACCATCCTTACCGACCTTCTTCATATCTGCGACTTGAGCATTTGAACCATCCATACCAACCTTCTTCATATTGCGACTTGAGGATTTGAACCATCCTTACCAACCTTCTTCATATTGCGACTTGAGGATTTGAACCATCCTTACCAACCTTCTTCATATTGCGACTTGAGATTTTGAACCATCCTTACCGACCTTCTTCATATCTGCGACTTGAGTATTTGAACCATCCTTACCAACCTTCTTCATATTGCGACTTGAGGATTTGAACCATCCTTACCAACCTTCTTCATATTCCGACTTGAGGATTTGAACCATCCTTACCGACCTTCTTCATATCTGTAACTTGAGGATTTGAACCATCCTTACCAACCTTCTTCATATTGCGACTTGAGGATTTGAACCATCCTTACAGACCTTCTTCATATCTCTAACTTGAGGATTTGAACCATCCTTACCAACCTTCTTCATATTGCGACTTGAGGATTTGAACCATCCTTACCAACCTTCTTCATATCTGCGACTTTAGGATTTGAACCATCCCTTGCAAACTTCTACATATCTACGATGTGAGAAGATTACAGCCATCCCTACCAACCGTCTTCATATCTATAGCTTGAGGATTAGGAAACACACACACACACACACACATACATACGCGCGCGCACACACACACACTCACGCAAACACACATACACACGGACATATATTGGTCAACATATTCAAGCCATTTACTAGATTTCTCCTACTTTTTTGCAATGCATTTCAATGCTACTAATCATTCTGAAGCTCGTGATATCCAGGTCACTGCAATTAAATAGTCCGAATGACGATAGTTCTAGGTAATTACTTGATACATTGTTTAATATATCAATATTGTACTCTAATGTCATTTTGTGTTAATACAAATCATTTATTTATTTAATTTGTTGCTGGCATATTGAGTGGTTGGTGTTTTATGTTATCATTCCTGTTGTTTTGTCTTTCTATCTATACATGTGCGCACATGTATTCAGTCATAGTACTCACTTAAATTGTTTTGGAGTGTGCAAAAATCCATGAATGGTCTGACAAGACGCGTGACTATTGCATATTTCCAGAGCGACGATACCGTCTGGCAGAAGACTGACGAGACAAAAGGTGCGGCGTTTCTGGCATAGTACACCGTACACATTGGTCAGAGAAATGTGGAGGCATATCAAGAAATCAGAAAATCACTATTACAGACAGGTGTAAGGACTTGAGCATGGAAAACCAAATGATAATCACAGTTGAAGAAATCAGGAAATTCGCTGAAAAGTACAAAAAACACAACATCAGACCAGACGGCATTAGATACGATGACATTAGCCGAAGAACGGATGAGGAGTTGGGAGAGTTGGCGGACATGTTCAATAATAGCCTTCTAAAGGGCACAGTGAAAGAAGACTGGTTTCACAGCTATTTAGTTCCACTACCCAAACCTGGGAAGGACCACACCAGGATACATGGCTACAGAATAATAACTATGCAGAATACGATAGGCAAGCTTTTGGAAAAAATTGTAGCCTAGAAGGTATCGTGTTATCTTGAAATAAATAAGTATTTACCAACATTGTTAGGAGGGTATCGCCCTGGAAATAAGACATGGCAGAATGCAGTCATATTTGCGCAGGATGTTTTTGAGGGGTTCGATTCGCGCATGGAGACATGTGCGGTCGCAATAGATCTTGAGGATGTGTACTGTAGGGTGTCCTTGGATATCTTGATGGACCAACTGTTAAATCTCGCAGTAAATCCTTTGGTCGTGCGTTGGGTTGGTGCCGCCCTGATGCGCAGGATAGTAGTTCTTAATTGTGGTAACTGGATATCTGCTCCAACGGTTATTAGCCCTGGTCTGCCATAGGGATCGCCTCTATCTCCTGAACTTTTCAATGTATACACAGTACAGATAGCTGGCAATCAAATCACAGGTTCTGGCACAACGATGACAAATGCTGAGGATATCCTGGTGTATAGACAGGGCAGAAATAAAGAAGAGTGGGTCGTGGAACTACAGAAGAAGCTGGACAGACTAACAAACTGGTGTCGAGATACGGGATCAATGCTTAATCCTTCTAAGGCATTCGTGACGTGGTTTTCCTTGAACAACCTCATGGTAAAGACACCCATACCACAAGTTTCGTTGTCCGGGAAATGTTTAGAAAGAACCTTCACAATGAAATATCTGGTGGGTTAGTTTTTGACAGAAGTCTGGGTTTCAGGGAACATGTTGACCATGTTATCATAAGGGCAGGCAAAGGCTTAGCAGCAATGAAGGTTATGGCTGCTGCGCAGTGTGAGCAGAGTTTGTTATTTCTTTTGTACAAGGGTCTGGTTGTGGCTGTGATGGAATAGGCACTGACAATTCTGACTCTTAGCCCAATTCAGCTCGAAAGACTGGATAGAATGCAGAATGCAGCAATGCGTATCATACTGGGATGCACAAGAGATACATCAGCAAGAGCTATGCGATACCTACTTGACTGTCCAACAGTAGGGCACATATTACAGTATTGACGTGCACGGGCGTACCTTCTAATATATGCAGATAAGGAACACCCGTTGCATTCCGAAATACAGAAAGTTATTAGGCAGCAGACTTAGAGAGGGAGGTCGTGGATGGGACGTGCTGAGTATGTCGTACAAAGTGTGTGCAGATTGCAGGATGTGGGACCAGGTGCGGAATGGATAAATCTACCCACAGATTTCGAAACTTGTTTGACAGTAGAAATATCACTTAGCAGGGAATCCAGAGAATGGTGTCCCACAGCTGTCGAGAAAGAAGTGCAGGCTTTGGTTAGTGAGAATACCAAAGAGGGGGATGTGATTATATACACTGATGGATCTGTGATTAGACATGTTCGCAGTGGTTGGACCTTCACAACTCAGTGCGCAGTTAAAACGATCAGGGAGGAGAGTGGTGCCTTTGCGGTCACTAGGAGTAGTATGACCATGGAGATTATGGCGGTGACGAGGGCATTTGAGTGGGTATGCACTCAGAAGGTAACGTAGGTCTGCTTCTTGAGTGACTCTATAAGTATGATTAAAAAGATACAAGTGGGTCTCGTTCGCGAACAGTGGATTGAGACCTTGAGAAAGGCGACGCTTAAAGTGGTTATACTTATTTTTATGCCAGGGCATGTGGGTGTTTGAGGCAATGAAACAGCGGATCCACTGGAATCATGCGCGATTGTGGCACAGGGCGATAGGGCAATGGATCGCTCTGACGTTTGGAACTCCTTAGGAGATATAGCATGCGAGAGTGATAGGGCAATGGATCGCTCTGACGTTTGGAACTCCTTAGGAGATATAGCATGCGAGAGTGAGACTAATGTGGATGATGATTCCTTTTCAATGGCTAGGATTAAAGATCAGGGATTGAAATGCGGTGTTGCTAGAGGTTAATATTTTGAAGGGCGCAGAAGAATGATAATCAACCAGCATAGGACCGGTACTGTCAGCGGAAGTGTAATGACGGATACACTCAAGGAGAGATCGGAGCAACTATGGACGTGTCCAGTTTGCAGTGATGATGATTCGTCGACTAACTAACTAACTATAGTAGTTTTATTTTGTTCTTATTTTCCCATGAATTTGATATGTTTCTCTATGATATTACTTGAGGTATGTAGGCACGTCATCATTACCCTGGGTTTTTCAGTTGTTAAATGTCTGCAGTCTAGTATTTACGATGTTACTGTTATACATATATTTATCTTATGTTCTCTATTTGCTTGTATTGATAATGAGAAAAACCTTAGGTGTGCAATGTTTATTTAGTCTGTTTTGTTTATACTGTCATCCATATTTTGTGGTGTTTGTCTGATAGTCTGTGAGCAGTAAAACTAGCTGCCTTGTGCTCTGAATAAGTACTTTATCATAGATTATGGATTGAGATAACCTAATTCCCAACCTTCTTTAGCCGTATCTGAGATATAGCACAGCAGGTATCGGTGCTACTATTTTTACATTTATTTAGGGCTCTTGTAGCACGAAAAAAACCCAATAACTTTGAACACATTTAGAAACCATAGAAAAAACGTTCTTTAGAAACTATAGGAGAGATATTCCTTCGAAAGTTTAAAGAGAGACTTTCTTTAGAAGCTGTAGAAGAACTGTTCTTTAGAAACTACTGGACAAACGTTCTTTAGAAACTATAGGAGAGACGTTCTTTAGAAACTATAGGAGAGATATTCTTTCGAAACTATAGGAGAGACGTTCTTTAGAAACTATAGGAGAGACGTAATTTAGAAACTATAGGAGAAACGTTCTTTAGAAACTATAGGAGAAACGTTCTTTAGAAACTATAGGAGAGATATTCTTTCGAAACTATAGGAGAGACGTTCTTTAGAAGCTATAGGAGAAACGTTCTTTAGAAACTATGGAAGAGACGTTCTTTAAAAAAAAAAGATTTTGAATGAATACGCAGATTCCGGTAAAAATTCCTGAAAATTATTTATGGTTATGCTTGCATGAAATGTTAGTTGATGGCATATGCACCACTCTGTGACATAACACAAGAAAAAGAAAATAGTGACAGGTTCGATTTGAATAAATATAACGTGTTTAAAATGAAAGAATGTTTTGGATAATCAATTTTACAATTAAATTAATGGGGTTTCTGCAACTACCAGGCAAATATAATGTATGGAAATTGAGTTGAAAGAGTTGCCAATCCATCACTTTAACGACGGCTACAAGCAAATTATTTATACTTATGTACTTTGTTTAATACGTGAATATTTATGTGATTTGTTTAGTTTATTTCAATTCTGTAACGGTACGCAGGATGACAGGAGTAGATCATTCATTGCAAGCAGGATACTACTGTGATATTGATTGAGAAGTATTGTCGTGACCATCGTCAATATATAAGACATGTGGACTAAATTGGAAATCGTCTTTATAACCTGACTTGTTTGATAGTCTCGTGATTATTATTGCTGTTGACACAAAGTGTTCTCATAGTGGCCAATAGAAATCGCGAAAAACGTCAAATACGGAAAGCTAGAAGACTGATTCCCGATGAGTAATTATTGCGGTACAATTGACAAGGTAGGATTATGTGGGTATTTTATAACGTGCTGTTCTCTTGTACTAAAGTGTGAGATAGTTGTCATTGGTAGTGGAGCTGAATTAATAAGTCTCGGATGATAAATACCGATGTATCATCATTAGAAACATGGAGGCGAGAATCTAAACTCTTTGTCTGTAATTCAGTGGTTAAAGTGACAGCATCACAATGTAGATGCACGTGAGCGTCAATAAGAACACTCAATGTTATGTTCACTGCATGTGCAATATGCGTCTTGTTATGAAAATAAGGTTTGCAAAAACTAACACAACTATTTTCACCACCAGTTTATGCTGGGATTAATAATAAATAACAAGGACATGTGTTTTATGATCTGTTTTTAATTTGAGATTTCTAACCGAACGAAATTGAATCAATACAGAGTTCACGAAGAAAAATGATGAAGTTTGGAATATCCAGAAATAATGAACGCAGATAATTATTTGAGATATTCATGTTATTATAATTATAGTTATTATTGTTTATGAGCAGACACCACTGAGTTCAGGTCAAACCGATAAGCGCTGAATCTCATCCAGTAAATGTCAAAGTGTATGTATACTGATGGTTCCCATGGCTCACTGGTTGGTTGCTGATCCAGCGGTCCATGAGCTCATGCCCTGTGACCCAATGCCATTGTGTGATATATGCATGTGTTTGTGAGCTGTTGTTTTGTTCTTTATAATGTGTTCCATTTATCTGGCCCTGGAGGGAGAATGACTCACTGGTCAAGCATATTTCTGGTTATGTCGTTCAGATGCCAAATTTACTCATGTCACACATAATACTACGTTCTAATAATAACATAACCGATGTTTTATCTATTGCAGTGCCCTTTCCTAGCAGGGGCTTTAGCCAAACAATTTCTAATTGTCTCTGTATTCTGTCTCAGTTCATCGACAACAGAAGCATTTTAGATGAGTCTGTCTGCTCGTTCATTTCCATGAAAATCAGCATGTCAAGGGCATCACATCACTGTTATAACCATATAGTTCTCTATGTTATAACCATATAGTTCTCTACAGAGAACTATCCATACAGAGAACCATGTCCAAGATGGCGACCATGCTAGTCGCGATGTTTTTGTCTCACTGTTAATGTGATTCGAATTTCGTGGATTGTGCTAGTTATGTTGTTTAATTGTGTACTCAAGTGATAAATGGATATGTTTCCGCACTCGAAATTTGCTATTTGCAAGATTCGAGCGTTGACAAAGGAGAAACATTTTTTTTTTTAGTTATTGTCAATCGGATACAAACATCTCATTTGGTGACCTATTTTCATCGCTGGGGCGGGTTCACTTACCGTGTCAAAATGGCCTGCCCTATTTTGACACCGTGTCAACCTGTTACAGTCGATGTGATATTGGGCTACACACTGTTGCTATTATGGACACTCACAGTGCGAAGAAATAAGCCAGCTTAGCATTGTTAACAAAGGTTTGTCTCCCTAGGCTTAAAAAGTATGTTTGCGGCGAAATACTCTGGAAAAGTTGGCAGGTAACTCAGCGGGTACATAGGCGCTACAGCAGAGCTGTGCGGACAGCATAGGGCACAGGTAGTATACTCATAGTATACACAGGTAGGATCCACATAGTACGCTCTGACCATCCACTGCATCTGATTTTCTCCCAGTTGTCTTGACTTTGTCTTGCCACTGGACCAAGATAAAACTATGGGGAAAGAGTGTGGTTGACGATTAGCGCAACTCTTTCACACTATAAACTAACTTCAGCGATAGTCATTTCTCAACCAAATTATTTACTTGAATTACTTTATGCTGACGACTGTGCATTGTATGCTGACTCTGTCGTAAACATGCAGAGCACCATAGGCCGCTTCTCACAGGCCTGCAACAACTTTGGTCTCACTATTAACACCAAAAAAACAGAAGTCATGCACCAAGCAACATCAAATAGCCAACATACTGCTACTTCCATCATCGTCAATCAAGAAAAACTGCAGGTAGTCGACAATTTTACTTACCTTGGAAGCACTCTCTCTCGCGATGTCAACATTGATGTGGAAATTAACAAAAGACTGGCAAAAGCTAGTGCTGTATTTGGCAGATTACGCAACAATGTATGGGACAGAAGAGGTATAAGAACAACCACCAAACTTCAAGTATATCATGCTGCTGTTATAACAACCCTACTATACGCCTGCGAAACGTGGACAGTGTATGCTAGACATTCAAGAAAATTAAATCATTTCCATCTTACCTACGTAAATTACTAAACATCCATTGGTGGGACAAAGTACCAGACTACGAGGTCTTGGAAATATCAACCTCAATAAGCATCCACACAATACATATGAAGGCGCAGGCACGCTGGGCAGGCCATCTTGTGCGTATGGAGAACTCGCGTTTGCCAAAACAAATATATTATGGAGCACTCAAGGCAGGATTCCGAAAAGCTGGTGGACAGAAAAAGCGCTTCAAAGACACGCTCAAGTCATCATTGAAACATCTTAACATTGACGTAGGCGCTTGGGAGAGCCTCTCACAGGATATAACCGCATGACGTTACAGCATTAGAACGGGAGCACTAACGGAGGAAGAGTCCTGACAAGATACTGCAAGACAGAAGTGGACACGTAGAAAAGAAAAAAAAACATCTCAACCTCACATAGATACCCTCTATTGTTGTCAATTCTGTAAATGAACATTTTGTGCGCGCATTGGACTTGCTAGTCATTTAAAAACGCACTATTAACTTTATTATTTTATTATTTATTGTTATTATTATTATGGTTGAGTTTTTGGGCATCGTCGATTACGACGGATGAACATCACATCACATCATTCACATCCATACAGTTTAAACAAGATATGGAACCCATTAATTCGACTCATGCTTAAGCCGAACATGTTGAATCTCTTTCCAAGCATGGACTGAGAATTATATAATATAACTCTCTTATTTGGTACCATAGTACAATTGCTGTGCCGCGGTAACAATCCAATTGACATTGATGGCTAGCTACACCATTTAAAGATTATCGTTACATATTGTCAACTAACATGTTTCACACATCATATATTGTCAACTAACATGTTTCACAGATCATATATTGTCAACTAACATGTTTCACAGATCATATATTGTCAACTAACATGTTTCACAGATCATATATTGTCAACTAACATGGTCCATATATTATCGACACGTGATTATGAGCTGATGTATTTGACAGAGAAAATAACTGTAACAAATAATTTCTATATTTTCGACACGGTGCCTTGCAGAAGACGTTCATGTAAAATATATGGTGCAGACTATTTCAGTGTCCTTCTCCTTATGACCACTTTTACTTTTGACGATGGTTTTACGTGTGAGTCACGTAATATTATTACTGTCAGATGTAAACGCTGTAACATGAAACACAAATTCAAGAAGGAAGCAAGAGTATACGTTAAAAATTCTTGAGCCTAGCGAGAATTGAATCAGGTCAGTTCTAACGGCACGAAATCACACTGCAACTCGATTAAGCTGGTTTTACTGTACTTGTTAAACCGCATTGGAAATCAGAAACATTACTCGAGTTGCAAGGTGGTTTAGTGCCGGTAGAACGGACCTGGTTTAATTCCCGTTAGTCTCAGTAACATGAAATCTATCGGGCAAATCGAAAAGATAATAAGTGACTAATTCTGTCAACTTCTTCAAACCATTGACCCTAGATCTCCTACTTCTGTTAATATTCATTTAAAAGGTACTAATAATTTTGATGTATGTAACATCCAGGTCACTGCAATGAAATCTTGTTCCACTGACGACAGTGGTAGAGACGGCATGAGCACTTGAAAATTGTTGAATATTGTGGTATAGTACATTTAAGCCATTTGGTCTTAATACAAATCAATTATTTATTTAGATTGGAAGTTGGTTTGTGCGAAGGGGGTCTAGGTGGAGGGGGGGAGGAATGAGGGAGGAATTGTGCTGTTATTTCTGTTGTTTTATCATTTCATTTGTTTTCAGTACTAGTTGTTTTATCATTTCAT
Source organism: Meghimatium bilineatum (assembly GCA_034231615.1). Lineage (NCBI taxonomy): Eukaryota > Metazoa > Mollusca > Gastropoda > Stylommatophora > Philomycidae > Meghimatium > Meghimatium bilineatum. Next base: position 24,117,317 of record CM067313.1, on the reverse strand, counting down.
TTGATTTCAGTACTAGTTGTTTTATCATTTCATTTGTTTTCAGTACTAGTTGTTTTATCATTTCATTTGTTTTCAGTACTAGTTCTTTTATCATTTCATTTGTTTTCAGTACTAGTTTTTAAAAATTTCGTTATCATTTCCCAACGTTTTTAATTTGTGTCTCTATGATGTACGTGAGATATTTTCATACGTTCGTTATCGTTACCTTATATTTTATGTTATTACATATCTGCAGTTTAGTCTGTGCAATTTTACTGTTATATTTATGTTTAAAGTACGTTCTATGTTTGTATATATTTTTCTAGGGAAATACATTCTGGTTGTAACGGTTGGTTGGTTAGTTGCGGATCCAGCGGTCCATAGGCTCATGCCCTTTGACCTAATGCCATTAAATGGCTTTATATTGCTGTGGATTTTTTGTGGATTTTCGGCCCACCCCGCGACAGAGCCAGAGAATAACTATAACACCTCCAGGAAGATAGGTTTCGACCTATGCACTGCTCCTAGCTACTATAGCCAGGATAGGGTTCACTGTACTCATTCCCCGCCACCAATTGACTACTGGTTATGCCGAACTTCTCTATTGCTTGAGGCATGCAACCAAATGTTCAAGTAAAAAGGATTGTCACGTCATGAGTCACTGGTCCTCTATGATGGGTTTCAGACATAGGAAAATACAGTGCTGTCAGTTTCCTCCTCCCCAGTGCTGCACATTACATCTCTGGCTCCCTCCCAACCACAGAGGGTGCAAACATATATATTCAGGTAAACATGAAACACATTTCAACAACAAAATAAAAGTATAATTGTATAGATGACATGCCATGAATCTTCTCTAAGGAGATAACCTCAATATAACGGCCTGTCATCAACTAAGGTTTTCTGTTGCATGGGTGGTATGTCTAGTGGGCCGTTGGTGAGACCCACAGACGCAACAACATGCGTTGGTTGTAACGGTGATTTAGTCTGTTTTGTATTCTGTCAACTATTTTTCTCCTTGTCCGTTAGTCTGATAGTTTGTGAACAGTAAAATAAACTACTTTGTGTTCTACGTAAGTACCTTATTAGTCGTACAGTTGTGCTGCAGACACATTTGTTCTAATATCTAATCAGTGACAGATTTCAATATTGGCTAACTATGCGATGATGTAATGTTCTGAATCATGTTGTAACATCTAATCAGTGACAGATTTCAATATTGGCTAACTATGCGAATATGTAATGTTCTGAGTCATGTATTAATATGATATAATTAAAAATAACTAACATCATATCTAGTGCCATATCAATAGCTAAGATATTTGTAACATCTCATTAACACATACGATAAAAGTAGTTCTTACATTGTTCAGCTCTGACGCCGAGAGATACAGTGCCTAGAACAGCCGAAATACCTGGTACAGTTTCTGCCTCAAACGTGTGTGCATCTAGACAATTCAGAAATCAATGATAACCTACCGTAAGTAAATACTTGTTACAAAATGACAAAAGATAAAATGACATAAAAAAGGGTTTACTATTAAGAATAATCACAGTTCTACTGGGGAACTTGCAGCACAACGTACTTCACGCTCCCCGGCGGAAATCATACCAAATATTTGTTGTGGTTATTTGAGAGCGAACGCTGAAGAAAAAGAAGAAGATATTAAAAATGGAGGGTGTTCTGATTGAGTAAGGACTATATTATTTAGTCACGATCAAAGCAGACACTGTTTCTAGCCCTTATGGTGGTTAGTATTATCACATTCATTCGTGTGGTATGGGTAAGTTGATTTGGTCGTGGAAACTATCAGCGACATTTTATGTGTTGTGCGCAAGATAATTAGCAAAACACAACAGTGAAACACTGCACAGATGACGACAAAAACAATGAAACACAGCACATAATACGACACAAATAGTGAACCACAGCTCATATGACGACAGAAACCGTGAAATACAGCACATATGTGGTGGAATATGCACTGGCAATTCTGACTCTTAGCCAAACTCAGATCGAAAGACTGGATAGAGTCCAGAATGCAGCAATGCGTATCATTCTGGGATGCACAAGAGACACATCGACAAGAGCTATGCGATACCTACTTGACTGCCCAACAGCTGAGCATAGATTACAGTATTGCCGTGCACGGGCGTACCTTCAAATACATGCAGATAAGGAACACCCGTTGCATTCCGAAATACAGAAAGTTAAAGGCAGCAGACTCAAGAGAGGAAGGAAGTGCAGGCTTTAATCAGTGAGAATACCAAAGAGGGGGATGTGATTATATACACTGATGGATCTGTAATTAGGCATGTTCGCAGTGCTTGGGCCTTTACAGCTCAGTGCGCAGGTAAAACGATCAAGGAGGAAAGTGGTGCCTTTGCGGTCACTACGAGTAGTATGACCATGGAGACTATGGCGGTGACCAAGGCATTTGAGTGGCTACGCACACAGAAAGTAATGCAGGTCTGCATCTTGAGTGACTCTATGAGTATGATTAAGAAGGTACAAGTGGGTCTCGTTCGCGAACAGTGGATTGAGGCCTTGAGAAATGCGAGCTTGAAGGCGGTTACATTTATTTTCGTGCCGGGACATGTGGGCGTTCGAGGCAATGAAAGAGCGGATCAACTGGCATCGTGTGCGATTGTGGCAAAGGGCGATGGGGCAATGGATCGCGCTGACGTTTTGAACTCCTTAAGAGATATAACACGCGAGAGTGAGACGAATGTGGATGATGATTCATTTTCAATGGCTAGGATTAAAGATCAGGGATTGAGATGCGGTGTTGCTAGAGGTGAACATTTTGGAGGGCGCAGAAGAATGATGGTCAACCAGCATAGGACCGGTACTGTCAGCAGAAGTGTGATGGCGGATACACTCAAGGAGAGATCGGAGCAACTATGGATGTGTCCAGTTTGCAGTGATGATGATGATCCGACGACTAACTAACTAACTAACATATGACGACAGAAACCGTGAAATATATCACATATGACGACAGAAATTGTGAAATACAGCACATATGACGACAGAAACCGTGAAATATATCACATATGACGACAGAAATTGTGAAATACAGCACATATGACGACAGAAACCGTGAAATACAGCACATTTGAAGACATAAACCGTGAAATACAGCACATATGACGACACAGGCAGTGAAATACAGCAAATATGACCACACAGTGAGAAACTGAAGTGCTGTTACTACTGCTGCTTATATCATCGACATAGTAGACTAGTAGAAGAAGATAGACCAGATTACATGAGGACAGTACATTTGAAGTAATGTAAAGACTACGTGTCCGATTATGGTAACTAATTAATACTCTTTTACATGCCGTCAATATAAATTTTTTGTTTAAAATGTGAATTATTTTTTGTTTTGTTGTTTTGTTTTCGCATCACCATCATCAAGTGCCATCTCTGCAGCGGAGGTTCGCTGCAATGGATCTCCAACATCCTCTGTCTCACGCATTGGTGATCGCACTATGATAGAATGTCCATCTCGCGATGTTTCTCTCCTACTTGTATCTCTGCCCACTTCTTGCTTATTTCCACTTAAACTCTAACTTCAATCCAGGTCTTCAGCACGGTGTCATGTATTGTAATATGTCAATATTTTTTATGTGTTTATTTCTATTTCCTGTAATACTTTTTTGCGCAGTATTACCAGAGCTCATTTATTTGTAATCTTCTCTTTTCACCGTCTATATTGCGACATCTCAAAGAAATCATTTGTTTGGATATTCATAGTTCTCTAATGTCATTGAAAGTACGTTTAGCCATTCTTTTTTTCTTTTGAACCTTTATTTCACTTTTACATTAAATGTGATTATTTGCCCAATATTTTGGTATTGATCTACTTTTTGTAGTATCTGTCTCTTAGTACACAATGTTTTATTAAATACAATAATGTATTCACGTTACATGAGACTCAAGTCTTACTACACACAAAAATCATAAGGCAGCAAACGGAATTTGAATAAGATCCGTTGAATTGACACATGTTCGCCTCGCAACTTGAGTCAACGTGTTTTGTAACTCGACCAAACCGCATCCCTGAAAAAGATGCGATTTTAGTCGTCTTCCAATATGTATATTGTCAAGCTACTATGAAAATCGACTGGTCCATCGACGCACAGGCAACAATTACAAAACACGCGGCAAACATATACAAATTATCCCAGAACCACACACATTTAACATTAGTACATGCCATCATGTCTCGGTACAACAAGGAACAGTTAGACTTGCTGTCAAAAACATATAAAAAGAAACAAGGTTGCATCAGATTCAACTTGGATAAATGAGCAATATAACAAGAATCATCGAGGATGTTTTATTAAAGAAAAAAATAATAAAGCAGTAAACGATATTTGAACCATGTCCGTTCAGCTGGCACCTATTGTCCTCACAACTTTAGTCAACACATTGTCCGTAGGACACCACACTACACCTCTAAAACCGATGCGATTTTAGTCAGAGCAGGTGTGGGTATCTCCACAGGAAGCTTATTGCACGAGAGATAAGAATAGCCGCTTTCAAATCAGACTTTAACTTCCCGTACCGAAAATTGTTTCACATTTCTGTCAAATATTTCAACATAAGTCGAACTTGAAACTCATAGATTTTATGTGTGTAATATATTTAACAAGAGCAGAAGCTCATAGATATTATATGTTGAATATATTTAACAAGAACAGAAACTCATAGTTATTTTATGTTGAATATATTTAACAAGAACAGAAACTCATATATATTTTATGTTGAATATATTTAACAAGAATAGAAACTCAGATATTATATGTTGAATATATTTAACAAGAACATAAACTCAGATATTATATGTTGAATATAATTAACAAGAACAGAAACTCATAGATATTTTATGTTGAATATATTTAACAAGAACAGAAACTCATAGATATTATATGTTGAATATATTTAACAAGAACAGAAACTCAGATATTATATGTTGAATATATTTAACAAGAACAGAAACTCAGATATTATATGTTGAATATATTTAACAAGAACAGAAACTCATAGATATTATATGTTGAATATATTTAACAAGAATAGAAACTCATAGATATTATATGTTGAATATATTTAACGAGAACAGATACTCGTAGATATTATATGTTGAATATATTTAACAAGAACAGAAACTCACAGTTATTTTATGTTGAATATATTTAACAAGAACAGAAACTCATAGTTATTTTATGTTAAATATATTTAACAAGAACAGAAACTCATAGATTGTATATGTTGAATATTTTAACAAGAACAGAAATTCAGATATTATATGTTGAATATATTTAACAAGAACAGAAACTCATAGATATTTGATGTTGAATATATTTAACAAGAATAGAAACTCATATATATCATATGTTGAATATATTTAACAAGAACAGAAACTCATAGATATTATATGTTGAAAATATTTAACAAGAAAAGAAACTCATATATATCATATGATGAATATATTTAACAAGAACGGAAACTCATAATTACATGTTGAATATATTTAACAAGAACAGAAACTCATATATATTATATGTTGAAAATATTTAACAAGAAAAGAAATTCTAATTCACAGCAGTGAGTTGAGGAGTTATTAAAATGACATTAGCACGGAAGAGAGGACAGCAGATGCGCTTTTACTCATTGGCATGCATTTATTCTTCAATGATACTTTAAAAAAGCCTCATTGAAATGAAGACAAAAATGTACATCCCACCTAATCTATTCTCTTCCATGCTTGGAATTATTCTTCAGAATGCGAAATGGGTAGTTGTAAAAATATTCAATAACATTTTCCAGATTTTATGTCCAATACACTGATGTATAATTCTGCATTTTAAAAGACTTCTGCAATCTCTGAGCACATTTTTTCCCAGCTGCTTTATTATGTTTTTTATACGATTTGGTATGTGCATCGTGCTATTGATTTCTGCTGATCTGTTTACAAAGTTTGATCGGATAAAATTCACGGTTTAGGTTTTAATATGGCCAAAAATATAGCGAATCGGCAAATTCTAAACCCAATGCCAAAATATGTATTGCAGATTGATAATAAAATTCAGAATTTAAAATACGTTTAGGTATTAGGTATTAGTTTATTGATTACCCTCCTCGCACACCGGGCATGTCCATGGGTGATCAGATCTCTGCTTCAGAAAATCTCTCAGGGTATAACGGCTGATTATTCCGGTTCTATGTTGGTTCACTGTTCTTTTTGAAATCTTTGTCAGGTGTTCTCTATGAGCTATGCATATCTTCACTCTCTAAAAATACGTGGAATTTTTTCTATGTTGCGGTAAAGGACAAATAGAAAAATGAGAGAAATTATCAAAATATTATAGTTTCTTATACAGTTTCTTATACAGTTTCTTATACAATTTCTTATACAATTTCTTATACAATTTCTCATACAGTTTCTTATACAGTTTCTTATACAATTTCTTATACAATTTATCATACAGTTTCTTATACAGTTTCTTATACAGTTTCTTATACAATTTCTCATACAGTTTCTTATACAATTTCTCATACAGTTTCTTATACAATTTCTCATACAATTTCTTATACAATTTCTCATACAGTTTCTTATACAGTTTCTTATACAATTTCTTATACAATTTATCATACAATTTCTTATACAATTTCTCATACAGTTTCTTATACAGTTTCTTATACAGTTTCTTATACAGTTTCTTATACAGTTTCTTATACAATTTCTCATACAGTTTCTTATACAATTTCTCATACAGTTTCTTGTATGTTTCTTATACATATTATTACACAGTTTCTTATATCTAGGAGAGGAAAACAAAAGAAAAAATGTGTTATTGAAATAACCAGCTATGTAGGTCTTTAAACACGGGTTCAGTAAAAAAGAGGATCGCATAGAGATCCATACGTTTCTAGTTCAAAGAAAACAAAACAAGTACTAACAGACAAAGTCATAATTTAACCATGAGTGCACATTGATTACGAAGGACTTCTTCTTCTCCATCTTCAGCGTTCGCTCTCAAATAACCACAACGAATATTTCGTGTGATTTCCGCCAGGGAGCGTGAAGTACGTTGTACTGCAAGTTCCACAGTAAAACTGTGATTATTTGCACCCCGGTTGGCCACTTGTGGTCAGGACGTCCGAGGTCCAGCACATCCGTTTTCGTCATTCCTTTATTTCGGGTTTGGTCACTAGTCCGTGACAGCCTGTGTATCTGTCGCCGGGCTCGCTGGTGTGTAGTGCCTCTTCGCCAAGCCGCTTGTCGAGCGCGTCTATCTGGCGCGTCTATCTGGTGCTCCACCGTCTATAAACCCATCTCGTGCAATTGGACGAACTCTACCTGTGTCCATCGGGTACTGAACCTTTTCTCATCATTGTACTCATTATGACATATATTTGTTTCTCTCCATTCAACCACCTTTACGTGCCTTTTACATTGGCCGCCACTCCAATGTTCTGACTGGCCTAACAGGCGTCACTGTATGTCGACAGTGTCGCTGTATGTGGTTATGAAAATTGTGTCGGAGATATTGTCTGTCTCTTTTGCAGTCAAATTTCTTTCCATCTGCTTCCTCCACATTCTCGGACACGATCCCCAAATGATTTGGCCAGAATCAGCTCGAGCTACTGTTTTCTGTTACCAGGGTGCACCGCGAGGAGGTACATTTGGGATCTTGATTATCTGCTAACCCTTGGTCCACCTAGAGCATTGCGTTCACTTTGCACCCCATTACGAAGGACTGATAATTTTAAACAAATACACATATCTTGGAGTAATCATAAACAATTTTCATGGGAATATGAAGTTGAAATCAGAAGCATATGTGCAATAGTTTATTCAAATTTATCGTTATGTTGTTTGTTTGTTAACATTAATTCTCAAACTCCATATATCGCCGAAGACGGATGTGTTGGGCCATTGGAGCAAATAAAACGGCAATACAACGCATTTCCATTCTCTGACTACATCCAACTGGAAATCTTGTAGGATATTTGTCCTGTTACAAGAGAAATCCAGTCGGAGTTTGAGAATGAAAGCTGAAGAAGAAAACTTCATCTAGTCACTGTTGTACAAGGACAATGATCAGACCTATATTTACATCAGGATGTAATCAAGATAAAGGACATGCGCTGTATCATTGTTTTATTTTCGCTAATGACTCAACACATCCGACTTCATTTGCATATTATCAATTTAATATTAGTTAGCAAGGTATTTCGAGCAACAGTACACCATTCCTAAACACGGCCAGTTAATAAAAAATGACAAAGAGAATTACCTTTTCTCGAAGTGAAATGCTCGACAACGATTGTGAGAAGTGTCATGAATATCGAAATAGATAATTAAAGACGTGTTCGGAAAACTGAATGTGTTGGCCCATAAATTTACAAATAACTAGGAAACTGCTGTTTTTTTCCCCCTCTTATAGTGAGAAGATGTATAACTGCATGGGAAAATAATAAAGGATATCGTTGCTGGTTATATGGGAGATGACATACAGTAGTGGGGGAGATATGCCGACATAATAGAGGCTGGAATTTACTACAGAGTGAAGAAGGTGGTGATAATATGCGCACACAATGTATGACAGAAACGAGGATGACCACTGATGAGGAGAGAAAGAGTGTCCTCTCTGAAAAAAAGTTGTTGTTCGTCCATCACAAGTGATGATGACCATTTGTTACATCCACTTTTGAAAATTCAATTTTAGTTATGTCCTTGATTATGAGTTCGTAGATGGCTAATGAGCCCTATTCGAGCTGTAAATGTCCTTGGACAGTTTGGACATGGAATAACGACTGTAGACGGATCTTGGTCTATCCGTGACTATCTAGCTGCTCTCCGCTGTTGAGCTGGTGCATTTCTCTTCTTTTCACATGATGATGCGCTCTTTTTTATTTTAGAACGCCATGTAGATCTAATAGTCAGTGGGAAAAGATTTTCCCTTCGGATGAATTTTCGTGAATGTGAAAATGACTTGCACTGGGGATTTTGATTAAAGTGAGGAAGATTTGTGCAAAGCGTCGCCCTCACTCTCTTGTCGGACCTCATTTGTAACCAGTGACAAGAGCAATCGAGACGACTGGAAGTGAAGTACGATGCAGTGGATGACCATGGTTTTCTACGTGTCTCACCATTGAAAAGATATAAAGATCACATAATGAACATATGACTGAGTCTTTGAGTGAGTGTGAATGACTGTTGGGACGGAGACTCGGGCACTTATGGGAATGTACCATGTTTCATGATGTGATTTTAATCATGAATAAATGCGATAGGACCTACAAGATAACGTCGTATTATCAGTCAGTTCCTATTTTGCCAAGTGTGGCACATAGGGCGGATGTCATAGTTCTCCATGCCTGTCGGTCAGTTGCCAAGGATTTCAGATCTTGTGTGTTTATGCCTGTTGATTTTACTTTATTCATGGACGTTCTTCTGAACGTTTTTTTGTGGGTCTTCCCTGTTTTTTTCCCCGTCTGGTGACCACATGAAGACGTGTCGTGGAATTCTGTCTTCCTTCATTATACGTATGTAGCCGATGTATGTCCAGCGGCGTTTTCTGATCGTCACATATTTTTGTTTTGTCTCCTCTCTTAGCATGTTGTTTGATGTGAAGTCTTAGGATTTTTCTGTGGCATCTATGATCGAAGGCAACTAACTTATTATCCATTACTGCAATAAAACTAAACAGGACAATTCTCAACGTATCGGCTCAAATTGAACCTTTTTCAAGAGACAAACAACAGAAAACGACAAAATAAAAAAACAAAATAGATGTCTATATTTCATCAAGCCCCCGTCTCCATAATAGCGCAGGGATGGCAACGCATCTAGTAAAAGTGAAAATGCGTGCATTCATTATAAACAAACCGAAAGTGGGAAATTAGAGACACTATAGATGAGTGCAAGAATAATAAAAGAAAAAGATAAGAAAAATACCCCCTTTGTCACTCTATCAGACAGGCAGGTTTTAAGAACATAGTCACAACAGACACGACTGAAGGGAACAGAGACAGATGGGGACGTGAGAAAATATTCATTTGACAACCTAGCAAGGCTTGGAAACAACGATCCTGATAACAATACTGTGAACAAATATAGACATCTATTTTGTTTTTTTATTTTGTCGTTTTCTGTTGTTTGTCTCTTGAAAAAGGTTCAATTTGAGCCGATACGTTGAGAATTGTCCTGTTTAGTTTTATTGTATGTTTTTTTTTTTTTAAATATATTTTTATTAATAGGCTAGGTAAGTGTTTTAGTAACCTGTTTACCTTATTTTGCGTTACTATTTGTTCATTAGGTTACTGCGGCACCATCCACTTTGTCGGACACCCTCTGAACATTTGGTTATTTATATCAAACAAGATTGAACAACATTAATGTGGATACATTAAGCCTCTTTACATTATTAGGGCGCTTTCAACACGTGTTCATTTTGTATTTGCCATGCTATATGTCGGTAACTATAACCATGCAATTAAAATAAAAATCAAACAAGTAAAATATTTTGGACACAATGAAGGGCAGAACACCTTGTTGAAAACTTCACGTGATGATAAAGTCGAAGGGAGGCCATCAAGAGGTAGGCATAGATACAAGTGGGACAGTAACATCACACGATAAACAGGTTACAATCTAGCAGAGTGCACCGCAAAAACAAAATAGAGGTGATGTTGGAGGTCTGTTGCAGCTAACGTACATTGCGTAGACGGCAGTGATAGTGATGAATGAAACACAATATCCAATCATATGAAATTAGGTCTAAAGTGTTTTATATATGACCCATTCATTTCTGCGGATAGACTATAAGCACAAAAACTAAATGTGAAATGTAGGCACTAAAGTGTGGTTTTTTTTAGAAGAATTGTGCTGATTAGAAAAATTGTGATTTTTGAAAATAATTATACTGATTAGAAAAAACGAACATAAAACTCATTAAAGTTGCTGGAGTAAAAAGACAAACACAAATTAGAGGATGCATGTTTATCATCTTGTTTTAATAGTAGGTCTTTTGTGTGAGTGTTTATCTACTTATTACAAATTGTTATTTGTAATAGATTCTGTGTAAGAACGCAATACTTTTAAAAATAAAATAATGAATGTAGATAGATTTAATTAGAAAAAAAACCTATATATATATATATATATATATGAGATGATATGAAGGCGTGGTCCTTTGGGAAGGGTTCAACCATGCTTCCCCACAAATAGAACTACAATATTGCATTGAATACTAGTAAACAGATAACATTGATTGTAAACTCCTCTCACAACATGCGATTGAATACTAGAAAACAGATAAACTTGATTGTAAACCCCTCTAACATGGAAACTTTAAAAAGAATTTAATTAACAATTAAACAGCTGTCGTTTTTCATACATAATCCCTCCCCCTACCCATCCTTAGCGAAGTCTATGTACGACATTGTAGGAATATATTTCTGAGAACAATGAAGTTGCCTTAAAAAACCATAATTCACTGTTCTGTACACATTTAACATAAATCTGCAAGTACAATAGACAGCCACATTATTATACGATGCCGAATACCTGCTGATGTAAAGGACCGGTGTGGATGACAATCACTCTTCAACAGTATCTTCCATTACGTGATATTTCTAGATATCATGTAATATTTATTACAATAGAACGTGATATTTCTCTCTGATTTTATCATGATATTTAAATGGGTAAAGATCAGTGCAGGCTTTTTTTCTAACAACAACTATGCTTGCGTATACAGGAATAAATAAGGAATATAAAAAAGGCAAGAACATTTTTCAACAAGGCAAACTAATTTTCTGAAACAGACAAATCACGAAAAAATACACATTAGTACAATTTAGTTTTAAATAAGTCAATATTGACAACTATTTTCTTGTAAATTGGTTCCAAGAATGCAGTTTGACACTCCATTTAAGGTACCGCTTTCTTCTTAAATTAGACTTATAGTTAGGAACAATTTTTCCGTTTGGTATTGAGTTCATAACAGTGTCTGAAATGTCACATAATAATTGTCAGTCACGCTAAATTATTGAGAAAAATATTGTACACATTTTAAAATATTGTACACATTAATACGTCACTGAAGCTGATTTCAATGTATTACTAATTTATTACTAATGTATTATTAATTTAAAGTATGTTTTCTGTATTTTTAAAAGCGCGATAAGACATATTGGTAGGTAGTTAATGAGTTTGCTTCTCTTTTGGAGAGGCGTGCCTCTTTCAACCAGCGGACGAAGTCAAATTAGGTTATATCAGGACACACTACCATAAAATATTAGAGGTAACAAGGACCCCGATATCACTTAAATCTAAGGAATACATACTGAAAATATGCAGTTAATATTTTACTGAAATGTTATGTTGGAAATCTATGGTTTTTGTGTTGTGCTTAATATTTCATGAATTCAAATATATTTATCACAAATTTGCGACTTTTTAAACATTAACAAACCGTTTGAAGCTCATCATTGGCAGTTGAGAGCCCGCGTTCTTACGCTGAAATTATTCACATCAGTACAAGGGGACATAAACACATAATTTATAAATGAAGCTCGAAAAAGGGAGAGAGTTATCTAAGACAATGGCATTCAGCCTTTTTTTTTGTCCGGTGCTCACTTCTAGATGAAATGTGCCACCCCCCCTCCCATCCATAACATAGAAATCTTTTCAGCTTTATTCAATAATTGTTATTTTCTATCTTGTTATATAATAAGATAACTGATTCCGAAACATGTTACAAGATTTCCATTATAATTCATCATTGTTAGGTAATATTAGAAATAGGTTATTCTAAATCTGCATAACTTACTTACACACATTAATATCGAATATATTGCGATATACTTACACGGGGTCTTTGTTACCTCTAATATTTTATGGTAGTGTGTCCTGATATAACCTAACTGGACTTTGTCCGCTGGTTGAAAGGGGCACGTCTCTCCAAAAGAAAGGCAAACTCATTAACTACTACTATCTGCATAACTAAATAATTATTAATTAGTGTCTTTGTTACCTCTAATATTGTATGGTAGTGCCTCCTGATATAGCCTAATTTTACTTTGTTGTCCGCTGGTTGAAAGAGTTGCGCCTCTCCAAAAGCGAAGTAAACTCATTAACTACCAGCTACCAAGAAACAAAATACCACAGCTTGCAAGATCAAAGTGAATGATATACAGTAGTATAAAAATAGGTCCACCAATTCAAATATTTAAGTACAACGATCACAGCAGATGGAAGAAGTTCAACATAAATAAGAAGCAGAATAGGGCAAGCAAAAACCACATTCAGAAAAATGAAAAAATATATTGTGTAATATGACCTTGTCATTAGAGGTGAGATAGAGAGTTCTGCAGTGCTATATAACTCCTATACTAGAGAGTCTTGAACAATAAACGAACAGAAAGTGGAAAATTAAAGGCAATAGAGATATGGTTCTACAGAAAAATGCTGAGAATACAAAGGACTGCCAGAAAAAAACTAATGTGGAGGTGTCGAAAGTGTCAAAGAGTCTTGTTTTCCTTGAATTATTTAAGGTTGGGACAGTTTATTAGTAAATCTCTTGTGTGAGATTGTGTATCTTGTGTGAGATTGTGTATCTTGTGTGAGATTGTGTATCTTGTGTGAGATTGTGTATCTTGTGTGAGATTGTGTATCTTGTGTGAGATTGTGTATCTTGTGTGAGATTGTGTATCTTGTGTGAGATTGTGCATCTTGTGTGAGATTGTGCATCTTGTGTGAAATTGTGTATCTTGTGTGAGATTGTGTATCTTGTGTGAGATTGTGTATCTTGTGTGAGATTGTGTATCTTGTGTGAGATTGTGTATCTTGTGTGAGATTGTATATCTTGTGTGAGATTGTGTATCTTGTGTGAGATTGTGTATCTTGTGTGAGATTTTGTATCTTGTGTCAGTTTTGCTATGATTAGAATACGCATATTATACATTTGTATATTACCTGTATTCTTGAATGGGTACCTACTGGCAAAAGATCAAGTGGTAGACCAAAATAAACACTCAGAAGAACAATACTTAGAGAAAGTAGAACAACCAATATTCATACTATTCAAGAACTGCACAGAATAGCTTTGAACAGACAGAATTGGAGAGATCTGACCTCTCCCCTATGTGCTAACTTCAGCGGAAAAGGAAAATGAATGAATGAATATTACCTATATAATATATCTATATTATTGGGTCAGTATAATCAACGAAAAATTGACACTATTTATCAGCTATAGTTCAAAACTGAGGGTAATAAATAAATGTCTCTCGAATCACCGAAATCATATGACTTTTGGAGAATACACAAACTGACGCTTCGAGAAGAAGACCTCCATAGTGAGCACAACACTAATGTGATATATTCCGATCATATGCAGTACTGTCCAATGGCTTTCTAATATGTATTTTTTTTTATGAAGGCTATTTGGTAAAAAACTAGAATTTGAAGCATTTTTCAGTGATTCATCATCATCTGGTGACATATTCTTTCCAGAACTTAGTCTTCCCTATGGATCTCTTGAATTCTCTGCAGTCTTGAGCAAGTTGTCCTGCCTCTTTTAGTGACAGGCGCAGGGATTCTTAAATGTCTTTTGTTCAACGTAAGCTTGGGCGGCCTTTGTCCCTGTCGCTTTTCTGTGATTGGGAACTGTTATTATCTTTATATATACTCGTCTTTCATATAATAGTTTTGCGGAAGTTCTATTAGCGATGTTCAGTTGCAGCTTGTCGAATATGTTACCCATATCAGTTGTTTAGAAACCGTCTAACACTGTCGATTCTGTTTGTGCTGCATTAGTTCACATCTCACTGGGACATGACTTCTAAAGCTGTTTCTGTTGCACTAGTTCACATCTCACTGACACATGACTTCTAAAGCTGTTTCTGTTGCACTAGTTCTCATCTCACTGACAGATGTCTTCTAACGCTTACTGTGGAAGAAGTGAAATATTATGTAAACAAATATAAATATCATCATTTTAAACAGTTGTAATGAAACATCCAGTGAATGTGTATTGTACAATAATTTTTGCAATATCAAATGTTGCCAAGTAATGTTAGTTATTTCTAACTTTATTTAAACCTGATCATCATCATCATTAAGTGCCGTCTCCGCAACGAAGGCTGGCTGAAATGTATCTCCAACATCTCCTGTCTCTTGTCTTGGTGGTACACTCTGCTAGACTGTAACCTGTCCATCGTGTGATGTTACTCTCCCACTTGTATCTCTGCCTACCGCTTGCTCGCTTCTCTTTGACTTTACCCTCAAGTAAGGTCTTTAATAAGGTGTCATGTCTTTTAATGTGTCTAAAGTATTTTATTTGCCTGATCGTTATTTCTCTTAGCAATTCTTTCTTCATATTAAGTGTCTTTAGAACCTCATTATTTGTTTTCTTCTCTTTCCATGATGTTCTCCCTATTCTTCTATATACCCACATCTCAAAGGCATCAATTTTGTCTTCTAATTGTTTATTTAGTGTCCATGTTTCTGAGCCATACATTAATATGGAAAAGATGTAGCATTTTATAATTCTCATTTTTAACTTGTTTGTAATTTGTTTAGATATTAATAATTTCCTCATGTTATTGAAGGTACTTTTAGCCATTCCTATTCTCCTTTTAACTTCTGTGCCACATCTGCCATCATTTGTGACTATGTGTCCAAGATATTGATACTTGATATTACTGTCTAATCATGAAATCTATGCTATCATTTCGAAATCTCTGTTCTATTTATTGCTAATTATTTTTTGCTGATATCAAAAGATTGTTTACTATATCACCCGGTTGTGAAGCTGACAGGTATGAAAGTACCTATTTTAAGTGCAGGCTGTTGGTCGTCAAAGTCATATATAAGTAAAGTAAAGTAACCCATAACATTTATTAATGCCGTAGGGGTGTGAGATGTTATCGATCTCACATTTCACAGGCTCTGCAAATGAGGGCGGTAGCCATCTCCTCTCCCTCGCAGTCTTTACTTCCCGGATTAATCCGGTACCCATTTAAGGCTCGGTGGACCTGGGAGCCGTTGCGATCTGAAAACATTTCCGCCTCAACTGGGGAATGAACCCAGGACCACTCATATGCGAAGCCAGTGCGCTAACCACTGCGATAACGCGGCTCACTACTGGGTGTAAAAATTGCCTAGAAAATCATTGCAACGGCAATAATTTGATTAATCAACGCGTTATCAATATGATATGCAATCAACTCACTGAAAGACCAGGGAACTACACAAATTATATTACGTCTAATCGATTAAATATAAGTTTTATTTCAATGAAACGAGGAGAGAAAATGTTGAAAGACTAAACTAAGTGGCTGATAAAGGGAACGTATGTTTATCTAATTTCCGAGATCTCAAGACGTCCCGTGTGCACTTTCTGCCAGTAATCTATAATATAGATATTTATTCTGATTATTGACATATTATAATCACTCAATCAATGCCAATAGCATAATTTAGATAATAAAATAAGCAGCTATTACGAATATTAGAAGGTCCTGAATAGGTACTACTCAATATTTTTTCATATGCGCACTCATTTAAGCAAACATTTTATGAGGGTTCCTTGGTTCTATGGAACAATATTCTCAGACAAACTATCCTCAAGACAAAAAATCTCGATACAAAATATCTCAGGATAAAATATCTCCACAAAAAAATATTTTAAGATAAAATTTTTCCAAACAAAATATTTCAAGACACAATATCTTGAGACAAAATGTCTTAAGATAAAATATCTCAAAAAAATTATCTACAGACAAAATATCTTAAGATGACGCAGCTCTGCTGTGAAACCAGCAACACATCGTACTTGGCGCTCCTTGGTGGAAATTACACAAACTCTTGTGTTGGCTATCAGTGTGCGAACACAGAAGTAGAAGAAGGTAATCTCAAGATAAAATTATGAAGACAAAATATCTCTTGACAAAATATCTCAAGACAAAATATCCTAAGACAAAATATCTCTATATAAACAAAAAGTAGGAAAAAGTTATAGTAATAGTGAAAAAATTGTTGATGTAATTTGGGGACAACCCTTAGGAGGTACAACGTGTCTTATGTAAACATTCTTTCATTACTATATGTTAAGGAGGGCAGGGATGTGCAGGGAAGTGCAGCTATAGCCGCGACGTGTACAGCAGGAATCTTTTATTGTACCTTCGAAAGACACAAATCCGTGTCCCAAATGTGGAATGAACCCGGACCTCAAGGTTCTGAGACCGGCGTTCTAACCATACGGCGATGTGCTCCGTTAGAGAAATAAGGAAAGACTATAGCTGATGGCACTTAGATGTATCTCTATACAAGACTGGCAGGCACATATTTCATGTTTCAACAAACTAGAAAAGTAATTTAGCAAAGATAGGCTGGATTGAGAAGTGTCATTAGAATAAATTAATCGCTTACGAGTATTCCTCGTATGGTAGGCACTTGACACCTCTGGTGTGTTTCAACATGATTCTTCTTCTTTCACTTGAAATATGCCTATATCTGTAAATCTGTCTCCTGAATAAAACTCACTGTATTGTGTAGTTCACACAGTGGCCCATAGATCTTTGATTCCAGTGTTGTTTCCTCTGGCCAATATGTCTGTCTCTGCATTTCATACTCAGAACACTCTTGAAGTATATGTTTGGCAGGCTGTGTTGCTTGTCCACATGATCGTGTTGTGAATCTTGAATTTTGTATACATGTGACTGCGAGTCGGTTGTGTCCCTTTCTTAGGCATAAAATTATAACTTGTTCTGATCTGTTCATAATGTGATAGTCATCTTGTGTTGGTGTTTGTGACTTTCATATTGATTTTATCATCTGTTTTTTTTTCCTGATAGTAAGTCATTGGTTCATCTGGTTGATCTTCGGCATCACCTTCCGTAGACAGTTGGTCTTCTTTTTTCCTTTCCTAGTATTCCACAATGAGAGGGTATCCACGCATCCACGGGAAAGTTACCCTATACTGATTACACAGTTCATTAAGTAGTTTTTATAAGTCTGTTATTTTTCTAGACTAGATAGCTTGAAGCACTTTCATTGCATCTGTCAGGAATATCACGGGTTGTGGGCCGTGGTTGGAGTTCAACAGTTTCTCAGTTGCCCCCCCCCCCCCCTAATTGCCTGGATTTCTGCACCATAGTTATTGCAGAATATGTATATATATATATATATATATATATATATATATATATATATATATATATATATATATATATATATATATATATATATATATATATATATATATATATATATATACCTCCAGCCTCACTGCATTCTGTGCTGATCCATCTGTGTATACTCTGACTCATATGTCTTGTGGATATTCGCCGTCGAGGAAACTGATGGTGGCTGTCCTTCGCTGCACACTGTTCTGTTCGTCCTCGCTGAGTATTCCTTTCACGTGGGTATGAATGTATATTGGTATTCTACGCCTTTCACTCCAAGTGGTTTGTTTTGGTACAGACCTTAAGGGGCTGTCAGCGTCAGGTAGGACTGTGAGTTATCTACGGAGTCGTTTAGCTTGGTGGATAAAGCTGCTTATTTTCAGTCGCCCCATTGCTAGATTTTGGAATATCTCGTGGAAAGTAACAAAGACATGTTGGACAACAATTCTCACTGGACTAAGTTAGTCTCCAAACATACTACCTTGCCAATTGTGTGGTCAGTACGTGCCACTGAGATAGTTAATGGGAGCGTATCTTGACTTGCAGTATAAGGGACTTGAACATATTGAGGGAAAAACCTGGACTCACGTGATGAATAGCCCAAGTATAAGATATAATGAAGATAGAGTCTGGCTCTATGTATTCAGTCCATAGGTTCTTAATCAGCAGCCCATTGTAGTTTAGAAGTGAAGAGATGTATAGTATAGTGTTAAATACATGTTTTATTTGAGCGATTTGATTGATTTCCAAACCATTCGTAAGCTGTAAATTCTTTGTCATTTAGGATTGTTACTGGTTACAGACTTTGTCATCTAAAGCTAATGGCAGCTGAGAGTTGCAGTTGCAAAGTAAGAGATTCAAACTTGATGATCGACTACAGACATTGATCAAAGATAGTGCACAATGGAAAAGAAAGCACTATTATATATGTGCAACCACCAGTGTCACACTTTGAGTAAGTGTTCAAGGAGGCTCTTAAACACAGGAGATTTTAGGTTTAATGTAGTGTGAAGTTGTTTTATGAAGATAGCAAATTATATTACATCGCAGATAGGGTGTAGGAAACTTGTTTTAGGAGAGTTTATGTTTGTGAAGCAGAGATCTGGAGCTGATTGATAGGGAATATGGAAGTGTGCTGTACGAACATATCATGCTATAGTTTATACTCTAGATGATGATGTTGTTGTGGAGCATGGTGCAACATGATCAAGCACCTGTGCATGGTAAAGTCTCTGTGGCAACTGTTCGAGGAAACTTGAGGCAACTGTTCGAGGAAACTTGAGACGACGTGCTGAGAACACAGAAGACGCTATGCGCATTGTGCAACATGTTTTAAAACAAGTATTAATCTATCATACAGATCTTCTACCTCAGCAAAGATCTTTAACTAGGGATGTTTTTCGACATCGCCAGCGAAACGGAATCAATAATCAACATGGACGAATGAATAAATACGGTTGGTGGCAGTCCCTTTTGTGCGTGAAAGAACCAGATTTCGTTCTATTTTCAGCACAAGATGATGTAGATTTTCTTTCTCAGAGCACATTGAATTGGTTTGCTGATGGTACATTTCGAATCACCTCAGAGGAATTCGATCAACTGTATATGGCCCATGCATTTGAGAATGGTCAAATAATCCGATGTGTGTATGCACTTTTGTCTGGGTGTAGCGAAATGACATACCACCTTCTGCTTTATCATATTATCGATTGTCACTTTGGACGGAACGTTTCGCAAAAACCACAATCTTGGGGAGGGGGAGAGGGGGGGGGGGTTGTTTGTTTTCTATCCCCTGGAATTGCGAGAAACTTGCACTTACTTCATGTGTGCAGTGAGGGTGGTTTCTCTGGACTTTCATACATACACAGGAGACGTCAGCTTTCGGATTAGTGCAATGCCTATTGAATGTGCCTTCTATTCGGAGTGGATGTGAAATATGATGCAAGGAAAGTCAAATAAATGATGGCTATTGTGTTCGTACAGAGGCTGATATCATTACTGTTTTCGAACAACTCACCAATATTTCTATTTTCTCAGACGTGCGTATGACGTCTATATAGGTGAACGTGTCTGTACAACATGTACAATATGATATAGGTGTATACCTTTAACTTTTGCCCAAATTAGCTCTATAGGATTTAAGTGTGCATGATATGGAGGTAGTCTCAAACATCTATGACCATGTTCTTCAATTAACTTGTCTATTTTAAATATCTTTGTTCGTTGTGTCTGTTTTACAAGGTTAAGCAATTCGGGTTTCAAGTACCTGTCGGTAACTGGTATGTGTTCTTTTATGAGCCACGTTTTGATTGCATCTTTTGTACTTGATGATGTTGGGATTCTATCTTCTACGTTCACTACATTATGGTATGAAGCATTGTCCATTATCAGACAAGAAGGTCTATCTAATATTGGAAGAATACTTTTTTCGATCCAGTCTTCGAATATGTGCCCATTCATTTCGGAGTGGTAGTCTCTATTGTCAATGGATTTTGAAATGAAAATTAGATGAGCATTCTGCAACAACCCATTATGTCTGCTACCTGCATGTGCAACTATCAAACGTTGCCCTTTACTACTTGGTACTGATCTTTTAATACTTCCATCTGCTAACTGCCATTCCTTTTCATTTGTATGATGAGCGTTGATCCAAGTTTCATCTAAATACACAATATCATAACCATTCTCGCGCATTCCCTTCACTTCACGTAAATACTTGCTTCTAAGAGCTACCAGATGTGGCTTTCACAAATAATGTTTTTTCCACCAGCATACTTTCTAAAGGTGAAGCCTGCATTTCTTACAGTTTTCCATAATAAAGTTTTTGATATTTCAATGTCGTTATTAGTTTTCAGCCAAATCTTCAACTTTCTAAGTGTCACTTCTTCGTTTTTATCAAACATTCTACATATCTCTCTTTTTACTAGGTCCTTATCGAAACTGTCTATCTTTTCTTTCCTTCCTTGCTTTCGTGAATTTGTTGGCAATAAATAACCGCTTGCTTCCACTATTCGATCAAATGAACGTTTACACAAACCTAAAATATGCATTGTTCTCTTCTCAGGATTTGATAAAGAACAATAAAGATGTCCCTTTTTACGCTCTCTGCAGAAGTATTGATAAATCTTTATAGCAATGTTATGCTCAGTAAAATATTTCGCTTTCAGATTCATTCTCACATAGACTTGCAGAAGGTAATATGCTTAGTGCCGCCTACTTTCTGTAAATATTGAGACGTGCCTCTGACTTGTGACTTGAAATCGAGTAAATAGCCGTTTTTGATTTCACATAATTCTAAGTTCAGGAAAAATAATATTTGGTGCTAAACGGGAATTTCCATATGTAACATTGCTTTATACAAATGTACAGTGGAAACAACTACTTTTAGAACGGTGCACATTCTACCGTGAGGGTCATGCCTTTATATTTAATAATCTGCTGTGAGATGTAAGCATCTACATAATCCATCGGTTGTTTATAATTTAGATTAACTTTTTTTTAATATAGGTTAAATAAGGTATCTTTGATACTGGATCACATTTCTTTGATAAAAAAATATTTCTATAGCGACATTATTATTCTAAACCTAACTTCAAATGATCAATCCAAATGAACAATACGTTTTTGATAAAAATAATTTAACATCTCGGCAAACGAATCTGAACGGACTAAAGTAGATTGATCATAGAGCGACACAAATACAATAGAGGATATGCATGAATAAAATTATAAAACAGTTTATATGCACTTTGAAATAAGAAAATTGTCAGATAAGCACACGGCGTTATATATAAGATACAAATGACGAACTATTATTTGGTTCTGCAGCCGATAGTACAAAGAGCAAAAGTAAAGAAACCATTCCTTTTCCTCGTCATGGATGAGTATCGGAGTACTCGGTGTTAGTCCCGAATTTTTTATTGACCAACGACATAAGTAGTGTCGAATCCACTGGTTACTATTGGTTTGAAATAACAATTACACCTGTGTTTAACCCGGCCACCAGGATGTAGGATACCAGGGCTTAGCTGTCAGAAGGACAAGGAATGACGTTTGCGCTACCGAGAAAGTGTGGTAGGCGACGCTAGTCTGAAAACAACTGACTAGGCAGCTGACTACATGTGAAACCGTGTGCTGTGAGGCTTGATCATAGCTCATGTTACCTTTACCTACCTTTAGTATGTTATCAATGCCAATATGGATGCTAACTAAAGGACAAGAGATAAAGATTATTACATGTGACATGAATTTTCTAAGAAATACATCAAAAAAGAAAAACATAATAAGACATCATGTTTTGGAATAAAGAAATCACAAGAAATGTTAGAACAACGTAGTAAAGTGAAAAACATACTGAACTGGTAATGAGAATTAACCCATATTGGCCAGCAGCAAAAGATTCTAACATGAGAACACCACGAGGAAGATCGTGAAGACGGTAGATTGCAGACGTTACAACATACTGTTACGTCATACTATTATTGCATATCAATTGACCAGACGTAAAATAGTCGGAAAATCGATAGCCATTCATTCCAACGTTGTCTCACGGCAAAAACATATAAAAGATGACGTAGATAGATATAGCGATATCGTAATATGTCATAAATCGATATATTCCTTGACATGGCGACACCGTACTAAATCCATAAAGACTAAAAGCATTAATATTATTAAAACTGAAGTCAAGAAATCCATAAGCCTGAAGAAGCTACAGGCAGTGCTGAGATTATATCACAAATGATAAGATTCCTGGCAGACCATTAATGTAATTACAGATTTATGCAACAACAAGCGGAAAAACGGCACGTCTAAATCTAAATGCATGAAAATTCCAATTTTTGTTTATAGAACTACCGCCAGGTATAGCTCTGTAAAATTTGAAGATTTTAAAACAATCTTATGACATTACATTGAATAGGGGGTTAAGAATTATTAAGAAATAATTAATACATCAGCGTGCACTGAACATGCAATGATAGAGTGATGACTCTAAAGATCAAAGCAAAACCTTTTGATCTGGCCATTATGTTGTTTGTCCATCACAAGTGATGATGACCATTTGTTACATCCACTTTTGAAAATTCAATTTTAGTTATGTCCTTGATTATGAGTTCATAGATGGCTAATGAGCCATATTCGAGCTGTAAATGTCCTTGGACAGTTTGGACATGGAATAACGACTGTAGACGGATCTTGGTCTATCCGTGACTTTCTAGCTGCTCTCCGCTGTTGAGCTGCTGCATTTCTTTTCTTTTCACAAGATGATGCGCTCTTTTTTATTTTAGAACGACATGTAGATCTATTTTGTGCAAGTTCTTCCCATGTATCGTGGTCTATTTCAAAGGCTTTCAGTGAGTTCTTTAACGAGTCCTTGTAGTGCTTCCTTTGGCCACCTTGAGATCGTATACCCTTATCTTGCTCATCATAGAGAAGTATCTTTGGCAGACGATGGTCTGGCATACGCACCAAATGACATGCCAAACGAACATATGCACTAACTACAGACCATATTGAAGAAGACATCGAGAACTACAATGAATACCTACAAGAGAATCCCGTTCTCGAGAATAGGGGCCTCAGAAAAATCACAAATACTAATTGGAAAGACTTCAAATCACACGACATACTAAGAGAGGAGACAAAACAAGAATATGTGACGAACATCATCAGAAAACGCCGCTGGACATAAATCAGCCACATACTTAGAATAAAGGAAGACAGAATTCCACGACAAGCCTTCATGTGGACACCAGACGGGGAAAGGAAAACAGGGAAGACCAAAAACAACGCTCAGAAGAACATTTATGAATGTATTAAAATCAACAGGCATAAATGTACAAGACCTGCAATCCCTAGCCACTGACCAACATGCATGGAGAACTATGGCATCAGCCCTATGTGCCGAACTAGGCAAAAGAGGAACTGACTGACTGTTTGATAATTATATTCCTAGTACGTGTATGTGACAATTCAATTTAGTGATTACTTTCTGTTCGGGAGTTTTATTTGATATACCACACCATCAAATCAAACATTAAATAGTGATATTTAGCTGATATATTATTCCAGGAGTTTAAAAATTGAGCAGTTATATTTATTTAATATATTACTTCTTGGAGTTCAGACATTTTACAGTCTTATGTTATATATTACTTCTTGGAGTTCAGACATTATACAGTAATATTTATGTTATATATTACTTCTTGGAGTTTAGACATTATACAGTCATATTTATATTATATATTACTTCTTGCAGTTCAGGTATTGGACAGTCAGTCATATTTATGTTTAACCTTGCGCAACATAACATAACAATATATTGTTGACGTAGATACTCCAATAAAGTGTTTCATCGAATAGTCTTGCGTGTAGATCCGAGTTTGTATCAATTCTATATACTGATGTCACTGATCATTGGTCAGTATGTGCATACTTTGTGTCGCTAGCCTGAGAAAAGCACGGAAAAGCTTGCCTGGGTCAAAATAAATGACTCTGAATGGAGCCTGCGCTCAGTTCGATATTGGTAAAAGGACTTGTTTTATATACTGCTTATTTTTCATAGCATCCTGTATTTTGTCAGTAGCGCAATGTATAGCTTGGTCTTATTTCCTAATGACTGAGATTAGAGATACATTCGATTCATTACTTCCTTGTCTGTCTCGAATATTTAAAAAAAAAAAAAAAAAAAACTAATTTAATTTCTTACTGTAATGCCTGGATTTTTCTTTGTAAATAATTTAAGAATTATTTATTGAAAAATCTATGATTTATAATAATGTAATGTTTAACCAAATAATTCTGTTAATATGTCATTTATAGCTCAATAACTATGTTCTCTAAAAGTGTAATGTTGATGTTATATATATGACAAGTCGTGTTCGGTGAAAGGGCGATCTTGGTGTTATACCAGTGTGAATTGGTGATATTAGTAGATGACATGCCTTTATATTGAGGTTATCTTCTTATAGAAACTTCATGGAACGTCATCTATACAATCCCGTAGTCGTAACCTTCGATAACAGTTAACATGTTGTTCCGACAGACCGACGTTGTGCTTAAACTAGTTACGGGCACGGCGTGGGTGGCCGGAACAACAAAGAAACCTGTCGCAAGGGCCAGAGTTATGCCCTGATGTCGACGTCTGTTTAGGCAACATTAGACTCGAAACACCATCGAGTCGAATGGCTGCTGGAACAGAGGGCGGAGCACTTATGGGAATGACCCACGTGCCGTGAGGCCAGTTTCTAATCAAGAAGAATCAAGAATTGGTGATCAGTTAAAGGGCAATCTTGTTGTTATACCAATGCGAATTGGTGATCAGTGAAAGGCAGTCTTGGTGTTACACCAATGTGAACTGGTGTTTGGTGATAGACCAATATTGGTGTTATACCAATGTGAACTGGTGTTCGGTGATAGACCAATATTGGTGTTATACCAATCTGAACTGGTGTTCGGTGATAGACCAATATTGGTGTTATACCAATGTGAACTGGTATTTGGTGAAGGTCAATTTTGATGTTACCAATGTGAACTGATGTTTGCGGAAAGAGTAACGTCTCCGGTGAAAGACCAATCTTGATGTTAGACCAATGTGAACCTGTGTGTGGGGAAAGAGTAATGTTGACATTAGATCAATGAGAATTTGTGTT
Source organism: Meghimatium bilineatum (assembly GCA_034231615.1). NCBI lineage: Eukaryota > Metazoa > Mollusca > Gastropoda > Stylommatophora > Philomycidae > Meghimatium > Meghimatium bilineatum. The sequence goes on along the minus strand of CM067313.1, from coordinate 24,091,469 downwards.
CGATAATTGGTACTGTTGAAGCTACATCTACTTGTGGTCGGTGAAAGGCTAATTTTTACTTTACATCTATGAGAACTTACGGTCGGTGAAAAAATAATGTTTAATTTATATCTCTGAGAACGTGTGTTTGATTAAAGAATAATGTTTAATTTATATCTCTGAGAACGTGTGTTTGATTAAAGAATAATGTTTAATTTATATCTCTGAGAACGTGTGTTTGATTAAAGGATAATGTTTAATTTATAACTCTGAGAACGTGTGTTTGATTAAAGGATAATGTTTAATTTATAACTCTGAGAACGTGTGTTTGATTAAAGAATAATGTTTAATTTATATCTCTGAGAACGTGTGTTTGATTAAAGAATAATGTTTAATTTATATCTCTGAGAACGTGTGTTTGATTAAAGGATAATGTTTAATTTATATCTCTGAGAACGTGTGTTTGATTAAAGGATAATGTTTAATTTATATCTCTGAGAACGTGTGTTTGATTAAAGAATAATGTTTAATTTATATCTCTGAGAACGTGTGTTTGATTAAAGGATAATGTTTAATTTATATCTCTGAGAACGTGTGTTTGATTAAAGGATAATGTTTAATTTATATCTCTGAGAACGTGTGTTTGATTAAAGGATAATGTTTAATTTATATCTCTGAGAACGTGTGTTTGATTAAAGGATAATGTTTAATTTATATCTCTGAGAACGTGTGTTTGATTAAAGAATAATGTTTAATTTATAACTCTGAGAACGTGTGTTTGATTAAAGGATAATGTTTAATTTATATCTCTGAGAACGTGTGTTTGATTAAAGGATAATGTTTAATTTATATCTCTGAGAACGTGTGTTTGATTAAAGGATAATGTTTAATTTATATCTCTGAGAACGTGTGTTTGATTAAAGGATAATGTTTAATTTATATCTCTGAGAACGTGTGTTTGATTAAAGGATAATGTTTAATTTATATCTCTGAGAACGTGTGTTTGATTAAAGGATAATGTTTAATTTATATCTCTGAGAACGTGTGTTTGATTAAAGGATAATGTTTAATTTATATCTCTGAGAACGTGTGTTTGATTAAAGGATAATGTTTAATTTATAACTCTGAGAACGTGTGTTTGATTAAAGGATAATGTTTAATTTATATCTCTGAGAACGTATGTTTGATTAAAGGATAATGTTTAATTTATAACTCTGAGAACGTGTGTTTGATTAAAGGATAATGTTTAATTTATATCTCTGAGAACGTGTGTTTGATTAAAGGATAATGTTTAATTTATATCTCTGAGAACGTGTGTTTGATTAAAGAATAATGTTTAATTTATATCTCTGAGAACGTGTGTTTGATTAAAGGATAATGTTTAATTTATATCTCTGAGAACGTGTGTTTGATTAAAGGATAATGTTTAATTTATATCTCTGAGAACGTGTGTTTGATTAAAGGATAATGTTTAATTTATATCTCTGAGAACGTGTGTTTGATTAAAGGATAATGTTTAATTTATATCTCTGAGAACGTGTGTTTGATTAAAGGATAATGTTTAATTTATATCTCTGAGAACGTGTGTTTGATTAAAGGATAATGTTTAATTTATATCTCTGAGAACGTGTGTTTGATTAAAGGATAATGTTTAATTTATATCTCTGAGAACGTGTGTTTGATTAAAGGATAATGTTTAATTTATATCTCTGAGAACGTGTGTTTGATTAAAGGATAATGTTTAATTTATATCTCTGAGAACGTGTGTTTGATTAAAGGATAATATTTAATTTATATCTCTGAGAACGTGTGTTTGATTAAAGGATAATGTTTAATTTATATCTCTGAGAACGTGTGTTTGATTAAAGGATAATGTTTAATTTATATCTCTGAGAACGTGTGTTTGATTAAAGGATAATGTTTAATTTATAACTCTGAGAACGTGTGTTTGATTAAAGGATAATGTTTAATTTATAGCTCTGAGAACGTGTGTTTGATTAAAGGATAATGTTTAATTTATAACTCTGAGAACGTGTGTTTGATTAAAGGATAATGTTTAATTTATATCTCTGAGAACGTGTGTTTGATTAAAGGATAATGTTTAATTTATATCTCTGAGAACGTGTGTTTGATTAAAGGATAATGTTTAATTTATATCTCTGAGAACGTGTGTTTGATTAAAGGATAATGTTTAATTTATATCTCTGAGAACGTGTGTTTGATTAAAGGATAATGTTTAATTTATATCTCTGAGAACGTGTGTTTGATTAAAGGATAATGTTTAATTTATATCTCTGAGAACGTGTGTTTGATTAAAGGATAATGTTTAATTTATATCTCTGAGAACGTGTGTTTGATTAAAGGATAATGTTTAATTTATATCTCTGAGAACGTGTGTTTGATTAAAGGATAATGTTTAATTTATATCTCTGAGAACGTGTGTTTGATTAAAGGATAATGTTTAATTTATATCTCTGAGAACGTGTGTTTGATTAAAGGATAATGTTTAATTTATATCTCTGAGAACGTGTGTTTGATTAAAGGATAATGTTTAATTTATATCTCTGAGAACGTGTGTTTGATTAAAGGATAATGTTTAATTTATATCTCTGAGAACGTGTGTTTGATTAAAGGATAATGTTTAATTTATATCTCTGAGAACTTGTGTTTGATTAAAGGATAATGTTTAATTTATATCTCTGAGAACGTGTGTTTGATTAAAGGATAATGTTTAATTTATATCTCTGAGAACGTGTGTTTGATTAAAGGATAATGTTTAATTTATATCTCTGAGAACGTGTGTTTGATTAAAGGATAATGTTTAATTTATATCTCTGAGAACGTGTGTTTGATTAAAGGATAATGTTTAATTTATATCTCTGAGAACGTGTGTTTGATTAAAGGATAATGTTTAATTTATAACTCTGAGAACGTGTGTTTGATTAAAGGATAATGTTTAATTTATATCTCTGAGAACGTGTGTTTGATTAAAGGATAATGTTTAATTTATATCTCTGAGAACGTGTGTTTGATTAAAGGATAATGTTTAATTTATATCTCTGAGAACGTGTGTTTGATTAAAGGATAATGTTTAATTTATATCTCTGAGAACGTGTGTTTGATTAAAGGATAATGTTTAATTTATATCTCTGAGAACGTGTGTTTGATTAAAGGATAATGTTTAATTTATATCTCTGAGAACGTGTGTTTGATTAAAGGATAATGTTTAATTTATATCTCTGAGAACGTGTGTTTGATTAAAGGATAATGTTTAATTTATATCTCTGAGAACGTGTGTTTGATTAAAGGATAATGTTTAATTTATATCTCTGAGAACGTGTGTTTGATTAAAGGATAATGTTTAATTTATATCTCTGAGAACGTGTGTTTGATTAAAGGATAATGTTTAATTTATATCTCTGAGAACGTGTGTTTGATTAAAGGATAATGTTTAATTTATATCTCTGAGAACGTGTGTTTGATTAAAGGATAATGTTTAATTTATATCTCTGAGAACGTGTGTTTGATTAAAGGATAATGTTTAATTTATATCTCTGAGAACGTGTGTTTGATTAAAGGATAATGTTTAATTTATATCTCTGAGAACGTGTGTTTGATTAAAGGATAATGTTTAATTTATATCTCTGAGAACGTGTGTTTGATTAAAGGATAATGTTTAATTTATATCTCTGAGAACGTGTGTTTGATTAAAGGATAATGTTTAATTTATATCTCTGAGAACGTGTGTTTGATTAAAGGATAATGTTTAATTTATATCTCTGAGAACGTGTGTTTGATTAAAGGATAATGTTTAATTTATATTTCTGAGAACGTGTGTTTGATTAAAGGATAATGTTTAATTTATATCTCTGAGAACGTGTGTTTGATTAAAGGATAATGTTTAATTTATATCTCTGAGAACGTGTGTTTGATTAAAGAATAATGTTGACGTTAGATATTTGAGCAGGTTACAAATTGTTGATATTTTGCCATTGTAAAAGTGTGGGTAGAGTTACATGACAACTTTTGATAACACAGGTCCTTAAATACTAGTCATGATAATCTTTACATCGATGCTATCAAAAGTCGTAGAGGACTTACTTCGCTGTACTTGGTTTCCCATATGTACTCCGTCACTCTCAACGAAGTAGCACACCGCATACCGAGAGTACCACTCATAGCACGTAACTACGTAGCTTAAAGTGATAATCCACAGTAATCTCCGAAACAATTATTTAAACTGTAAAGAAGACGACACAAGCAGGATTCGAAAACAAGACCACTTGAACACATGGCGAACAGTTTAACCACTACGATAAAGAGATCTCCAGAACATCGGTATATCAGTGATGTACATGCTTATCCTCACCTCCTGTAAAGATGCAAAATACCATCAGAATGTCTTACTTAATTATTGATTAGTAAACTGGCCTCACAGTACATGGGGCATTCCCATAAGTGCTCCGCCCTCTGATCCAGCAGCCATTCGACTCGATCGTGTTTCGAGTCCAATGCCGCCGAAACAGACGTCGACATCAGGGCACAACTCTGGCCCTTGCGACAGTTTTATTTGTTGTTCTGCCCATCCACGCCGTGCCCGTAACTAGTTCAAGCACAACGTCGGCCTGTCTGAACAACATGGTAACTGTTATCGAAGGTTACGACTACGATATCTACAGCAGCGCAATAACACGAGAAAATGTGTTCGCATCAATGAGAATAATTACACATAGAGGCATATATTAAACGTCTTGTCATAATTAAAAAAAAACCCTTTCCAATTCAGACCATACATTTTCAAAATGTGGGTGGGGAATAAACACCATAATTTGACTTTTTAGTCATCTCCTGATACACCAGAAAGATGCAACGATAAACACCAGAAACTGTTCTCATTACCGACTACGATGGATGACTATTACATTGTTTGTTGAGTGCTGCAAGACATTTCATATTGGTTATGGTCTTTTGTGCCTTTCCAGTCGGTACGAAACGAGGTCAGCGTAAATACCTAAAACGCATAGTCACTACGTTTCACAGATGGCTGCTTGCTGGAGCAGAATGTTTGGAGAAATTACCTTACCTATATTCACTAGTTACCTCTGAGAGATGTGTTAAGTTAAAAGGGAAATGCAACATCAATATACCTGGAGACAAGCAGAAATCTAAGAGATGCCAGAAGAACATTGTTTAATCGTGGATCATGACAGTACAGACATTCTAGCTGAATTAATTTGAACACAGTTCGTAATGTTTTTTTATTATTGATGGACTTTTAATTGGTCGCTATTTACATACGTGAAGTCTCTTGTCAAACATAGCCAAGACCAACCAATAGATTTCATGCAAATTGGAAACTAGTTAATGTTTACGTTTTAGTTGACAGGTCTCATCTAACGCTGACGGTCGCGATTTAATTCACCACGTACTGGTTCAGGGATTCCCCTTCATATATTCAGTAGGGGTTTACTTCCTTAGCCTAAGGCACTCCCCTGCTACCCTGTACCCTGTTAGGCGGATGGCGATTTTATATATATATTTAAAATTTAAAAAAATTCTGCTGAAACCTGTTAAAATACTGCAAAAAGCCTCCTCTTAGGATACTGCTGAAATTAACTCTTGAAAGCCTCATGGATTGCCAGAATAACTAATGTGGAGGTGTTGAAAGACTCGAATGCGAGATGGAGCTTAGTCAATAATATAAGAAAAAGACCATCTTCATTTTTTGGCTACGTTAAAGACAAGGAGGTTTGGAGAACATAGTCAAAACAGGCAAGATTGAGGGCAACAGAGACAGAAAATATACAAGGTGAGAAAATATTAGACAACTTAACTACCTGGCACGGCAAGGAAACAACAACGATTCTAATACATTATACTGGAAACAGATTTTGGGTCACAGATCATGAGCCCCTGGGTCACTCAATCAGCAACCAACCAACTAACCACGAACGACAGTATGGTTGGGGAAAAGGAAAACTGACGATTTCGACATGATGTTATTGTTCGTAAAGATGCTTCAAATGTTTCGGGCAAATGATGTAACACTAGATAAACTGAAGGTTCGTCTACGCAGTCATCAATATTTCTAAAACCGCATTAAGGAGGGTTGCTATGGGCAGCGGTTTCACTTTTTGGATATCTTTTATAGGCAAGAATATATTATGTGCGAAAACACACCTCATAGCTGCACAATTCAAATATCTGAAGCAAATACTTAAGCGTATGATATAAGGTTATGACAAAGTATATCTGGATGAAACGTGGGTAAATGCTTACCATGCGTTTGATAAAGCGTGGAAGAACTTAATTCTGTTTGTTTGGCAATTACATTGATTATGTTTGTAATGTAACAAATATAACACACTAAGAAAAGGGACAGTCCATGCAGCAGGGGTAAACACATTATAATAGGTCATGCAGGCATTAAGGCAAATGGTCTTGTCAGTGAAGTAGAACATATTTTTCAAGCGTTATCTACAGATGGAAGGAGTTATCCCACAGAAATGAAGGGAATTATTGTCATGAATTGGTTAGTGAACTCATTTCTACAAGCACTGGATATGCCATCATGTTTTGTTATGGACAATACCTTCTATCACAACGTAGTAGCGCATGAAGCAAAAATCCACAATTTATCAAGTACAAAACAAGAAATCATGACATGGCTTCATCAAGCTTAAAACAAAAAATCATGACATAGCTTCATCAAGTAAAAAACATGAAATCATGACATGGCTTCATCAAACACAAAACAAGAAATCATGACATGGCTTACAAAAGAAAATTTATTTTTTTGCTGCAATAAATTAAAACCAGAGTTGTTAGAAAGTTGTGAGACGGACAAAGAAGACGAAGACTTTTTAATGGACAAAATCATCACTGAGCATAGTCGTACTTCTCTTTGGCCAACACCTTACCATTCACATTTCAGTCTCATTGACATTTTTTTGTGGGCTGTAGTCAAAGGTCATGTTACGCCACTAAATAAGACATTCAAACTTTGTGATGTAACAAACATAAAACACGATGCTCTCGCACAAATAGATATTGAGTACTGGAGAAAATGTGAATCGCATGTGCCTCAAGAGGAAGACACAAGTTGGCAATGGGATGGCTTACACTTTATCCATCCCTTAGCAGTAGCCCTTCAGAATCCGAATAAAATAGTTGATGTGCCAATCTCTGTTGTTCTCACATCGACCAAACATTTTACATTATCACGGATGTATAACAAAATCAACTGGTATTTCATTGTTTCGCTTCTCACAACACTGTGTTTGTAGTCACCTTTGTTATATGATGAAATACATATATTCCTCGTCAACACCAATGCCCCATGATAAAACATAAGGCTATTTGATCATCAAAGATAAAAACTGTTGTAAATACCCCCTGAAAGTAATAATACCTATCTCAGTTTCCTGTTATAATATGTAGTCGGGATACGCCTTTGCATTCACAAGTGTTGTGTATTACTGTAAAATTTAAAATGTGTCATTTTATGCTACATATGCAATACTATATACTATATACAAATATACTATATTTGAACATTTTCCAAATTACTTATCAATTTATAAAATATAAATTCCAAAAATTGTGATTTGCATAAGACTAACCGCGAAATATGGTTGCTGTTCGTCCGGTAGTTTTCGTGAAATTTGAACTCAAGTGAGAAATATGAATTATGGGATACACTATAGTTTCCAGAAGCGTATTAATATTACTAAATATTCATTATATTTCTGGTAAAACTTTCGAACAATTAAATATGTCGCCTATGTTTAGGTGCAGAAAATTTAATACATTTTATTAGTCGTGTCACTCTATACTTGGCTCGAAATAAGTACTTGAATTATTTATTTAGAAGCACCGTCGACCAGAAGTCACTATATTTGTTTCAAGACTGGCGGGCTGTGTAATGTGTGCAGACGTGTTGGACCCCCGAGCCGTAGGTTGTATTAGATTATTCGAGTTCTTCCAGATTGTTGTTGATGTGTCACAGCTAATGAAATTCACATTTGAGAGCAAGATCGTGCGTGGACTAAAAAAATATCAGATTCTGCCGGATGTGTTCCACCATTGTAACTCTTTTGACGATTGGCTAAGAATATTTCTTAAATCTCTTTCAATATTTCTAATTTTATCAACGTTCATTTCATGCCAACCCTGTATATGTTGTAGTTACATCAGTATCAATCAATTTTGTGTTGTTGTTGAATCTCTGCCGGTATGAGTAGATGACTATGGAAACAGATGTCAGATCAAATAAGACCGGTACATTTAATAACAGGTTGAAAACCACTAACAGAGTTCATGAAATGAGTAAAGTCATCTAGAGAAATATCAGTTGCTTCAAAACCATCGGTATATAAACCATCGGTATATAAACCATCGTTTATATAGCAACGGTAAATGTCAAGGACATGGCCCTAGAAAGTGGAAAAGTTAAAATGTTTATATTTACCCAAAAGTAAACAGGCATAACTAGGACTCATCTTAGTACCCAATGCTATACCGCTAAATTGATTTAAAAAGTGTCCTTTGAATTCAAAGCAAGGACCAATTCAGCCAGTCGAATAATATTAGCTGTAGCAACATACTTGTGTGTGATCATGTTGAGACAGAACTATAAGGCAGAAAGTCCATTGTTGTGTGGAATAGATGTGCGGAGAGAAACATCAAGTAGGAATAAACGATAGATGTGTGGAGAGAAACATCAAGTAGGAATAAATGATTGGTGTGTGGAGAGAAACATCAAGTAGGAATAAACGATAGATGTGTGGAGAGAAACAAGTAGGAATAAACGATATATGTGTGGAGAGAAACAAGTAGGAATAAACGATAGATGTGTGGAGAGATACAAGTAGGAATAAACGATAGATGTGTGGAGAGAAACATCAAGTAGGAATAAATGATTGGTGTGTGGAGAGAAACATCAAGTAGGAATAAACGATAGATGTGTGGAGAGAAACATCAAGTAGGAATAAATGATTGGTGTGTGGAGAGAAACATCAAGTAGGAATAAACGATAGATGTGTGGAGAGAAACATCAAGTAGGAATAAATGATTGGTGTGTGGAGAGAAACATCAAGTAGGAATAAACGATAGATGTGTGGAGAGAAACAAGTAGGAATAAACGATATATGTGTGGAGAGAAACAAGTAGGAATAAACGATAGATGTGTGGAGAGATACAAGTAGGAATAAACGATAGATGTGTGGAGAGAAACATCAAGTAGGAATAAATGATTGGTGTGTGGAGAGAAACATCAAGTAGGAATAAACGATAGATGTGTGGAGAGAAACATCAAGTAGGAATAAATGATTGGTGTGTGGAGAGAAACATCAAGTAGGAATAAACGATAGATGTGTGGAGAGAAACATCAAGTAGGAATAAATGATTGGTGTGTGGAGAGAAACATCAAGTAGGAATAAACGATAGATGTGTGGAGAGAAACATCAAGTAGGAATAAATGATTGGTGTGTGGAGAGAAACATCACGTAGGAATAAATGATAGATGTGTGGAAAGAAACATCAAGTAGGAATAAATGATAGATGTGTGGAGAGAAACATCAAGTAGGAATAAACGATAGATGTGAGGAGAGAAACATCAAGTAGGAATAAACGATAGATGTGTGGAGAGAAACATCAAGTAGGAATAAATGATAGATGTGTGGAGAGAAACATCAAGTAGGAATAAACGATAGATGTGTGGAGGATCAAGAAAAGATGGATAGAAAACGGTTGGTATCATTCATTAAGATAGGAAATATCAGTGAATGCTTAGCAAATGTCGTACCATCATCCATTCTCGCCCCAACTGTGATAATTACTCTTTGCTATGTGATGTCAATCGTTTTCACGGTATTCTTCGTCAAAAGCAATACTCTCTTACCACCCTTTGTCCCCTGAACCAACTTCACGTGCTGACCCTTTTCACTCTTGCACTTATCATAAACATAATTAAACTCCCATTTCTTCTTTAACACCAAAACACTTGATGTTTATTGATGTCACCCTCCATGCTATATCAAAACACTTGATGTTTATATTGATGTCACCATCCATGCTATTTCAAAACACTTGATGTTTATATTGATTTCACCCTATATTTTATATCTAAACACTTGATGTTTATATTGATTTCACCCTATATTTTATATCTAAACACTTGGTGTTTATATTGATTTCACCCTATATTTTATATCTAAACAATTAATGTTTATATTGATTTCACCCTCCATGACATAATGCAACTTCGCCTTCCACTATTATTAATCTCTATCATTAACTGATCAGAGTAGCAGACGCTCTCTAACCTTCGCTCACGTGATGTTATCGTTATTCAACCAGCAGATAAGCGTGACGCTGTTGTCGTTTCGCAGATTGGATTATACATAAAGGAAGCAACACGCTAGTTAGAGGAACACAACTTTTTACCATTCATGTGACAATGACCCCTTTGTGTCGCCAGTTAGAGGAACACCACTTTTCACCATCCATGTGACAATGACCCCACTGTGTCGCCAGTTAGAGGAACACCACTTTTCACCGTCCATGTGACAATGACCCCACTGTGTCGCCAGTTAGAGGAACACCACTTTTCACCGTCCATGTGACAATGACCCCACTGTGTCGCCAGTTAGAAGAACACCACTTTTCACCGTCCATGTGACAATGACCCCACTGTGTCGCCAGTTAGAGGAACACCACTTTTCACCGTCCATGTGACAATGACCCCACTGTGTCGCCAGTTAGAGGAACACCACTTTTCACCGTCCATGTGACAATGACCCCACTGTGTCGCCAGTTAGAGGAACACCACTTTTCACCGTCCATGTGACAATGACCCCACTGTGTCGCCAGTTTGAGGAACACCATTTTTCCCCATCCATGTGACAATGACCCCACTGTGTCACCAGTTTGAGGAACACCATTTTTCACCATCCATGTGACAATGACCCCACTGTGTCGCCAGTTAGAGGAACACCACTTTTCACCATCCATGTGACAATGACCCCACTGTGTCGCCAGTTTGAGGAACACCACTTTTCACCGTCCATGTGACAATGACCCCACTTTGTCGCCAGTTTGAGGAACACCACTTTTCACCGTCCATGTGACAATGACCCCACTTTGTCGCCAGTTTGAGGAACACCACTTTTCACCGTCCATGTGACAATGACCCCACTGTGTCGCCAGTTTGAGGAACACCACTTTTCACCGTCCATGTGACAATGACCCCACTGTGTCGCCAGTTAGAGGAACACCACTTTTCACTGTCCATGTGACAATGATCTCACTGTGTTGCAAAGAATTTTAATTTACAAAACTTGTAGACAACTTGTCAACCCTAACCTGCTGTCCATGAGTCCTTTTGAACTTCGGATTTCTAAGAGTAATTTTGGCTCCCCTAAACTGTATTTACTAAGATACATAAAGCGTATAATCCACGTAGATCAATTGTATCCGCATGTTCTTGCCCACCTGAACCAATTTCTGGGTTTTGAACAGTCTTCCTCTTAACGTATCTCTTCCATCTTATCTTTAGGATACTAACCATGCCCTGTCCATCATTTCTTTCATCGTTCTTGATCTTCTGCACACGTATCACATATTCCTATTTGGTGTTTTGTTCTCTCTACACATCTATTACACATTGAATCACTCCGTTCTCCAGACTACAATCTGATAATCTTCAGGAGTTTAAGAAAGAACAAAGAAGAAGAAGAAACGCTTAGCACAATATGGTTCATCAAAGCATATTTCTAGCTCGCCAGGCTGATCTAGTTAACAAGTGTTCCACCTCCTCCCTGTAGTTCAAACATCACTACTTGGACATCTCAATTACGTAAAGGTCTCGATCCCGCAATACTACACGTAAAGGTCTCGATTTGGCGATACCACACAAAGAAGCCTCGATCCGGCGATACCACACATAGAAGTCTCGATCCGGCGATACCACACAAAGAAGTCTCGATCCCGCGATACCACACAGAGAAGTCTCGATCAGGCGATACCAAACGTAAAGGTATCGAACTGACGTTATACACGATGAAGTCTCGTTTCGGCCAGCCGACCCACGAAGGTTGCTCACCTCTGATGATGTTGCAAATTATAACGAGAAAATTATGAATATAAAATTAGATTTCGTACAATCGTTACTATTGGCTTCTGTCAGCTCGTAGAGTGTTACTTTCAGTTCAAAAATATTGTTCCGGTTCATGAGGAATGTTGTCAGAGATTTAGTAAGTCGCGTATGATGTTTTCAGAGATTTAGTAAGTCGCGTATGATGTTTTCAGAGATTTAGTAAGTCGCGTATGATGTTTTCAGAGATTTAGTAAGTCGCGTATGATGTTTTCAGAGATTTAGTAAGTCGCGTATGATGTTTTACGCACTACGATGCACTACCAATGAGAAAAACGAGAATGAGTTAACTTACAAAGATATACATACACGTTAGTTATCTCAGTATAGGATCAGGCATGACCGTCAACAGTGCTAGACAAGGATCAAGGACCTGTGTACAGAAAATATTAACATGACCTGAAAGGCCCATTTTGATTATTTCCGTGCGTTTCGTTGATCGTCCTTGGCTATTTTCGGCATGTAACCTCGTATATGAATAATGAACAACGAAAAACACGACAATAATCAAAAACGTAACGGATGAAGTCCTAATTAATTATGTACAGAGGTCTTCTTAAGTCGATGTTATTGAATCATGTGTCCAGCTCCTAGTCACAGTTCACAATTACTATACTGTACACATTCACATAATTGGAGAAAGATTGCAGTAACATTATATATCCTACCAATAGTCGTTAACAAAAATACAAAGTAATACGTTTGACAGATCTCAATTAGACTGTCACACTCATGTTTATGTTGCTGTCGCTAAATGTGTTTGTATAATTCTTGCGCACCGCTCACAAACAAGAGTGCGATAGAATAAATTTAATTAACACTGGCGGACAGAATTTCTCACATCCATTAGTGTTGACGTTAATTTAATTGTTTTTATTTAGAAATCAACACTAGCCTGGGCTAATATTCTCTACATTTCTTATTAAGCATCTTTAATCTGTGTTTATGAGTTTAAATACTCTTTGGCTTTAGCTGATTAAATTTTCGTCAGTATTTGTGATTGTATTTGAGCAATATTGTCTAGCTTAGAGATAAATATTGGAAAACAAAGCCGTTTGTAATATGGTGATGATGATGATGATGATGATGATGATGTTCCTCCTTCGCAAGCGAAGATGAGCATGTCATGAAAAACGTTAAATGCGCTGGAAAAAAAATTTAAATCAATCAATAATAATTAAAATTGTTAATTAACTAATTTGGTTTGTGAGTTTGTAGATGCCCGATGAGTCCGATTCGTGCACGGAAACTTCTGAAATGTAAATATGAATGCCATGACAACTGACTTTAAATATCCTCCACTATATACCTTTTTCTACGTAATACCTCATTTGCAGGACGTTGTCCACTCTAAGAATGTCAGTTCTCTATAAGCCACCTTGTTACTTCCTGTGTCATAATGCGCTTCTTAACATTTCGGTATGGCTAAATAGTTTGTCAGCGCTTTCTGAGAAGTTCAGGCAGGAACATGGAATATTATAGAGAATAAGGAGAATGATAGACTATAGAGAAACAGGAGAATTCAAGATTATAGAGAAACAGCACAATGAAACATTATAGAGAAACATGTGAATTAAACATTATAGAGACACGGGAGAATGCAAAATTATAGAGAAACAGGAGAATGAAAGATTACAGACAACAGTTATTTTGTTCTTTAAAAGAATTCGCAACTAGAGAAATGAATCGCGTAGTCAGGTCCGTGCGGTAGATTCTCTCAGTATTATGCAAGTCTCCCAAATGCCACATTTTTAAATGGCTTTTCTTGGAAATGCCCCCCCCCCCCCCGGCAATATATTTTTATTGGTGCCGCCTGATACAGCCTTTCTCTCTACGTCACAGTACGCTTCGGCCCTGAGTGTAGTGATCAAACGTCTATAAAATACGTCAATGAACTTTTGTCAATTTTTGGCCCCCTACTCCACATTTTCAACAGCTGTCAAGAATTAATAATTACACCAGTATAATTTTGACATAATTATAAATATACACCTGCATATTATGACATAATTATATATACACACCTGTATAATTAAGACAAACACAATGCAGACTGCCCCTCTCCCCACAATTTATACAGTTGTTTGGCCGATATGCGCTAAAGTACGAACACAATGCATGATTTGTTAGAATAGTTTATATAACAATGTTTCACATTTACAAACGTTTTATTGGTCTATAAAAACAAGATTATTGACATCAACTTTTGTCAACCCTTCCTCCCCGCCCAAATTGTTTAAGTAATTTATAGACATCTGATGAAGTAAAAAACACAAAATGAAGGTTAATTTTTTTCTTCTTCAGTGTTCATTATCAAACTCCCATTGGATCTCTCTTACAGCAGGACAATGGTCTTACTAGATTTCCAGCAGGATATAGTCCAGAGAATGGAAATGCGTTGTGTCGCCGTTTTATTTGCGCCAATGGCCCGACACATCCGTCTTTGGCGGAGGTTAATTACTAACATAAGAAATCAAACATCTTTGATTTTCTGACTACTGAATTTTGTGACCACTTTAATTTCTGGCCACTTGATTTTCTGGCCACGTGGTTGAAAGAGAGTACATAGTCAGTCACTCACTTGATTGAAGCAGAAACGTTTGTATTACATAATCAACCACTGACTTAAACAGAGAAGATTTTAGTATATAGACCACCATTTAATAGATACAGAGAAGCATTTAGTATATAGTCCACCATTTGATTGAAACATAGAAGTTTTTAGTATATAGACCACCATTTAATAGAAACAGAGAAGCATTTAGTATATAGTCCACCATTTGATTGAAACATAGAAGTTTTTAGTATATAGTCCACCATTTGATTGAAACATAGAAGTTTTTAGTATATAGTCCACCATTTGATTGAAACATAGAAGCTTTTAGTATATAGTCCACCATTTGATTGAAACATAGAAGGTTTTAGTATATAGTAGTAGTTATATAGGGATGACTTGAGACTTATTTGCGCAACAACGCGCAACATTAGATGGCTCAAAGAGGAAAGTATTGTTGCGCCGCGCAACAACGCGCAACATTTAGATGGCTCAAAGAAGAAAGTATTGTTGCGCACGCAACGCGCAACATTTAGATGGCTCAAAGAAGAAAGTATTGTTGCGCCCCATTTAGATGGCTCAAAGAAGAAAGTATTGTTGCGCACCAATGCGCAACATTTAGATGACTCAAAGAAGAAAGTATTGTTGCGCACCAATGCGCAACATTTAGATGGTTCAAAGAAGAAAGTATTGTTAGCAACACACCAACACACCAGATTGTCAGCGAGTAGGATGGGGCGGCGCGCGATACCCCACCCCGGCCCGATCGGGGTCGCTCAGATCACCCCCACCAACGGTGGGGGCGCGCGGATACCGGTTCTTCCGCTGAAAATTGTCCATCTCTCTGTGTTTTGAGTTATTTTTTTCTCTACTAAAAGGTTTCTTATTAACATATTTCATTAGCGCAAACGGCGTGTTTATCATGTTTTTATTTGTGGGCCTGCGGCATTTATCAATTTTAGTGATGTTCGTTATGTTTTATCAGTAGTTATCTAAATTAGATACCATACAAACCCATATTTCAGTACTTTTGCACAAACATCATAACACATTTACCATGTTTTATTTATTCGCTTTCAACAGTTATTACTATTTTTGCAATTACACAAGCCGAATTGGGTGATTTTCGTTATGTTTTATCAGATGTCTAAGTTATGATACCATACGAAGCTATTTTTCAGTACGTTGCCACTAACAACATAACACATTTTGCCATGTTTTTATTTGTGGTCTTCGGCATTTATCATTTGTCTAAATTATCATACCACACGAAAGATATTTCAGTACTTTTACACAAACATTATAACACATTTTTTTATTTTTTATTTGTGTAAGTACATCATTTACAATTTTTTCACAAGTAACCAACCCACTTTTACTATGTTATCATACTAAAAGAACCCATTTTCAGTACGTTGCCACTAACAATATAACACATTTTGCCATGTTTTTATTTGTGGGCCTGCGGCATTTATCAATTTTAGTGATGTTCGTTATGTTTTATCAGTAGTTATCTAAATTAGATACCATACAAACCCATATTTCAGTACTTTTGCACAAACATCATAACACATTTACCATGTTTTATTTATTCGCTTTCAACAGTTATTACTATTTTTGCAATTACACAAGCCGAATTGGGTGATTTTCGTTATGTTTTATCAGATGTCTAAGTTATGATACCATACGAAGCTATTTTTCAGTACGTTGCCACTAACAACATAACACATTTTGCCATGTTTTTATTTGTGGTCTTCGGCATTTATCATTTGTCTAAATTATCATACCACACGAAAGATATTTCAGTACTTTTACACAAACATTATAACACATTTTTTTATTTTTTATTTGTGTAAGTACATCATTTACAATTTTTTCACAAGTAACCAACCCACTTTTACTATGTTATCATACTAAAAGAACCCATTTTCAGTACGTTGCCACTAACAATATAACACATTTTGCCATGTTTTTATTTGTGGGCCTGCGGCATTTATCAATTTTAGTGATGTTCGTTATGTTTTATCAGTAGTTATCTAAATTAGATACCATACAAACCCATATTTCAGTACTTTTGCACAAACATCATAACACATTTACCATGTTTTATTTATTCGCTTTCAACAGTTATTACTATTTTTGCAATTACACAAGCCGAATTGGGTGATTTTCGTTATGTTTTATCAGATGTCTAAGTTATGATACCATACGAAGCTATTTTTCAGTACGTTGCCACTAACAACATAACACATTTTGCCATGTTTTTATTTGTGGCGTTCGGCATGTATCAATTTTAGTGATTTTCATTATGTTTTATCATTTGTCTAAATTATCATACCACACGAAAGATATTTCAGTACTTTTACACAAACATTATAACACATTTTTTTAATGTTTTATTTGTGTAAGTACATCATTCACAATTTTTTCACAAGTAACCAACCCACTTTTACTATGTTATCATACTAAAAGAACCCATTTTCAGTACGTTGCCACTAACAATATAACACATTTTGCCATGTTTTTATTTGTGGGCCTGCGGCATTTATCAATTTTAGTGATGTTCGTTATGTTTTATCAGTAGTTATCTAAATTAGATACCATACAAACCCATATTTCAGTACTTTTGCACAAACATCATAACACATTTACCATGTTTTATTTATTCGCTTTCAACAGTTATTACTATTTTTGCAATTACACAAGCCGAATTGGGTGATTTTCGTTATGTTTTATCAGATGTCTAAGTTATGATACCATACGAAGCTATTTTTCAGTACGTTGCCACTAACAACATGCCATGTTTTTATTTGTGGCCTTCGGCATGTATCAATTTTAGTGATTTTCATTATGTTTTATCATTTGTCTAAATTATCATACCACACGAAAGATATTTCAGTACTTTTACACAAACATTATAACACATTTTTTTTATGTTTTATTTGTGTAAGTACATCATTTACAATTTTTTCACAAGTAACCAACCCACTTTTACTATGTTATCATACTAAAAGAACCCATTTTCAGTACGTTGCCACTAACAATATAACACATTTTGCCATGTTTTTATTTGTGGGCCTGCGGCATTTATCAATTTTAGTGATGTTCGTTATGTTTTATCAGTAGTTATCTAAATTAGATACCATACAAACCCATATTTCAGTACTTTTGCACAAACATCATAACACATTTACCATGTTTTATTTATTCGCTTTCAACAGTTATTACTATTTTTGCAATTACACAAGCCGAATTGGGTGATTTTCGTTTGAGTTATTTTTTTCTCTACTAAAAGGTTTCTTATTAACATATTTCATTAGCGCAAACGGCGTGTTTATCAGATGTCGAAATTAACAAGTCACACGAAAACACATTTCAGCCCTTTCTCACTAACAACATAGTACATTTGAGAAGTTTTATTTGTGTAAATTTAACATTTATTGGTATTGAAGCTTGTTTGTGGGTGTTGATAACTTATACAACCTTTGTACTTGTAGCTTGATGTTGACACATGAGCGTTATATACATAAGTAGAAACATAGCCAGGCTGTGTGATACCTCACTAGGGTACCGAAATACCTCCAGGTGGTTTATACATTTCATAATTTCATGGGTTGTATTAGCTTTTGTCCTATTAGTAAGGAAGGTCTGACCCGGGCTTCTTATTACTAACAACATATTGATGGTTTTGGACGGTGATAATTGTAAAAGTGATATTATGCATATCGGGGTTAGTGGCTTAAGGTTTTGCTGTCCCCTTTGTATACCGTTGTTGTAACTCCTTTTTACATTTTATATTTCAATATGTAGCAATTTGAGAGAATTATTGTCTAGTAAATAGTCATAGCACTCCAGTTGTGTTCCGTGTGGGCTGATTGAAGCTTGTTTGTGGGTGTTGATAACTTATACAACCTTTGTACTTGTAGCTTGATGCTGACACATGAGCGTTATATACATAAGTAGAAACATAGCCAGGTTGTGTGATACCTCTCTAGGGTACCGAAATACCTCCAGGCGGTTGTATACATTTCATAATTTCATGGGTTGTATTAGCTTTTGTCCTATTAGTAAGGAAGGTCCGACCCAGTCTTCTTATTACTAACAACATAAAACATTCGGGTCTGTGAAAAAGAGACAAAATATTACATACTAAAAAAGAAAACGCGGTTGGTTGTCGTGGTGTGACATCATCTGAATCGGGTAAGGGGCAACTGTGAAAATAAGGGAATATACTAATATTGTCATATTAAGGCATATCTTATATAATCAATAAGTGTTATGGTAATAAACCCAACTAACACACGTTAACTGGCCCACCTGATTATACACATAACACAACATTTAGTACAACATAGAGACAAACTATAATTACAACGAAGATAATAAAAAGCATATTTATTTAATTCATTAATCTAAAAAATTTGGGTGTACCGGTGATTGACACACCCCCACAACACAACACAAATAATGTTCTTCACGGGTCGCCAACCACTCTGTGTGCCAGGCAGTTCGGCGCCGCACGCGCTCACGGAAATAGCGCCGTATAGCCGGCTGTATCAGCATTATTAAGTCCGCCTGGGGCACGTCCGTGTCGAGAACCGATCCAAGCTGGTGGTCTATAGCCTCCTCGGCTGACATTAAACACGAGTGGGCCAATTGATTTGGCTGCTCTTCACGGCAACCACGACAGTGTCGTGTCCTATCAGCGAACAGGGACAACCACACCCCTTCAAGGACTGAAAAAAAAAAGAATGCACATAAACAAAAACACACAAAAAAAACTTTTTTTTTTTTCATATAGTCACACACACACACACACACACACAAATACTTAAATACAGATAAAATACAACAACATCGTTGTGTTTTTTATTATTTTATTTTGTTTATTAATGCAATATATTAGAATCATATTAGTTTAAACAAGCGACAAGCTGTTGTGTAATTGTGCGTTGCCTTCTACAGTTTTTCTCCCCCTTATCCCAAATCAGACTTTTGCCTCTTGTTTTACTTTTTGTTCTTTTAGATGTCTGCCTATGTTGAAGTAGTGGGGTCTTAGGCAGCATCAGTGTGTTCTTAGGCCTCACTTCGACTTTCTCTGGTATTTTCTCAGTGGGTTCTTCATCTTTCTGTGTTGAGACCTTTGGGACTGAGACCTGTGGGCTCTAGTCGTGGTGCGCTAGATGTGCACCTATAGTACGGCGCTCGTCTCAGAGTGTTTTTTCGTAGTTTATATCACTATCCTTAGTACGATCAAATAAATCATTAGCCAGCGCTCTGTGCGATAGCTATCGTGGGTTTCCGGTTTACGATATGGCGTGGTCACCGCCTAGACGATAAAACCCAGGTGTTAACGGTATCCTAGTCCTCTTTATCTCTAAAATGCTGGTTGTGTATCGGCATGGCCGTTAGTGCTTTATAATGCACGTGCATACGGAAGCTTCTATAGGTCGTAAACTTACCCAGCAACACCCCCTGGTTCAGTGCCATTTCAGTTGTGGTTTACATCAGGTGTCTTAGTACGACTACATAAACCATTACCAGGCCCATTAAGAGGTATCTATCGTATCACTTGGTTTTATAATTAATCACGGTCAAGTATGTCCGATAACGTGGGGGTTCCACTGCTCATAGCCTCTTTATCCACACCCTTATAAAAGCCAACTATAACATTAAACCATACCATTCATACAACTTAACCAAACGGACACCAAACAATACCGACATTTCCCATTTACATGCAATGGCCACCAACACAAATGTAAGTCTTTTTGTCTGTTGTGATAATATGTATCAATATATAATTTGTGTATGATCAAGTCAGCAAGACAGAAGACCACAGAGCTTGAAAAAAATAATAATGAAATATATTTCAGGTTTTGTCGTTGATTTTTTGGCCTGCTGTAATGTAATGTTAATGGTTGATTTATTAATATATATATCAATATATCATTTTGTATGGTCAGGTAAGATGGACAGAAGAACACAGAGCTTGAAAAATAAACATAAAATTTATCTTTAGGGTTCGACATCGTATTTTGGTCTTTTGCCTGTTGTGTTAATATACTTCAATATATAATTTGTGTATGGTCAGGTCAACAAGCCAATAGAACTCGGTGGTTGTAAAAAATAATAATAATGAAATATATTTCAGGTTTGGTCGTTGATTTTTGGCCTCCTGTCATGTAATGTTAATGGGTGCTTTATTAATATGTATCAATATATTATCTTGTATGGTTAGGTAAGCTGGTCAGAAGAACACAGAGATTGAAAAAATGTATCCTGTTTTCTATATCATGTTTTATTGTTTCTATTACAGACCCGCTCAGCCCGATCAGTCCTTGAAGGGGTGTGGTTGTCCCTGTTCGCTGATAGGACACGACACTGTCGTGGTTGCCGTGAAGAGCAGCCAAATCAATTGGCCCACTCGTGTTTAATGTCAGCCGCGGAGGCTATAGACCACCAGCTTGGATCGGTTCTCGACACGGACGTGCCCCAGGCGGACTTAATAATGCTGATACAGCCGGCTATACGGCGCTATTTCCGTGAGCGCGTGCGGCGCCGAACTGCCTGGCACACAGAGTGGTTGGCGACCCGTGAAGAACATTATTTGTGTTGTGTTGTGGGGGTGTGTCAATCACCGGTACACCCAAATTTTTTAGATTAATGAATTAAATAAATATGCTTTTTATTATCTTCGTTGTAATTATAGTTTGTCTCTATGTTGTACTAAATGTTGTGTTATGTGTATAATCAGGTGGGCCAGTTAACGTGTGTTAGTTGGGTTTATTACCATAACACTTATTGATTATATAAGATATGCCTTAATATGACAATATTAGTATATTCCCTTATTTTCACCAGTTGCCCCTTACCCGATTCAGATGATGTCACACCACGACAACCAACCGCGTTTTCTTTTTTAGTATGTAATATTTTGTCTCTTTTTCACAGACCCGAATGTTTTATGTTGTTAGTAATAAGAAGACTGGGTCGGACCTTCCTTACTAATAGGACAAAAGCTAATACAACCCATGAAATTATGAAATGTATACAACCGCCTGGAGGTATTTCGGTACCCTAGAGAGGTATCACACAACCTGGCTATGTTTCTACTTATGTATATAACGCTCATGTGTCAGCATCAAGCTACAAGTACAAAGGTTGTATAAGTTATCAACACCCACAAACAAGCTTCAATCAGCCCACACGGAACACAACTGGCGTGCTATGACTATTTACTAGACAATAATTCTCTCAAATTGCTACATATTGAAATATAAAATGTAAAAAGGAGTTACAACAACGGTATACAAAGGGGACAGCAAAACCTTAAGCCACTAACCCCGCTATGCATAATAGCACTTTTACAATTATCACCGTCCAAAACCATCAATATGTTGTTAGTAATAAGAAGCCCGGGTCAGACCTTCCTTACTAATAGGACAAAAGCTAATACAACCCATGAAATTATGAAATGTATAAACCACCTGGAGGTATTTCGGTACCCTAGTGAGGTATCACACAGCCTGGCTATGTTTCTACTTATGTATATAACGCTCATGTGTCAACATCAAGCTACAAGTACAAAGGTTGTATAAGTTATCAACACCCACAAACAAGCTTCAATACCAATAAATGTTAAATTTACACAAATAAAACTTCTCAAATGTACTATGTTGTTAGTGAGAAAAGGCTGAAATGTGTTTTCGTGTGACTTGTTAATTTCGACATCTGATAAACACGCCGTTTGCGCTAATGAAATATGTTAATAAGAAACCTTTTAGTAGAGAAAAAAATAACTCAAACGAAAATCACCCAATTCGGCTTGTGTAATTGCAAAAATAGTAATAACTGTTGAAAGCGAATAAATAAAACATGGTAAATGTGTTATGATGTTTGTGCAAAAGTACTGAAATATGGGTTTGTATGGTATCTAATTTAGATAACTACTGATAAAACATAACGAACATCACTAAAATTGATAAATGCCGCAGGCCCACAAATAAAAACATGGCAAAATGTGTTATTTTGTTAGTGGCAACGTACTGAAAATGGGTTCTTTTAGTATGATAACATAGTAAAAGTGGGTTTGTTACTTGTGAAAAAATTGTGAATGATGTACTTACACAAATAAAACATAAAAAAAATGTGTTATAATGTTTGTGTAAAAGTACTGAAATATCTTTCGTGTGGTATGATAATTTAGACAAATGATAAAACATAATGAAAATCACTAAAATTGATACATGCCGAACGCCACAAATAAAAACATGGCAAAATGTGTTATGTTGTTAGTGGCAACGTACTGAAAAATAGCTTCGTATGGTATCATAACTTAGACATCTGATAAAACATAACGAAAATCACCCAATTCGGCTTGTGTAATTGCAAAAATAGTAATAACTGTTGAAAGCGAATAAATAAAACATGGTAAATGTGTTATGATGTTTGTGCAAAAGTACTGAAATATGGGTTTGTATGGTATCTAATTTAGATAACTACTGATAAAACATAACGAACATCACTAAAATTGATAAATGCCGCAGGCCCACAAATAAAAACATGGCAAAATGTGTTATATTGTTAGTGGCAACGTACTGAAAATGGGTTCTTTTAGTATGATAACATAGTAAAAGTGGGTTGGTTACTTGTGAAAAAATTGTAAATGATGTACTTACACAAATAAAACATTAAAAAAAATGTGTTATAATGTTTGTGTAAAAGTACTGAAATATCTTTCGTGTGGTATGATAATTTAGACAAATGATAAATGCCGAAGACCACAAATAAAAACATGGCAAAATGTGTTATGTTGTTAGTGGCAACGTACTGAAAAATAGCTTCGTATGGTATCATAACTTAGACATCTGATAAAACATAACAAAAATCACCCAATTCGGCTTGTGTAATTGCAAAAATAGTAATAACTGTTGAAAGCGAATAAATAAAACATGGTAAATGTGTTATGATGTTTGTGCAAAAGTACTGAAATATGGGTTTGTATGGTATCTAATTTAGATAACTACTGATAAAACATAACGAACATCACTAAAATTGATAAATGCCGCAGGCCCACATTTAAAAACATGGCAAAATGTGTTATATTGTTAGTGGCAACGTACTGAAAATGGGTTCTTTTAGTATGATAACATAGTAAAAGTGGGTTGGTTACTTGTAAAAAATTGTAAATGATGTACTTACACAAATAAAAAAAAAAAAAATGTGTTATAATGTTTGTGTAAAAGTACTGAAATATCTTTCGTGTGGTATGATAATTTAGACAAATGATAAATGCCGAAGACCACAAATAAAAACATGGCAAAATGTGTTATGTTGTTAGTGGCAACGTACTGAAAAATAGCTTCGTATGGTATCATAACTTAGACATCTGATAAAACATAACGAAAATCACCCAATTCGGCTTGTGTAATTGCAAAAATAGTAATAACTGTTGAAAGCGAATAAATAAAACATGGTAAATGTGTTATGATGTTTGTGCAAAAGTACTGAAATATGGGTTTGTATGGTATCTAATTTAGATAACTACTGATAAAACATAACGAACATCACTAAAATTGATAAATGCCGCAGGCCCACAAATAAAAACATGGCAAAATGTGTTATATTGTTAGTGGCAACGTACTGAAAATGGGTTCTTTTAGTATGATAACATAGTAAAAGTGGGTTTGTTACTTGTGAAAAAATTGTGAATGATGTACTTACACAAATAAAACATAAAAAAAATGTGTTATAATGTTTGTGTAAAAGTACTGAAATATCTTTCGTGTGGTATGATAATTTAGACAAATGATAAAACATAATGAAAATCACTAAAATTGATACATGCCGAACGCCACAAATAAAAACATGGCAAAATGTGTTATGTTGTTAGTGGCAACGTACTGAAAAATAGCTTCGTATGGTATCATAACTTAGACATCTGATAAAACATAACGAAAATCACCCAATTCGGCTTGTGTAATTGCAAAAATAGTAATAACTGTTGAAAGCGAATAAATAAAACATGGTAAATGTGTTATGATGTTTGTGCAAAAGTACTGAAATATGGGTTTGTATGGTATCTAATTTAGATAACTACTGATAAAACATAACGAACATCACTAAAATTGATAAATGCCGCAGGCCCACAAATAAAAACATGGCAAAATGTGTTATATTGTTAGTGGCAACGTACTGAAAATGGGTTCTTTTAGTATGATAACATAGTAAAAGTGGGTTGGTTACTTGTGAAAAAATTGTAAATGATGTACTTACACAAATAAAACATTAAAAAAAAATGTGTTATAATGTTTGTGTAAAAGTACTGAAATATCTTTCGTGTGGTATGATAATTTAGACAAATGATAAATGCCGAAGACCACAAATAAAAACATGGCAAAATGTGTTATGTTGTTAGTGGCAACGTACTGAAAAATAGCTTCGTATGGTATCATAACTTAGACATCTGATAAAACATAACGAAAATCACCCAATTCGGCTTGTGTAATTGCAAAAATAGTAATAACTGTTGAAAGCGAATAAATAAAACATGGTAAATGTGTTATGATGTTTGTGCAAAAGTACTGAAATATGGGTTTGTATGGTATCTAATTTAGATAACTACTGATAAAACATAACGAACATCACTAAAATTGATAAATGCCGCAGGCCCACAAATAAAAACATGGCAAAATGTGTTATATTGTTAGTGGCAACGTACTGAAAATGGGTTCTTTTAGTATGATAACATAGTAAAAGTGGGTTGGTTACTTGTAAAAAATTGTAAATGATGTACTTACACAAATAAAAAAAAAAAAAATGTGTTATAATGTTTGTGTAAAAGTACTGAAATATCTTTCGTGTGGTATGATAATTTAGACAAATGATAAATGCCGAAGACCACAAATAAAAACATGGCAAAATGTGTTATGTTGTTAGTGGCAACGTACTGAAAAATAGCTTCGTATGGTATCATAACTTAGACATCTGATAAAACATAACGAAAATCACCCAATTCGGCTTGTGTAATTGCAAAAATAGTAATAACTGTTGAAAGCGAATAAATAAAACATGGTAAATGTGTTATGATGTTTGTGCAAAAGTACTGAAATATGGGTTTGTATGGTATCTAATTTAGATAACTACTGATAAAACATAACGAACATCACTAAAATTGATAAATGCCGCAGGCCCACAAATAAAAACATGATAAACACGCCGTTTGCGCTAATGAAATATGTTAATAAGAAACCTTTTAGTAGAGAAAAAAATAACTCAAAACACAGAGAGATGGACAATTTTCAGCGGAAGAACCGGTATCCGCGCGCCCCCACCGTTGGTGGGGGTGATCCGAGCGACCCCGATCGGGCCGGGGTGGGGTATCGCGCGCCGCCCCATCCTACTCGCTGACAATCTGGTGTGTTGGTGTGTTGCTAACAATACTTTCTTCTTTGAACCATCTAAATGTTGCGCATTGGTGCGCAACAATACTTTCTTCTTTGAGTCATCTAAATGTTGCGCATTGGTGCGCAACAATACTTTCTTCTTTGAGCCATCTAAATGGGGCGCAACAATACTTTCTTCTTTGAGCCATCTAAATGTTGCGCGTTGCGTGCGCAACAATACTTTCTTCTTTGAGCCATCTAAATGTTGCGCGTTGTTGCGCGGCGCAACAATACTTTCCTCTTTGAGCCATCTAATGTTGCGCGTTGTTGCGCAAATAAGTCTCAAGTCATCCCTATATAACTACTAATAGTCCACCATTTGATTGAAACATATAAGTTTGGAGTATATATTTGATATTTAAGTGGTATTGCTTGTAGTTGTAACTAGTATGTAATGTTGATATTTAAATGGTATTGCTTGTACTATTTAACTAGCATGTAATGTTGATATTTAAGTGTTATTGCTTGTAGTTGTAACTAGTATGTAATGTTGATATTTAAGTGGTATTGCTTGTAGTTGTAGCTAGTATGTAATGTTGATATTTAATTGAAAATATTCACATTACATTTAAGGTATCTTAAAGTATACACAGACTTTGATATGAAACTGGAATTGATAAAAAATGTAATACCTTCTTTGCTTGTTCACAAATTCCTGCTGATTAGCAGGATGTAATACGGAGAACAGAAAACGCGTGTCCGTGTTTACAGCTTGGCTGTGATATCTGTGCTTTTTGGTCTCAGGAATCCTATTTGATATAATCATGGTTTTATGTTTTTATAATGGTTTTATAAATAGTTTTAGGTTACTTTATATTATTGATGGACAACAAATCCCACCCCTCCCATTCAAATATGCTTAGTCATCTCTTACAACATGTCTGACAAGTACAAATGTTACTATTCGTGAACACCCCTTTATTTCCCATTACAAGCGGGTTAAACATTTAACGTTTAAAACAGATGCAGTTTCTCTATTTAAATGGTGTTTTACCTGTTCTGTATAAGTATCTCTGCTTGTGCATTGTTTTAAGACATGAATGAATGTGATACTTATGGTAGAAACGTCAATCTTATTTATGATGTATGATCGCTGAATGCAATTGATATTTAACACATTATGTGTATATTTATTGTACTCATTATTTATTATAAATAATTAATTTCTGTATACAACTTTACTCTACGAAGAACTATTAAAATAGAACGCATGTCAATGAACCTAAACAGCACGCAAGAATTGAAAGACCTGGCAACACAGACAGAAATGTAAATCTATGGTTTTTGCCCTATGCGCTGCCTATGGCCTTGGAGGAACATAACATAAAAAAACAACCGCTATTTCGCCAGTGATGTGATGTGTTAGACACAAGTAACATACTACTCCAGTAGTATATCCAATTGAATCGTCATAGCAATCTGTACTATCAGCTGTCATACCGCGAGCACATTCTACCAAGTTGCTTATGTGAGTTGAACCCAATAACACCGTACCACTGAGTTCAAGCCACGATCAAGTCCTACCAAGTTGCCTATTTACGTTAACCCCACTAACACCCTACCACTGAGCTCAAACCACGAGCAAGTGCTACCGAGTTGGCTAAAGTGAGTTGAACTCACTAACACCCTACTACCCCTGAGCTGAAACCACGAGCAAGTTCTACCGTGTTGCCTAATGTGAGCTGAACCCACTTCTGAACAACGTACCATCTAAAATACTAGTATTCATGATCAGAATATTTAATGAATAGTTGTATTACTGTTATTAAAGATTTTTGAGATCTACAGTCAGATAGTGGATAAATTGAAAGAAAAGTTGGGGAAAAAGTGGAGCTGTTGATGAAACCTTAACTCGCAAATATGTGACGTATTCCTTCCAGAACGTTGTCTTCTCAATGAACTCTCTGAACCTCTCTCTGTCTTGGGCGATGTGGCTTGCATTTTCTAGCGATGTATTCATGTTATCTTTAATGTCGTCAATCCATCGTCTTCTTGGTTTGCCCTTTCTCCTATAACCAGGTACTCTTCCCTCCATTATTTGTCGTTCTAAACAGTTGTGTCTCTGTATATGACCAAACAGGCGTAGTTTTCTTTTTGTTACTGTGTTTAGTAACCAACACTCTGGAATCTTCAATGTGTTTATGATATCTGAGTTTCTGATTTTTTTCCTTCCATGATATTCTAGGTATCTTTCTGTAGCATTTCAGCTCGAAGACGTTGATCTTCTTTGCCACTGTTTTACTTAGGGTCCATGTTTCACAGCCGTATGTTGCAACCGGAAAAATAAAAGTTCGTATCATTAAATATCATGGAAGAATAAAAGAATGGTACACGATTCCAAGGTGGCCAAAAGAAGTGCTGGAAGACCTAATCAATCAATCAATCAAACAATCAATAAACCTGTAACCCTTCACAATGGATGCTTCAGCACACAGTCCTCCAGCGAATTATATCCATTGTAGTATTTCAGTGGGCAAAAGTTTTATCTAGTGGTGCCCATCTTTTCTCATCCCATCTCTATCTGGAAGATCTAATAACACCTCACTGAAAAACAGGTATGTTCTCGCTGAGTTGCTAATGATTGTTTAGATATCCCATGTACATGTGCACACACACGTATATATATATATATATATATATATATATATATATATATATATATATATATATATATATATATATATATATATATATATATATATATATGTGCAAGAGTGAAACTTACTGAGCACAAATCTCTCTGACCGTGTTTTGAATGCCTATGAAAGATTGCCTATGAAAGATGTGGAAGTAAGCTTCATCTCCCTACAGAACGATACATCATAATTTAACTCTTTCAGACTGGACAATCACAAAGTGTAGTGGCCAGACAGTATAATGTGGTTAGAAACACCATTAATCACATTTGGTGGCGATTTCAACAAACTGGCTCAGTGGCAGACGGTCGCGTAGTGGAAGACCCAGAGTCACAAATCCCGCCGAAAGCCTATTCATATGGCTGCGTCACCTCAAGATTTGATTTGCATATGTGTCCTTCACAGTCCAGTCAATGCCAACAGCTCGTCGAATGTAATATTAAACGGTCAGGAACCGGTTGCACGACGATGGTATTTGGGCTAGAATACCGTACAGAGATCGTGTTCTCAAGGACCGTAAACGCCAGAACCGACTGCAGTGGTAAATCAGCATCGTCAATGGATCGTTGGGAATGACTGGAGACGGGTTTGGTTGAGTCAGAATCATATTTTGTGCTCCAGCAATACAATAGGTGGAATGTTTACCGCAGAACAAGTGAGCTCTACACCCATAACAGCAGTGATGAGGCTCCTCTACATAGTGGTGGAAGTGTACTGATGTGGGAAGGGGGACACGAGCAACATCATGGGAAAAAGTGACCAAGTACAAATTGAAGGACGCCTGAATGCTGATAGGTATTTTGATGAAATTATTTTGTTTTCGAATTCTTCT
This sequence comes from Meghimatium bilineatum, assembly GCA_034231615.1. Classification (NCBI taxonomy): domain Eukaryota; kingdom Metazoa; phylum Mollusca; class Gastropoda; order Stylommatophora; family Philomycidae; genus Meghimatium; species Meghimatium bilineatum. Next base: position 24,061,867 of record CM067313.1, on the reverse strand, counting down.
AATTTTTGCTGCACGAGGGTCGATTTTCCAGCAGGACAATATTCGACCTCTGGTGATATTATACATCCTTGTCTGATGCCCAGCTCTATCTTTTGGAATGGCTCTTACATTACTGTCATTCCTCATCACATCTGTTTGTTTCCAATATTTATTTCTTACTATCTGTATCTCTTTCCCATCAACTGAGTTTTTCTAACAATTTTATCATTTCTGAATGTTTCACCTTGTCAAATGCTTCACTATAATCTATGAAACACAAATAAAGGTACAAATTTGTACTTATATTGCCCTCTCCATCAATGTTTGCATTATATGTACGGCGCTTTCTCCCATCACGTCTAGTCACTCCCATTGCTACCATTCTCTGAATATGGACATTGTCACGTTCGACTTCCTGCTCGTCTTCTCGTAGGGTATCCATGACAGCTTTAATCAATTCAATCATGTCTCTTCTTATCTCGGTGCCGCTCACCAAAGCTTTACCAGCCAATACATAGGCTCTTTCGTTCCCCTGACCCCAGCATGACCAGGACAGTAAATTCATGTAATGCTCTGCGCATTGTCCAGAAGACACCCATTCAGTTCTGATCATACACTTTTCTATCTTGCGCAGCATACTTTGAGAGTCCGATAGAATCACTGAGTCTGTTGGTGGTTGCCTCGCCAGCCAAGTGAGAGCTGCTGTCACCGCTTCTATTTCCATTCTCATACTCGATATTGTACTGGGGTACACAGCTGACTTCTCAACTAATTTCTTGCCATTTTGGTAGGCCACGAAACCCCAACCATACCTGTTTCTTTTTTGCGTTACTGAGCCGTCTGTGTAAATTATTGTATAATGTGGCTTCGAGTGCTGCAGTATGCGTTCTTGGATCATTTCCTCTGTTCTGTTGGCAGCCCAGTCGCGGCACTATCTTCCATCTGTATCACCACTGTTGTCAATAATTTTCAATAATTTTTGGTAAGGCTATGCATATTGATTGCAATATATCAGATGAAATATAACCACTGTTATAGATGCATTCATAATGTTGGTGATTATTTCTATTCCATACCCCCCAACACTTCTAATGCTTCCTTTGTAATATTATCTTAATCAGGATATTATATATATATATATATATATATATATATCATACGAATACTAATTTCTGAAGGTACAAGATAGCTCTACTCAATAATCTTTTGGATTCTTGCTGCACTACTAATACAAATAATCATATGGATAGTCCAGTAAGCAGTGAACTTTTGAACCACATGCTAAATCAATCATTATGGTCCTGCTACAAAGGAGATCCAGCGGGAGTTTGAGAATGAACGAAGAAGAAGAAGAAGAAGAAGAATTCGTACGAGTTATCAGAGTTGAATTCGTACGAGTTATCAGCGTTGGATTCGTACGAGTTATCAGAGTTGAAGGCCTATACGTTATCAGTGTTTCCTATTCAGAATATAGCGATCAACCCACATTGCTTTGGCAATGATTTTCTAGGCAATATTTCACCACCTTCAAAACAGTGGCGTGCTGAGGGCGATTAGTGACCATTTATAGTTGAAATGTTAAAATTACCATTAAAAACGCACCGAACACATGATTTATTTATTTTCAAGTTTAAAATATTTATGTTTGGTGATGTTTTTTTCAGCACAAGTGGTGAAGTTCATGCAGTCGCTTTTTTGTATTAATGTGATGTTTCTTTCGCATTTTTCGTGCTTCATACACATGCAAAACAGCGCATGCAAAACAAAATTAATAAATTCGGAGCTTATTAAAAGTCGCAAAAAGTTTGAAATTTGGCACACGCATTAATAACGCTTAGTCAAGTAAAAGACAATATCTGGTTTTTATCAAAAGAACGTATATTACATTTTTGCAATAATCAACGCTACAAGAACGATGGCAAGCTGCTGGTATGATTGTCAGTGTAATGGGGTTCAGAGAAATTGCCAGACATTTCAACTGTGACCAGTGCACTTTAGTAAGGCTGCAACAACGATTTCTGACAACAAATACCACCGATGACCGCGTCAGATCTGGTAAACCACATGTAACATCACTAGCTCAAGATCTTCATATTGTACTGATGCATCTAACATAACCACTTCCATACAGCAACTGAGACAGCAGCTCATACACGTGGCACTCGGGGGATTATTTGCCCATACACTGTGGTGACACTCGGTGGATTATTAGCACATACACTGTGGTGACACACGGGGGATTATTAGCCCATTCACTGTGGTGACACTCGGGGGATTATTAGCACATACACTGTGGTGGCACTCGGGGGATTATTAGCACATAAACTGTGGTGACACTCGGTGGATTATTAGCACATACACTGTGGTGACACTCGGGGGATTATTAGCCCATACACTGTGGTATCACTCGGGGGATTATTAGCCCATACACTGTGGTAACACTCGGGGGATTATTAGCCCATACACTGTGGTGACACTTGGGGGATTGTTAGCAAATCTGGCCTCGTCCTGAAGAAAGATATGCTTATGTGTGAATAGTTCAGTATAACAGATATGAAGGAGTAAGCGTACATGTTTGAGGTAGAATCTCCCATGACCATTGTAATCCCCTTCATGTTTTCACATTTATGTAACCACTGATGTCTACGTTAATTAAGTACTGTGACCTATCATTTTACCTTTCTTCCACAATCACCAATATGTGGGGGATCTTCCAGAACGACAATGCTAGGCAACATATTATTAATATAAACTGGTTTTTGTTAGCCCAGAAACTTACTCTTCTTTTGGCATGGCCTGAAAACTCTCCTGACATGAACCTAATTGAACAAACTGGGATAAACTCAACAGAGGTGCTCGGCATGACACCAACAATGTGAATAACTGGAGCGAGGACTAAGTGCAGACGAGAACACCATACCCCAACATTTTTCAAGACACTGGAATAGCATGCGACGCCGATGCCAAGATATATTGCAGCTGCTCGTTGATACACGCAATCTTAATGACAGTTGTCACTTGGTGACAGCGAGTAGAAAATACATTTTTTTGCACCAAGTATAAACAACTGCTTACTATTCGGTTCTGAATCGTTTTATTTATTAAAAAAAAACTGCTGATGTGATTCAGAAAATGGTTAATAAATGTTTAAAAAACAGTTTCAGCTAATTTAAATTCAGCACATGCAGTTTTTCATGTAAAATAATATGCTGATGCGTTGTCTAATAGTGGGCTATAGTATAGACATTAGACAAATTTGTAAGAAGTTTATCAAATGAACACTCAAGTAAAGCTGCGTATATTGGTACCACGAAATAGTTATTCAAATAATGTATACGTTGTCTTTCAAATTGACCCCTTCAGCAGTTTCCTAGATTTGAATTACAATGCTCAAAATGGCAGCATCAACACGAAATTGAAATTATTCGTATCTGCCGTGGGAATAAAGTTACTGATAGAAAGTAAATACCATTATTTTTCAGTTTTTTTCCGAATTTGTCTAGCATAGATGGCTAACACGTATTGCTAAAAGATAGTTGAATACTTTTGCAGCCGTCTATGCCCATAAAACTGAAGTTAATGATGAATTTCGTTAAGGCCTTGGATCATAATGTGACAGCATTCAGGTATATTCAAGAGAAATTCCCAGAACTCGATGACAAAAAAATCAATGATAGCATATTTGCTGGCCCACGTATCCTCAAGCACATCACAGACACGCAGGGTATACTGTTGTGGGTTGGGGAGGAATCATAGAACTGTTGACGGAGAGTGGGCGGACAATCTTGCGTTGTATGAAGACAGCGTTGTATTTTGTTGAGAAAAAAACTAATCATGCACTTGTTATGAGTCGTCTATTTGTATTCATAGTTTCTCCAATGAAATACAAGACTTCATAGGAGAGACATAATATAATCAATAGGTGATTGATGAACTTTATTCGTGACTCGAATTAACATATCAATAATCAATACATATTTATTTGTTTGTATCTATTATGGCTTATTAATTATGAATTAACGTCACTGTACTCTGGACAAGCAAGTAGGTGTTCAGTCCCTCCCCACCAAATGCAGAAGTATATGATTAATGATGGTGCCAGAAACTTGCTATTAAACATATTCCTTATTCTCTATGTACCTCGAGTACTTACTCTTGTCAAGTTTAAATTAATACCAAATTCTCTAATATGACACCCGTGATGTATAATATAGAACTTGCGCCAAGCGCATGATTTGTTAACTTTATAGCATTCCCTTTATTGTCAATGGTCTATCCCTAGGTGGATGAGGGTAAGAATATATCTACACTTGCCGTACCCGTAATTAACAAACAAAGAAATTCCAGCTACATCGACCATGGTAGATCTTTTACCGAGACTATATGTGGTATAAAACACCTCCCAGCATAAGTGATTTGGACCCTATCCATGAAGCGGTTTATTATTGCTGAACTTTGGTTGGTCACTATTTATATACTTATAGTCGCCTTGGCTATTTTTGGCATGCGATTACACGTGTGTAAATAGTGACCAACCGACAAAAGCCAACAATATCTAAACGACGGAACGAATGGCGTCCTAATTTATTCTGTTTGAAGATCGTTATTGGTTACGTTCATGTTTGATACTCTCTTAGTTTTAACACGAGATAACACTCCGGTGCTGGAAACCAGGAATGTGTGGGATGGGTGGTGTCACCAGTTTGGCACACCAGGTAATTTTATGATCATGATGAGCAGGACTTCAATCCAAGGGAAATCAGAAATTCGAAGAACAAGAACTCTATTGTCTATTGTCTATCCCCAGGTGAATGAATGTTGATCACATTCACACTTGCCGTTAAGCGTAGGGTGGTATCTTAAGCTGTCGTTTCAAGGCCAGATGTGTCGCCGAGGTTGCATTTAGTCCATGTTTGTTCAAGGTTATCTTAATTTTTTCTATCCACCGTTTTCTTGGTCTACCTTTGGTTTTACGCCCGGATATTCTTGTATTATATGCTCTTATTGGTATTTAGTCTGGCTTCATTCTCATAAGGTGACCGAACCATTTTACTTGCTGTCTTTCAATATGTTCGATACATGATATTATACCAACTCTTTTCCTAATTTCTTCATTTCTTATGTTATCTTGTTTGGTAACCATTGCAGCTTTTCTCAGACACTTCATTTCACATGTGATTTTTCATTGCTGCGAAGCTGTTAAAGACCATGTTTGACATTGGTAGCACAGTGTTGGTATAAAATTGTAGATATTATTTGTTTTTTAATTTCCATCTTGATCTTTGGATGAAGAAGTAATGGTGAAAGTTGGTAAGTCACTGTGTTTGCTTTCTGGCACCTTGTTTCTATTTCTCTGTCTAGTCTTCCATCTTCGGAAAAAATGCTGCCTAGATACTTAAATTCTTTGACTTGTTTCACTTTGGTGTTATCTATTGTTATATTCATTGGTGTTGAAGACTTGCTAATTTTTATAACTTCTGTTTTTTGTACATTAATTTTCATGTTGTACTTCTGACATGCTAACATCAATGAATTGATGTGCTTTTGCAAAGTTTCCTCATTTTTGTATATTAAACTTTGATCATCAGCAAATAATAGTTAATTGATTTCATTATTAAGTTCTTCATCAGGTTTATTTGCAATGCTTTCCTCTTTGTTGGTGTGAGCTTGTTTTATTATTCTGTCCATGTATATGTTGAAAAGTAGGGGTGAAAGTAAGCATCCTTGTCTTACTCCAGATCTTGTTTCAAAAGGTTCAGTCATTCCATCTGTTGTTCTTACTGAGCTTTTGCACTTTTGATATATCGCTTTTATGTTTTCTAACAGTTGTCCTCTGATGTTATACATTTCTAAGGTTTCCCATAGAATGTTTCTATCTACTCTGTCGAATGCCTTTTCCTGGTCTACAAATACGGTGTTTAAATCTTGATTGTATACGATTGCTTTTTTCACTCAGTTGTCTCAGTGTGAAAAGTGCGTCTGTACAGCTTGCTTCCCTTCTGAAGCCAAACTGAGAGGGGCACAAATGTGGTTCTGCAATGTATTGCATTCTTTGTTCTATTATTGTTCGTAGATTTTACCTGTGTGACTTAACAAGGAGATGCCTCTATATGATTCACACTCTCTCTTATTACCTTTGTTTTTCCATAGTGGTACAATTACTGATTTTTCCCAGTCATCTGGTACTTTTCTTTCTGACAATGCTATTGTGAATAGTCTGGCTAACCATTGGACTCCTGTATTTCTACACGCTTTTATTGCTTCGTTTGGTATACCGTACTCTCCTGGTGATTTATTACTTGGGCTATGTTTTAAGGCTTCTTCTATTTCTTGATTTAGTATATTGGTTATGTGGCTTCTATATCTTTGGGAGCGTTGGTGGGTCTATATTCTGTTGTTATTTTTGGGTTGTGTAATTCCTGGAAGTATTCTTTCCATCTTGCTTTCCTATTCGTGCTTTTCACTAATGGTTTTTCCATTTTTATCATTGATGATTGTTATGGAATTATAGCTCTCTTCTCTTACTCGCATAGATTTAATACTTTTGAAAATTCTCTTGGCTTTGTTTTACATATATCAGTTAAATGTTCTCCATACGTGTTCCATGAATTTACTTTTGCTTCTATGATTACAATCTAGATATTCTTTCTAGCAAGTCGATATTGTTGATAGTAGTCACGATGTTTGGATTTCAACCATTTCTGGAAATATTTCTTTTTCTGTTGTATGACTTTTTGTATCTCCACACTCCACCATGACGTATTCTTGTCTTTCTTGGGATGTCTTGTACCGCATATGTTTCGTAGTTGTTTTAGCATTGCATTTTTGAAAATGTCCCATTCTTTTTGGAAGTTATCAGTTTCTTTTGGTATGCTATACAAAATTAGAGTTATTTCCTTGCACAGTTCATCACTTTTTTCGGTGTCTTCCAGTGCTTTCAAGTTTAGAACTTTTTCCTGCCATTGTCTTGATTCTTTTCTTTGTGTTGTTCTTGTTTGTTCTCTTTTCTCGGTGAATATAACAGGTATGTGATCTGTATTAATGTCTATATTTGGGAAAGCTCGTGTATCAGTGATGTGTCTCTTTTGTCTTTGTCTAACGATAATGAAATCAATTTGTGATGATTGTTGTAAGTTGTCCCATTTATACCATGTGTGTATGTGGCTTCGTCTGTGTTGGTAAAAAGAATTTGTTATTTTATGTCCATCTTCTAGGCATATATTGACTAGTTCATCTCCGTTATTATTTCGTTCTGTTGTTATGTCCCCAAAATTACATAAACAGTGTTCACGCCAAGCTCTTTTCTTGCCTATTCTCCCATTGAAATCACCCATGATGTATAACTCATCTTTATTGTTAATCTTGTTTAGGACATCTGATAGACTTTCGAAACATTCAGCATTTTCTTCTATTGTGTCGTTGTCGTTGCACGGTGCGTACACTTGGATCAGTGTAGTTGTTCTTTCCTCTTCTATTAGTTGTATCCGTATTATCCTTTCTTAAATATACTCTATGTCTGTGATTATTTTGCTTTGTTTATGTTGACTAGGAAACCTACACCATATTTTACCTTCAGTGTATTGTCTACCCCGCTCCACATTAATATGTAGCTTTGTATCTTTTGAATATTACCTCCTTTCTTTCTTTCTCGTATCTGCAATGCCTAAGATGTCTATATGTTTGTTGGTCATAAATTCTATAAGCTCAGATGTTTTATCGCCGAGACCGCATACATTTAATGTCGCTATTCTGGTTGTCTTCATTTCTTATTTGGTTAAGTACGGTAACACTACTAACCAAAAGCACTACTAACTAGACAAGAACTGACTTACAAAAATTAGTAGACCTACAGTTTATTTATAAGGCAAGACATGCTTCAGGGTAATAACGGTTTGCTAATCACTGGATCAAAAATAATAATACACATATCGGCATTTCGACCACAAGGTTTTTATCAATAATGTATTCACAACAAAAAACAACGAGTAATGTTTTTGACGCTATTGATGCTATTAAAGTAATGTTTTTGACGCTATTGATGCTATTAAAGTAATGTTTTTGACGCTATTGATGCTAATAAATTAATGTTTTTGGCACTATTGACGTTCACATCTCAGAGCTAAATAAAGACATAATTATTAGCAAAACATCACTACCTTTTTTCAAATGTCGTCTGTGGATTTCAGTTTTGCTCAGTGAGTACATTTTGATAGTATATTTATAACTACATTTATATAAATTAACATACACTTTCTCATTAATCACACAATACATCAAACAACATTTTATCTTTAAAATAATAAATAGCTAAGCATATACATTAATAAAAAACTTTTCAAAAAAAAAATTATGGACTAATGACCCTAATCAGATAAAATGATGAAAAATTATTAAAAGAACATATTTTCAATAACCAATTAATCTGAAATGGATTTCTTGAGCAACAAACATGCAACACGTGCATCATGGGCCGCTAGAAGAGCATATAATTAATGTTCGACTAATCAAGCATGCTGAAGAATGCTGCTAAGATGATAAAATGTTGGTGTTTATAATGATGCACGCGCATGACTCAAACATGCTAATTCAAAAAGCTTGATTGGGAGACTATAGGAGGCTATAGGAGGCTATTGGAGACTATAGGAGGCTATAAGAGGCTATACAAGACTATAGGAAACTATAGGAGGCTATAGGAGACTATAGGAGGCTATAGGAGGCTATATGAGACTATAGGAGGTTATAGGAAACTATAGGAGGCTATAGGAGACTATAGGAGACTAAAGGAGACTATATGAGACTATATGAGGCTATATGAGGCTATAGGAGACTATATGAGACTATAGGAGACTATAGGAGACTATATGAGACTATAGGAGATTATAGTCTTGGTTTTCAGCTGTACTCACACAATTGTCTATATGAGCAGTACAACTCCTGCATAAGTAGTGAAATTTTAAAATTTTGAAAACATGTTCTATATATATACAGTAGAATCTACATTGTTTAGGAAGAGAATTCAAAGTCATGTGGATTCCATCTGATATAGGTATAATAGGAAATGAAAAGGCAAATAAAAAACACACGAAATAAGAAATCTGGACAAATCAGAGTATGGAGGCGCAGTAGTAAACGCTTTAGTGTAGGTGCAGTCTTTGAACATAACCAATATGGTGAGGGATGAGCGACGATGTGGGGGTAATTTCAGTTTACTCCACAGAAATCCTCCACCCCCCTTATGTTTTGGAAACTCAATGGTGAACGCTACCGTGACGATATTTTAATGTCTCTCACGACCCCAGCACTGCAAGCTATGGGGAACAATACAGTCCTTAAGGATGATAATGCTTGACCATACTATTCTTGAGCTGCAGTAATCCTTTACTGCAAAAAAATGGGTGTCAATAGAATAGCCGAATGGCCTGCAAACAGCGATGCTTTCAATGTATCGATAATAATGGAGGACACACAACGTACTGATAATGTTCACATTTGTTCTCATTAATTTGAACATTCAATTTGTGTTGATTGGTGCGCTGTCATTTTAAGCACATTAATGCTAGCGTTATGAAATATAACGTATCATGTTATATTTTGAAATATTGTTCGGTTTTTACTTTTCATTCGACTTACCTCCCTTTCAAAATGTGTGGTTCTTAATTTTTTTTGGAAAGTATAAATGAAATGAAATAGTTTATTAATAAAATAGATAACATGTCTTACTGTAAACTGTCGTTTAAGTCATGACAAATGTATGAAAAACAAATCATGTGTAAATTAAGTATCATAATTGACCGTAGACATCTTAAAATCGTGTGTGATATGTATGTTGACAAGTAAACCATTGATATGAATATATAGTCATACACACACAAAAAACAAACAAAAAACAACTGAAACTAATAAATGCATGTGAATGAAAAAATATAATTCATACGGTCTATACTATTTCAAATTTCACACCAACAGTTTCAATTACATGTATTATATTCACTGAGGTTAGCATAGCTAGCGAAACGTCATATAGGTTAATTTTTTTATTTATATAAATAGTTTTATTCTTATGGTTTATTTATATTGTTGATGTATTCTCACTACTTAGATACATAGTGCATTCTTACCGTTTGGATAAATAGTTTCATTCTTACTGTGTAGTATAGATGAATAATACTTGAAAAATAATACTGTGTAATACTTGAAATTTGGTTGATTATGTAAATATACGAAAAATCTTTCGTATTGGGTTGATTAAAGAGATTATAACCTACACGTGATATAACATGCCAATAAGATTCGTTCCTAGGAGTCAGACCTACATTTCACATTTTTAAAGAAATCTGCGCTGGTCTGAAGTTTTTTTTTAGTAATTTCTACGGCAGTCTTCCTAGTTACAAGATGGCGTCAAATTGTGCTTCGATGGATAAATTCGTTATTACCGTTGCAACGAGTGTTCCTAGATGAAAAGCTATACATGTGAAAAGTACTATGATTTTTACTTACTATGCTAGGTAAGTATTTGCTGGTACTTCACTGTTAAAAATCATATTGAGCTGGTGGGTAAATATAAACATCGCGTTGGTGTTTAGTGTTTAACGCCCGGGAAATAATCAGTAAAAACAAAATTTTATTATACCATTTATATTAAATTCCGTGTTATGTATATTTCGTTTCGGAAAATATTTATGCATTTTCCCTAGGAAAGGACCGCAATAATATACACTATGAGTAAACGCTTGTACAACACTTTATATGAGCTCTAATAACACCTCCTAAACTCAAGTGAGGATGTGTGCCTCCGTTAGAAAGACTATGGGCTAACACGAGCTATCTCCTCACAGATAAATAATCTTGTAATATCTATTAATCATTTATGCATTAATTGCTTAGCTAACTATTTTTTCTAACGTGGCAAGTAAGGTTTACCTAGTCTCTCGTAACTTTTATAGTCTTGTGGACTTAATCTTCATCTTCTTCTCGTTCCCAGTTTAACATGTTTACACAGCAAGTCCAGTTTTATTAATAAATGTAGCTATATTTGACAGCTTCTGGGTGCTCCCATACAGCATATGGTGGATATCCATCTATGTGGGTCAGTGTTCTCTCTTAACTGGATAAGTGTTATACAGTTTTACAGGATATTTTCCACGGTCTGTTCTGCCTGCCCACATAGACACAGAGGTGGTGAAACCAGTGAACTTAATTTGAATCATCTTTCAAAAATGACGCTATTTGCCTTTTTCGTGATTTTCATTTGTTATCTTGTGTAGGCTTGGTGCCACATAATAACCACTGGAATGATCAAGAGGAGGAAAGACAGAGGACGACAAAGAGAGAAGCTGCTATATGGACTAGTATTGTGGCAGAAGTTCACCAACCAAGCTTATTGACAACACAAGAGACAGAGAGTCATGGAAAAATATGATCGCCTACGCTATTCGACATGGCACTTGATTGATTGATTGATTTGTGCCGACGGTCAATAATACTCAAAGAAAAGTAAAATAACGCCATATGTGAGGTTAATCCTATTGTCCAAAGGGCTGTATAATTGACAACAGACTAGGGTCTACTGTAAACCCGGTCCCCTGAATACTGCCTGCAAACACCAAAGACTCAAGTTTCTTTTGAGTTGGTAGCCGGCGTTGACATTAATTAACTACCACAGTGCGCACTGTTAACATTATCCACAGATAGCAGAATTCATTAATACAATCTTTATAGTCAATAAGAAGATGTTGAAGATGGCGAAGGTTTTTATGCGGATGTTGATTTCTCCAATATCATTCTGTTAATGTTACGCTATTTTCCTTATTTTTCTGAGAGTCAGCAGATTTTTTTCCCCAACGCAACTTCGATCGCCAGCACCACGTACAACGTTAGAGCGAGCGCAGTGACAGGCAATTCCGACTGTCTCGTCACAGAGTTAGTGAAGGGGCAATAACCACACAACCTGGTGACATCTACTGACTAGTCTGCATTCTGAAAATAAATCCGACCACACGTAATCTGCTCAGATTCTGTGTTTTGTAATCAGGAAATTTACGAAGGGTTAACTGTGTTTCACATCTTCTGTCTATATTTAAGTGTCAGATGTTACAAGTTCTAGCTTTGTGTTATGTTATTTACCGCGTTATAAGCCCAGTTATACAATTAATAAAACATAACAATATTCAACGTGCAGTCGTTTTCTTACTTGATATTATTCGATCACATTCCGATATTGATATTAAGACTGTAAATTCAATTTTTATCCGTTTAAAAATTAGCTATTTACATTTCAAATTGCATACCCAGTGTGTTGCAATGCGTGCTCAGTATATACCATCTAACTATAAGTATTCCCTTCAGAGCACATACATAACTGCTAAAGATGTGCCACCAAATTCTGTTCCAACTCAGAAAATCTGAGAGTTCAATTTAAAATCGATCGGTTCGTTTCGATTCTAGTAAATACGGAGAATATAATTTTCCTCTCGTTTTGTGCAATTTGTATTTACCTGATCATAAATAGTCGCATTCTTACTTTTTAGATAAATAGTTGCATTCTTACCGTTTAGATAAATAGTTGCATTCTTACCGTTTAGATAAATAGTTGCATTCTTACCGTTTAGATAAATAGTTGCATTCTTACCGTTTAGATAAATAGTTGCATTCTTACCGATTAGATAAATAGTTGCATTCTTACCGTTTAGATAAATAGTTGCATTCTTACCGATTAGATAAATAGTTGCATTTTCACTGGTAAGATAACTAGTTGCATTCTTACCATTTAGATAAATAGTTGCATTTTCACTGGTAAGATAACTAGTTGCATTCTTACCATTTAGATAAATAGTTGCATTCTTACCGTTTAGATAAATAGTTGCATTCTTACCGATTAGATAAATAGTTGCATTTTCACTGGTAAGATAACTAGTTGCATTCTTACCATTTAGATAAATAGTTGCATTTTCACTGGTAAGATAACTAGTTGCATTCTTACCATTTAGATACATAGTTGCATTTTCACTGGTAAGATAACTAGTTGCATTCTTACCATTTAGATAAATAGTTGCATTCTTATCGTTTAGATAAATAGTTGCATTCTTACCATTTAGATAAATAGTTGCATTTTCACTGGTACGATAAATAGTTGCTTTCTTACCGTTTAAATAAATAGTTGCATTTTACCGTTTAGACAAATAGGTGCATTATCATTGTTTACATAAATATTTCCATTCTTACTATGTAGATAAATGGTTGCTGTGTCACTGTTAGAATAAAATAGTTGTATTGTCACAGATGGACTACAACATAAGCTGAAAGAAAAGTTAAATGAAGCATAGGCATGTTTCAGACAAGGTAGAGGTACCAGAGACCATATTTTTAATATGCAGAACATCATAGAGAAATGCAGAGAGTTTAATGTCGACATCTACCCACCTTATTATTATCTTATTGACTACAACAAAGCATTCGATATGTACAACATCATAAACTTTGAATTATCATGAAGGACATGGGTTTCCCGCTACACCTAAATACGTCTCATAAAAACATTGTATCAAGACCAGCAACCAGTCGTGAGAGTAAAAAGTGAAACATCTGATTGGTTCAGTGTGGAAAAAGGAGTCAGACAAGGAAGTGTCCTATCACCATATCTCCTCAACATTTATGCAGAGAACATAAAGAGGGACGTAAGAAATAACCAACAGAGAAATAACTACGACCAACTCAACATTGTATGTCATGAGATAAATAGTAGATATCGTCAGATATGCTGACGATACAACATTGTTATCACACAGTCAAGCATGTCTCCAAAAACCTCATAAACTCAGTTACAGAACATAGTGAAAACAAAATCTATTTCTGAATGGTCACCTTATGTTCTTCTTCTTCTTCTTCTTCAGCGTTAATTCTTCGGCCAGACCTTATGCTCAAACTGTATCATTGTTTATGTCACTCCTGACAAATTATGACTAGCCTCTCAAAACGTTGATATGAGTTGTCTACCCTCTTGTGAACTCTTTCAACACAAAACTATTGGTTATTGTAGCTTCCTGGTATTTTCAACATCATTGCGAAAACCCATCGTAGTAATCGGCGTTATACTAACACGCTCATAATTTGTTGCTAATTAATAGATACGTACACAAGCATACTTTAAAACACACCATCATGTTTTCACATGAGCTACTATAATTACTGAGTTTAAATTAACTGAAACTATATTTTCCACATGTTATGAACCATTTTCTAGATCCAATATGCGGCTAGTGTTGTCAATCTTTGATGTTAAAATTTTTTTTTTACTCACTGACATTACGTTACAGCTGTCATTAATATCGCGTGTTTCCAAGCAACATCAATGTGTATTGTTCGTCCATCACAAGTGATGATGACCATTTGTCACATCCACTTTTGAAAATTTAATTAGAGTTATGTCCTTGATTATGAATTCGTAGATGGCTAATGCGCCATATTCGAGCTGTAAATGACCTTGGATAGTGTGGGCATGGAATGCCCACTGTAGACGGATCTTGGTCTATCCGTGACTTTCTAGCTACTCTCCACTCTTGAGCTGCTGCATTTCTCCTCTTTTCACAAGATGATGCGCTCTTTTTTATTGTAGAACGCCATGTAGACCTATTTTGCGCATGTTCTTTCCATGTATCCTGGTCTATTTCAAAGGCTATTAGTGTGGTCTTAACGAGTCCTTATAGCGCTTCTTTTGGCCACCATGAGATCGTGTACCCTTATACAATACAATCTGGGCATCGGCGTCTCATGCTATTGCATAGTGTCTCGAAAAATGTTTGGGGTATGATGTTCCCTTCTGTATTGAGTGCTCGCTCGAGATCATTCACATTGTTGATGTCATGTAGCCGGACCCTTCTGTCCAGTTCATCCCAAGTGTGTTCAATCGGATTTATGTCAGAAGAGTTTGCGAGCCAATCCAGTACAAGAAATGGTTACTGGACTAAGATATTCTTGGTTACATTAGCAGTGTGAGCCTTAGCGTTGTCATGCTGAAATATTTCCACATTTTGGTGATTGCGGAAGAAAAGCACGACGATAGGTGGCAGTACTTGATTGACGCAGACATCAGCTGTTAAACATAACAACTGTGAAAACATGATGGGGAGAACGTTGCTTATGATAGAGTCCACCCAAACATTTACTATTCCTTCATATCTATTATGCTTCTTTTTGTTCTTCTCTGCGAACCCTAGGAATTGTGAGTGATTAGCTCTTACTTCCTATGTGTAGTGAGGAGATTTCTTCAATCTTTCTTTCATACCTAGGAGATTTCCTCTTTCAACTTTGTCCAATGTCTATTCAGGGATCATTCTATTATGTGGGGGTACATGTCACAAGACGAGCTGATAGTTTGCTTGGGTCACCCATTGTGTGTCTTTCGTCCGACTATGCGTTTCGAAGCCAGAGAGCTATTCCTCGTGTAGGAAGATCATTCCATTACCATCCTTCATGTCCCTAGATCAGACCTAATTTATCTATATGAGCCGTGTTGGGCAATTACGACAGTCGAATTAGGCTCAGTGTTAATACACGTTCCTAGAGGAGTTGCTGCTTTGGCAAACACGTCGAGGTCTGATATTAGACCTGCACATTTCACAGGCACTGGCCTCGTCGGCATGTGGTGTCCTTCCAATTCATCACCTGGCGAGACAAGTGTTTTCTGACTGTTCGTCATTGCTCATGTCGTCCAAAGCCGTGGTAGGTTATGCCTTTCTCGGACGAGGGACCTCGCAGTGAGCCCTTGGATACGGAGCCCAATCTCTTTGTCAACGGCGACAGTCGAGTTGGGCTAGGTTTGCAGTGTCGTAAATGACAAGGTTTTGCTCCCCCTCGACGTTGCCCAAAGAGTCCAGAGTGTGAGTCTCAACACTGCTTCGGTCATAAATTTCAAAAATATGTTACCGGATATGTGTTCAATATTATCCTGTGTGCAGTGGGGAGTTGTATTCAAAGCTGTTCCCCATACCCAGAAGTGCATGTCCATCAAGTTAGCGTATCCAATACCCGAGTCGTGACTCATCCTTTTAATGACATTTTTTAATGGTGCAGCAGATTGGCGTCTATGTGTTCTCGAGCATGAACAGTACTTCCGCCACTCGGTCTCGTGCTGGACCACTGTGGCCTCGTTACTATTATATCGACTCATGTACACAACGCTGCCCTCTAGCGCATGTTGCCTTTCCCAGATTCAAGGTATATTCATAGGATCACCATATCTTTGCGGGATCTACCCATATCTTGACGTTGCCATTGGCCGCCCCTCCATTGTTTCTGCTTTTTTGGCTGACCGATACGGAATGCACATATGCCTTACGTTACTCTGTGATGACAGGGCTGCTGGGTGCGTTGGTGTAATTCTCATTCCATTTACAGCCGTCACAACCACAGACACGAGCTTAAAAGTCTTGGTCCGAAAGACAGCAACAAAACAGAATTGTAGAATAAGGCAGCCAAAAATAGCGATGTTTGAAGGGTGCAGCACGTGAAGATACATCTAGCATCATGGTTATCTGCTAACCCAGGGTCCGCTGAGAGCAATGTGGTACCCTTTGCATCCCATCTATTATTCTAGACTATATACACATCAGGATATCTGTTATGATAGACCATACACATATCCGCGTATCTGTTATGATAGACTATACACACATCTGCATAACTGTCTCCTGGACTATGCCAGACTCGAGTTTTCATATCAGAAAATGAGACAAAAATTGGTTTTCATCAGAGAACATCGTCAATCTCCATTCCGCCCTTATACGTAGACTGTTTGTTGGGCCCAAGCCCAATATTTTGTTCTTTCTGTAATGTGTCTCTGTCTTCTCATATCCCTGTCACTAGTCTCTGAATAATCCACGCGGACTATCTAATCAATCCGCAAATGGAAACTGGTGTATGTTTGGTCTGATAGTTTATCTTTGTCGCCTTGTCAATTGTCACGAGCTGCTTAAAGCGAATCCTCGTTGCTTTTATATTTGAAATTACGTTGCAAATTGGTCTCGCTACCGTGCTGTCAATTTTGGAGGTTATAGAACTTGGCATGTAGTCGCTTCTTAAGCATTTCAGTGTCACCTCCTGTCTATTTTACCTTTACTGGAAACAACTGAGAGATCGATGATTCAGTCTGTCTCTATAGTAGATAATCTTACCTTTTCGCAGTAAGATCAGTGAGACCAGTTTCTAGGAGAATCTTACCCAGTAGCTTTCGCTGTTGCGTGTTTGGAATTCCCCAGACAACGTTGAGAGATTGAATTCTTCCTACACCAATATAACGACTCATGACAGGTTTTCCAGCTTACTGAAAGAAGGCAGTCTTAAGGTGGTCCAAATAAGGTACTATAAGACCTAACTGCTAAAAGTAAACATGACTTCATTCGGTACGTTTTTCATTATTGTCATGATTTCTATTGGTTACTATTTATATACTTTGAGTATCTTGGCTATTTTCGCCATGCGATTCCAAGTATATAAATATTCACCAACGGAAAGCATGTAAATGAACAAGAAAAGGAACAAATGAAGGCCTAATTAATTTAGAGAACAGGTCTTCTATTGCCGATCGGTCGCGCTTTAGAGATGACCTGTGGGAAAGGTTTCGAACATAAACACTAACAAAATTTCATCGCCGTTCACGAATGCAATATCTACTCTCTTAAAATCGTATCTCTGGTATTCCAGGTACGAGGTCATTTAGACAGTGAGGCAATCAATGTTTTATAAGGGGACTGTCTCACCGTCATGTTTAAGATGAGTAAAATAAAAAGAGGTCACTCAATGTTTGCAATGATTACATTCTCCCAACGGCTAAACGTTACAACAATATCCATTCTGCGCCGGAATAGAACATTCAATACATATATGGGTATATTTCTTAGCGTTTTGTATGTCAGATGCTTTGTTACATCAGCGGTCATTCAAGCATGATTAATAAATATAATCATCATTATCAGGTGCCGTGATGGCTGTTATGATGATAATGGATCTCCACAGCTCTCTATCATTAGTACTATGTATAAGGCTCGTTGTTGACTCTAAGCCATGCCAGGTTGTTAAACTGTCCAATATTTTCACTCGTTTGTCCCCATCTGTGTCTCTTGTCTTCAATTGTGCCTGTTGTAACTATGATCTTCAAACCTTCATGTCTCACACAGTCACCGAAAAATGAAGACTGTCTTTCTCTTATATTTCTGATTAAGCTTCGTCTGACCTTTGACACCTCCACATTAGTTATTCAAGCATTTTATGATGTTCTCATCATTCTTCTGTACAACCACATCTTCTACTTCCTCTAATTTCGCAATATCATGTTTGTTTATTCTCCAATACTCTCATCCATATGTTAGTATAGGAATAATATAGCACTTCAGCAATCTCTTTCTCACCTCTAATGCTAGGGTGATATTGCACAATATATTTTTCATTTTTGTGAATGTTTATTTTTCCTGCCCTATTCTGCTTCTTATTTTTGTTGAGCTTTTTCCATCGGATGTTTTCGTTGTACCTAAACACTTGAATTGTTGGACCTGTTTTAATACTATGTTGTTTACTTTGATCTTGTATGTTGTTGAATCTGTTTTTCTTATTGAAAATATCCGTCACTTTTGTCTTCTTCCTGTTTAAGAGGAGCCCTTTCTCTTTACTTACTGTGACTACTACACTAATCAGTTCTTGAAGATCTTTCTCACCTTTAGCAATCAGAACAGTGTTATCTGCATATTTTAGCAATCAGAACAGTGTTATCTGCATATTTTAGCAATCAGAACAGTGTTATCCGCATATTTTAGTAATCAGAACAGTGTTATCTGCATATTTTAGCAATCAGAACAGTGTTATCCGCATATTTTAGTAATCAGAACAGTGTTATCTGCATATTTTAGCAATCAGAACAGTGTTATCTGCATATTTTAGCAATCAGAACAGTGTTATCTGCATATTTTAGCAATCAGAACAGTGTTACCCGCATATTTTAGCAATCAAAACAGTGTTACCCGCATATTTTAGCAATCAGAACAGTGTTACCCGCATATTTTAGCAATCAAAACAGTGTTACCCGCATATTTTAGCAATCAAAACAGTGTTACCCGCATATTTTAGCAATCAGAACAGTGTTATCCGCATAGTTTAGCAATCAGAACAGTGTTACCCGCATATTTTAGCAATCAGAACAGTGTTATCTGCATATTTTAGCAATCAGAACAGTGTTACCCGCATATTTTAGCAATCAAAACAGTGTTACCCGCATATTTTAGCAATCAGAACAGTGTTACCCGCATATTTTAGCAATCAAAACAGTGTTACCCGCATATTTTAGCAATCAAAACAGTGTTACCCGCATATTTTAGCAATCAGAACAGTGTTATCCGCATATTTTAGCAATCAGAACAGTGTTACCCGCATATTTTAGCAATCAAAACAGTGTTACCCACATATTTTAGCAATCAGAACAGTGTTACCCACATAATTTAGCAATCAGAACAGTGTTACCCGCATATTTTAGCAATCAGAACAGTGTTACCCGCATATTTTAGCAATCAGAACAGTGTTACCCGCATATTTTAGCAATCAGAACAGTGTTACCCACATATTTTAGCAATCAGAACAGTGTTACCCGCATATTTTAGCAATCAGAACAGTGTTACCCGCATATTTTAGCAATCAGAACAGTGTTACCCGCATATTTTAGCAATCAGAACAGTGTTACCCGCATATTTTAGCAATCAGAACAGTGTTACCCGCATATTTTAGCAATCAGAACAGTGTTACCCGCATATTTTAGCAATCAAAACAGTGTTACCCGCATATTTTAGCAATCAGAACAGTGTTATCTGCATATTTTAGCAATCAGAACAGTGTTATCTGCATATTTTAGCAATCAGAACAGTGTTATCTGCATATTTTAGCAATCAGAACAGTGTTACCCGCATATTTTAGCAATCAAAACAGTGTTACCCGCATATTTTAGCAATCAGAACAGTGTTACCCGCATATTTTAGCAATCAAAACAGTGTTACCCGCATATTTTAGCAATCAAAACAGTGTTACCCGCATATTTTAGCAATCAGAACAGTGTTATCCGCATAGTTTAGCAATCAGAACAGTGTTACCCGCATATTTTAGCAATCAGAACAGTGTTATCTGCATATTTTAGCAATCAGAACAGTGTTACCCGCATATTTTAGCAATCAAAACAGTGTTACCCGCATATTTTAGCAATCAGAACAGTGTTACCCGCATATTTTAGCAATCAAAACAGTGTTACCCGCATATTTTAGCAATCAAAACAGTGTTACCCGCATATTTTAGCAATCAGAACAGTGTTATCCGCATATTCTAGCAATCAGAACAGTGTTACCCGCATATTTTAGCAATCAAAACAGTGTTACCCACATATTTTAGCAATCAGAACAGTGTTACCCACATAATTTAGCAATCAGAACAGTGTTACCCGCATATTTTAGCAATCAGAACAGTGTTACCCGCATATTTTAGCAATCAGAACAGTGTTACCCGCATATTTTAGCAATCAGAACAGTGTTACCCACATATTTTAGCAATCAGAACAGTGTTACCCGCATATTTTAGCAATCAGAACAGTGTTACCCGCATATTTTAGCAATCAGAACAGTGTTACCCGCATATTTTAGCAATCAGAACAGTGTTACCCGCATATTTTAGCAATCAGAACAGTGTTACCCGCATATTTTAGCAATCAACACAGTGTTACCCGCATATTTTAGCAATCAGAAAAGTGTTACCCGCATATTTTAGCAATCAGAACAGTGTTACCAGCATATTTTAGCAATCAGAACAGTGTTACCCGCATATTTTAGCAATCAGAACAGTGTTACCCGCATATTTTAGCAATCAGAACAGTGTTACCCGCATATTTTAGCAATCAGAACAGTGTTACCCGCATATTTTAGCAATCAGAACAGTGTTACCCGCATATTTTAGCAATCAGAACAGTGTTACCCGCATATTTTAGCAATCAGAACAGTGTTACCCGCATATTTTAGCAATCAGAACAGTGTTACCCGCATATTTTAGCAATCAGAACAGTGTTACCCGCATATTTTAGCAATCAGAACAGTGTTACCCGCATATTTTAGCAATCAGAACAGTGTTACCCGCATATTTTAGCAATCAGAACAGTGTTACCCGCATATTTTAGCAATCAGAACAGTGTTACCCGCATATTTTAGCAATCAGAACAGTGTTACCCACATATTTTAGCAATCAGAACAGTGTTACCCACATATTTTAGCAATCAGAACAGTGTTACCCGCATATTTTAGCAATCAGAACAGTGTTACCCACATATTTTAGCAATCAGAACAGTGTTACCCACATATTTTAGCAATCAGAACAGTGTTACCCGCATATTTTAGCAATCAGAACAGTGTTACCCGCATATTTTAGCAATCAGAACAGTGTTACCCGCATATTTTAGCAATCAGAACAGTGTTACCCGCATATTTTAGCAATCAGAACAGTGTTACCCGCATATTTTAGCAATCAGAACAGTGTTACCCGCATATTTTAGCAATCAGAACAGTGTTACCCACATATTTTAGCAATCAGAACAGTGTTACCCACATATTTTAGCAATCAGAACAGTGTTACCCGCATATTTTAGCAATCAGAACAGTGTTACCCGCATATTTTAGCAATCAAAACAGTGTTACCCGCATATTTTAGCAATCAGAACAGTGTTACCCGCATATTTTAGCATTCAGAACAGTTTTACCCGCATATTTTAGCAATCAGAACAGTGTTACACGCATATTTTAGCAATCAGAACAGTGTTACCCGCATATTGTAGCAATCAGAACAGTGTTACCCGCATATTTTAGCAATCAGAACAGTGTTACCCGCATATTTTAGCAATCAGAACAGTGTTACCCGCATATTTTAGCAATCAGAACAGTGTTACCCGCATATTTTAGCAATCAGAACAGTGTTACCCGCATATTTTAGCAAACAGAACAGTGTTACCCACATATTTTAGCAATCAGAACAGTGTTACCCACATATTTTAGCAAACAGAACAGTGTTATCCGCATATTTTAGCAATCAGAACAGTGTTACCCGCATATTTTAGCAATCAGAACAGTGTTACCCGCATATTTTAGCAATCAGAACAGTGTTACCCGCATATTTTAGCAATCAGAACAGTGTTACCCACATATTTTAGCAATCAGAACAGTGTTACCCGCATATTTTAGCAATCAGAACAGTGTTACCCGCATATTTTAGCAATCAGAACAGTGTTACCCGCATATTTTAGCAATCAGAACAGTGTTACCCGCATATTTTAGCAATCAGAACAGTGTTACCCGCATATTTTAGCAATCAGAACAGTGTTACCCGCATATTTTAGCAATCAAAACAGTGTTACCCGCATATTTTAGCAATCAGAACAGTGTTATCTGCATATTTTAGCAATCAGAACAGTGTTATCTGCATATTTTAGCAATCAGAACAGTGTTATCTGCATATTTTAGCAATCAGAACAGTGTTACCCGCATATTTTAGCAATCAAAACAGTGTTACCCGCATATTTTAGCAATCAGAACAGTGTTACCCGCATATTTTAGCAATCAAAACAGTGTTACCCGCATATTTTAGCAATCAAAACAGTGTTACCCGCATATTTTAGCAATCAGAACAGTGTTATCCGCATAGTTTAGCAATCAGAACAGTGTTACCCGCATATTTTAGCAATCAGAACAGTGTTATCTGCATATTTTAGCAATCAGAACAGTGTTACCCGCATATTTTAGCAATCAAAACAGTGTTACCCGCATATTTTAGCAATCAGAACAGTGTTACCCGCATATTTTAGCAATCAAAACAGTGTTACCCGCATATTTTAGCAATCAAAACAGTGTTACCCGCATATTTTAGCAATCAGAACAGTGTTATCCGCATATTCTAGCAATCAGAACAGTGTTACCCGCATATTTTAGCAATCAAAACAGTGTTACCCACATATTTTAGCAATCAGAACAGTGTTACCCACATAATTTAGCAATCAGAACAGTGTTACCCGCATATTTTAGCAATCAGAACAGTGTTACCCGCATATTTTAGCAATCAGAACAGTGTTACCCGCATATTTTAGCAATCAGAACAGTGTTACCCACATATTTTAGCAATCAGAACAGTGTTACCCGCATATTTTAGCAATCAGAACAGTGTTACCCGCATATTTTAGCAATCAGAACAGTGTTACCCGCATATTTTAGCAATCAGAACAGTGTTACCCGCATATTTTAGCAATCAGAACAGTGTTACCCGCATATTTTAGCAATCAACACAGTGTTACCCGCATATTTTAGCAATCAGAAAAGTGTTACCCGCATATTTTAGCAATCAGAACAGTGTTACCAGCATATTTTAGCAATCAGAACAGTGTTACCCGCATATTTTAGCAATCAGAACAGTGTTACCCGCATATTTTAGCAATCAGAACAGTGTTACCCGCATATTTTAGCAATCAGAACAGTGTTACCCGCATATTTTAGCAATCAGAACAGTGTTACCCGCATATTTTAGCAATCAGAACAGTGTTACCCGCATATTTTAGCAATCAGAACAGTGTTACCCGCATATTTTAGCAATCAGAACAGTGTTACCCGCATATTTTAGCAATCAGAACAGTGTTACCCGCATATTTTAGCAATCAGAACAGTGTTACCCGCATATTTTAGCAATCAGAACAGTGTTACCCGCATATTTTAGCAATCAGAACAGTGTTACCCGCATATTTTAGCAATCAGAACAGTGTTACCCGCATATTTTAGCAATCAGAACAGTGTTACCCACATATTTTAGCAATCAGAACAGTGTTACCCACATATTTTAGCAATCAGAACAGTGTTACCCGCATATTTTAGCAATCAGAACAGTGTTACCCACATATTTTAGCAATCAGAACAGTGTTACCCACATATTTTAGCAATCAGAACAGTGTTACCCGCATATTTTAGCAATCAGAACAGTGTTACCCGCATATTTTAGCAATCAGAACAGTGTTACCCGCATATTTTAGCAATCAGAACAGTGTTACCCGCATATTTTAGCAATCAGAACAGTGTTACCCGCATATTTTAGCAATCAGAACAGTGTTACCCGCATATTTTAGCAATCAGAACAGTGTTACCCACATATTTTAGCAATCAGAACAGTGTTACCCACATATTTTAGCAATCAGAACAGTGTTACCCGCATATTTTAGCAATCAGAACAGTGTTACCCGCATATTTTAGCAATCAAAACAGTGTTACCCGCATATTTTAGCAATCAGAACAGTGTTACCCGCATATTTTAGCATTCAGAACAGTTTTACCCGCATATTTTAGCAATCAGAACAGTGTTACCCGCATATTTTAGCAATCAGAACAGTGTTACCCGCATATTGTAGCAATCAGAACAGTGTTACCCGCATATTTTAGCAATCAGAACAGTGTTACCCGCATATTTTAGCAATCAGAACAGTGTTACCCGCATATTTTAGCAATCAGAACAGTGTTACCCGCATATTTTAGCAATCAGAACAGTGTTACCCGCATATTTTAGCAAACAGAACAGTGTTACCCACATATTTTAGCAATCAGAACAGTGTTACCCACATATTTTAGCAAACAGAACAGTGTTATCCGCATATTTTAGCAATCAGAACAGTGTTACCCGCATATTTTAGCAATCAGAACAGTGTTACCCGCATATTTTAGCAATCAGAACAGTGTTATCCGCATATTTTAGCAATCAGAACAGTGTTACCCGCATATTTTAGCAATCAAAACAGTGTTACCCGCATATTTTAGCAATCAGAACAGTGTTACCCGCATATTTTAGCATTCAGAACAGTTTTACCCGCATATTTTAGCAATCAGAACAGTGTTACCCGCATATTTTAGCAATCAGAACAGTGTTACCCGCATATTGTAGCAATCAGAACAGTGTTACCCGCATATTTTAGCAATCAGAACAGTGTTACCCGCATATTTTAGCAATCAGAACAGTGTTACCCGCATATTTTAGCAATCAGAACAGTGTTACCCGCATATTTTAGCAATCAGAACAGTGTTACCCGCATATTTTAGCAAACAGAACAGTGTTACCCGCATATTTTAGCAAACAGAACAGTGTTACCCACATATTTTAGCAATCAGAACAGTGTTACCCACATATTTTAGCAATCAGAACAGTGTTACCCACATATTTTAGCAATCAGAACAGTGTTACCCACATATTTTAGCAATCAGAACAGTGTTACCCGCATAATTTAGCAATCAGAACAGTGTTACCCGCATATTTTAGTAATCAGAACAGTGTTACCCGCATATTTTAGTAATCAGAACAGTGTTACCCGCATATTTTAGAAATCGGAACAGTGTTACCCGCATATTTTAGCAATCAGAACAGTGTTACCCGCATATTTTAGTAATCAGAACAGTGTTACCCACATATTTTAGCAAACAGAACAGTGTTACCCGCATATTTTAGCAATCAGAACAGTGTTACCCGCATATGTTAAATAATTTATTAAAAATAATAGATCTGTCATAAACTGTACATCATCATCATGTAGCCTATCCTGAACAGGTGTCTCAGTTATCACAACATTTCGAAACTTCTGTCGATCGTGAGCTAGTCTTGCTGCTTCTGTTACTGTCATGTTCAGGTGGTCTTTGATGACTGTGTGACTTTGTACACCAGAGACAAATTCTTGATTGACAGCTAATAAGTAAGACTATTGCAATCAAGGATCGATTTCAGCTGTTGACATTTGAGTTATCTGGACAGGTTAAGAATGCAAAGGCAACCTATTGTACGTAAATATTGCCTAGAGACTAATTACATTCTGCTAATGCTAGGTTTATTACTACTTCCTAAATAGGTTATTATGTCACCATCCTTCAAATGCCATTATACCTTTCTGATAGTGTTTTTCTGATAATGTTTTTCTGATAGTGTTTTTCTGATAGTGTTTTTCTGATAGTGTTTTTCTGATAGTGTTTTTCTGATAGTGTTTTTCTGATAGTGTTTTTCTGATAGTGTTGTTCTGATAGTGTTTTTCTGATTATGTTTTTCTGATAGTGTTTTTCTGATAGTGTTGTTCTGATAGTGTTTTTCTGATAGTGATTTTCGTTCTCCAAATACGCTGCTTATGATGGCCCATCCTGCTAGTTATTTCTGAGATGTAATTATAATTATATGAAAACTATTTTACACTACAGTCATTAGACTAACGCTAAATTACTATTCTTGTAACTAACTATTCATTACAAGACTAACTCTAAATTACTATTCTTGTAACTAACTATTCATTCAAAGACTAACTCTAAATTACTATTCTTGTATCTAACTATTCATTCCAAGACTGACGCTAAAGTACTATTCTTGTGACTAACTATTCATTCCAAGAACATCGTTTTCTTATGGAGATAAGGCGATACCATCGGCAGTAAAGACCTCTGTATAGAAAGTAAACACGCCTTAATTCGTTATGTTTTACTGTTTTTGTCCTGATTTTCGTTTGTTACTATGTATATACGTTGGTACTAATTAAGCAAATGTTACCGTTTTTAATGAAACGAATATATACATTATTTAAATTAACGAAATATCGATAATGACGCACTTCACAAAAGCTAAGTCTACTTGCAGATTCATTGATCTGTCCGCTATACACTGAGAGCCCCACCCACCTTTGGGTAACCCTGGGGGACGGGGTGGGGATCTTAGTTTGTAACGCGCAGTTCGAAGCATACCTAACGACTTTTTTAATTCGAGGGCACCTAGGTCATTAAATCTTAATTGAATTACGCGTCATATTAAAAAGTTGGACTATCACGTGATGAAGCCACATTTGCTTAACCTGAACATATACTTGGGGTCACATGCCAAAACCAAAAATAGCCCGTGTCGATCAACGAAATGCACGAAAATAATTAAAAATATCAGATTGACGTCATGTTTACTTGATATACAAATGCCTTTATTTGAGGTTGGCCAAGGTTATAGCTTCTCATAATTCTGAATGAGTTAGACATTCTGCATGAGAGCATCATCATCATTAAGTGCCGCATCCACAACGAACTTTCGCTGCAATGGACCTCCAATATCCTCTGTCTCTTGCCTTAGGGTGCACTCTGCTAGACTGCAACCTGCCCATCTCCTGATGTTTCTCTCCCACTTGTATATCTCTGCCCACCTCTTGCTCGCCTCTCTTTGACTTTGCTTTCAAGTGAGGTCTTCAACAATGTGTCATGTCTTGTAATATGCCCAAAATACTTTATTTATTTGGTCATTGTTTCCTTTATTAATTCTTTTTTTTTTCATGCGGAATGTTGTTAGAACCTATGTGATCGTTTCTCTATGAGTAAATCTGATGCAGTTAAAGTCATGTTTGCAATTCTCCAAGAGTAAATCTCATGCAGTCACAGACATGTTTGCAATTCTCCTTGAGTAAATCTGATGCAAAGACATGTTTGCAATTCTCCTTGAGTAAATCTCATGCAGTCAGAGACATGTTTACAATTCTCCTTGAGTAAATCTCATGCAGTCAGAGACATGTTTGCAATTCTCCTTGAGTAAATCTCATGCAGTCAGAGACATGTTTACAATTCTCCTTGAGTAAATCTCATGCAGTCAGAGACATGTTTACAATTCTCTATGAGTAAATCTGATGTGAATGAAAGACATGATTAAATTATCTGTTATACCTACTGTCTATCGCAGTTTTAGGCAACAGTATCCGTGGCTGCATTATCCTTTGCTGCAGTATCCCTGGCTGCAGTTTCCTTGGCTGCGGTCTCCTTGGCTGCAATTTCCTTGGCTGCAGTATCCTTGGCCGCGGCTCCATTCTATTCACCACCGATTCTTCACTTTTAATATTTGTATCACTGGTGATTGAGATTTCATAATATACTTTTGTAAAATTTTATTTCAAATGAAGCAATTATTTTCCCACTGCTTTATGTAATGACCACATCTGAAAGCAAAAGTAAATTTATATAACATTTTTACTGAGGTTGGCAAAAGTAAAGGAGAGATAGATAGACTACGTTACAAAATAAATACATTGTCTAAAATTAAGTAATTTACCAACGTAACATAATTTTATCAAGATAAATATGGAAGATAAATAACAAGAAACAAAGAGCATCTTCGGAGAAGGACTACCGAGTGAAATTGCTAACACTTAAATGCTACTATTGTATTATTGGTATAAAATCGATAACGTCTCTGTGTGCTGATGTCTCCAATCTGACACCCCTACCACTCTGATGGTTTATGGACTTTATTATTATTGACTAAAATTTGAATGCACGAGGGATGATAAAAAAGTTATGCCTTCTAATTTTTATCTAAGTAAATAATAAATCGGTCTATCGGTGTGCAATTAGTTAATTTTAGGAGAATCCCCAAACACGTTTCTGCACCGTATGGCATAAACAACCTGTTTCATTAACATAGTAACACAGCAAACGTTTAAAAATTGGTGCCAAAGAATTGCGGTTAAAACATTGTTAAGTCCTAGAATTTCTCAATGCTGAAGGAAATACGCCAATGTGCATCAACGAATGTTTGAAGAATGTTTATGGAGATTCAACAGTGGAAGCCTGCACTGTAAGACGTTGGGTACATCGTTGTGATGAAGCTGAAGTAGGTCAACCCTCAATGGATGACACGAAGTGGACTGGTCGTCGGTCTACAGCAGTGACACCACACAACATCGAGTTGATATCATTCGTGGTAATCGTCGGTTAACACTGAATGAACCAGAAGCCAAGAGGCAGTCAATGGAATCGCATCACACAACATCGCAGATAAGAATAAAGTTCAAAGGTTCACCATCTGTAGGGAAAGTTATGGTCTAGTGTTTTTGGAATGAGAAGGATGCTATTCTTTTTGGAACAAAGGAACACCGTTAATGCAGACCGTTATATTGGAATGTTGAAGAAGCTTAGATGTCGCCAACGGCGGCATTAACTATTAAAAGATCAATGAACTGCAATAGTTTTGCATGATAATGCGACGTTCACACATCGCCAAACACAACTTTGATGCGATTGGAGAATTTGGCTCGACAGTATTACCACACACCCTCCTCCCTCCTTATAGTCCTGATCTTGCACCTTTAGACTTTCATCAATTTAGACTAAAAAAGATCTACGCGATAATCACTTTAAGGATACCAACTTTAAACACGCCGTACTGAATTGGTTTACAAAAAAATAGACACATTTTACCCTGCGGGGATACATACTATTGTACGAAGATGGACAAAAACTGTACCAAATATCGGAGACTACATTAAGAAATACATTTTTTAAGTACATACTTCAGGTTACATTTTAATGTGAATTTGATCTATAGTCGAGCCTATTTAATTAAATTATAAATTAGGAGAAATTTTTTGACCATCCCTAACAATATATTGAAGACTCTGGCCTAGTATGGCAATATTTTATCTATGTATATAAGCTAAAATTGAGAACTTAAAAAAATGCTAAATCTGCTCTATATTAATGTAGAGCTCATAAACAGACAATAAACAAATAGACAGAACTGATGCCTTTGAGATGTGGATATATAGAAGAATTGGGAGAACATGATGGAAACAAAGAGAATAAACAAAGAGATCCCAACACCCCTTAGTATGAAGAAAGAATTATTAAATTTTAAAAAAAGCAAGCAAATACAATATTTTGGACATATTTTGACATGAAACCTTGTTGAAGACCTTACTTAAGGGAGACAGTCGATGGGAGGCTAGCAAGAGGTAGGCAGAGATACGAGTGAAAGAGTAACATCACGAGATGGACAGGTTGCAGTCTAACAGAGTGCACCACCAAGACAAGAGACAGGTGTTGTTGGTGATCTGTTGCAGCGAACTTTCGTTGCGGAGACGGTTATTAATAATGATGATAGAGCACTCACAACAGTTCAAGTACTTCGAATTCGGACATGCCTCAGTTCTTGTGGTATGTAGGATCAGATATGCACAGTCGGACCTGCTACAGCTCTTGTGGTATGCAGGATCAGATGTGCACAGTTGGACCTGCATTAGCTCTTGTGGTATGCAGGATCAGGGACACACACTTATAACCTTCCTGTGTAGCAGACAACACCTAGATACACATGAATAAAAGATACTAACTAAACACGAAATCAGCTACTAACCACAATATTTCTAGAGAAGACAGAATATGTCATCAAATAAAACGTGAAATAAAGCTTTGCATTCCGGGCACATTCCATCAGAGTGAATCAAGAGCACTCAGTGGGGAGTAGACAACCATCACCTGAGTGCTCACAACAACATAAGGGAAGACTAGAGAGAAATAATTGTGAATTATTGAACTTTCTTATGCTTCAGCAAATACTATTGTTTACTGCTTATCAGGAAAAATCAGTTAAATGACTTGTCAATTCCATAGGCGGGAATTGTGAGCCAGACTTTCTACTCAATCGTCCACTTCAGGTTTAGATTGCGTACTTGAGATACCGCGCACGTCAGCACATCAATCATTGACGAGAAGTAATGGCTCTTTGTGAATATTTATTTCGCCTTTTTCACTTATCTACGGAATCTAGATCGTGACAGTTGATTCGGGCATCTGATCAATATAACTATATGTGAATAAATATGTTATAACATAGCTCAGCTACGATCTGTTATCACACTATAGATAAGTTACGATTTGTTATCACACTATAGATCAGTTGCAATATGTTATCACACTATAGATCAGTTGCAATATGTTATCAAACTATAGATCAGTTGCAATATTTTATCACACTATAGATCAGTTGCAATATGTTATCACACTATAGATCAGTTGCAATATGTTATCAAACTATAGATCAGTTGCAATATTTTATCACACTATAGATCAACTACGATCTGTTATCACACTATAGATCAGTTGCAATATGTTATCACACTATAGATCAGTTGCAATATGTTATCAAACTATAGATCAGTTGCAATATGTTATCACACTATAGATCAACTACGATCTGTTATCACACTATAGATCAGTTGCAATATGTTATCACACTATAGATCAGTTGAAATATGTTATCACACTATATATCAGTTGCAATATGTTATCACACTATAGATCAGTTGCAATATGTTATCACACTATAGATCAGTTGCAATATGTTATCACACTATATATCAGTTGCAATATGTTATCACACTATAGATCAGTTGAAATATGTTATCACACTATATATCAGTTGCAATATGTTATCACACTATAGATCAGTTGCAATATGTTATCACACTATAGATCAGTTGCAATATGTTATCACACTATATATCAGTTGCAATATGTTATCACACTATAGATCAGTTGCAATATGTTATCACACTATATATCAGTTGCAATATGTTATCACACTATAGATCAGTTGCAATATGTTATCACACTATAGATCAGTTACGAATATACAACAAAGCGGCTTATAAAAGCTCATATAAAGTGTTTATAATTGATTTTTAATTTTTTAAATTGCTGTTGCTTACGTCGATTTCCATTCACTAATTGTGAATATACGTCGATATAGGTGTATGTATGGTCTTTATCATTTTTCAGACGTTTATTAGACATTCGTGGTATTTGATAGAGATAGGTGTACAATGTATATAATTCAATGCTGTTTTCCATTGAGCTTTGTTTTATGCCATTGTCTTTTGTGTTGTTGTCTTTCGTACTTGTCAGCACTGCAGCGTAGATCCAAACTCAATGTCCATCAGTCTTCTGCAATAACTTCCCAGTAATTGTGGTTTAAAAAAAGATGTCATTGAGGCAATGTATACGTTTTGGTATCTCACAAGTGCTCTGTGTGTATATATATATATATATATACTTATATATATATATATATTTATACTTATAAAATATATATTTATACTTATAAAAATAATAAGTATGTTTAAAGCTGTAATATAACCAACTTGCATTAATCAGTGGTCAGATACTATCCTGGCATCCCTGATACATACATATGTGCTCAGACCTCACATCCAGTATACCTTTCAACATGTGGTTTGCTTTATCAACTACTTCTCATAACAGATAACTTTCCTCATCATAATATGCAAATACAATTTTCATATTTAATTTTTAGATAAATACATAAACATGCGAAAGACGTGTTAACATCTTTCATGAAACATTGGTAGTAAGCCAGAATTACATTCGTTCAGGTGACATGATTTGCAGAACATAGTCTTCTGTATGGAGGTTCTGAGTGAGGTGACAAGCGGCAGCAAAGGGCGTCTTTAAATAATCCGCCATGACTTTTGCCCATCGTTGTCTTGTTACGTAACTTGACATACTTACATTGTTTCTCTTATTTACTAGCAACTTCTTACTTCTTATTAGTTTCCAGTAGACTCACTTCTTCTTCTTTCGTTCACTTACAGTTGACTAACAATTCCAAATAATCTCCTACTATATTATTTCTCTATTGTGAATGTGCTTCCATATTTTGATAAAGACATAAAGTCAAAACGTTGATTTGTGCGATCTTATATTTGCTTTGCGTAAAACGCATTTAATTGACTATGACTATAATATAACTAATTTATTAAAAATTATATCTAATTACAATTTGGTCACAGTTTTTACATCAGTTCCCCGTTCATTCATCGTGATATTGGGTAGCCCTTATCCAGAACAAACGTAGCTTTCATTATTAACTTGTTAATGCTGTTTTGTCTCTTATATGGCTAAAATCATTCATTCATCTTTCTTTTTATAATGCTGTTTCAGAGCCAACTCTTTCTGCTGGCACTAGTAACTATATTCACATTAACAGTTTAAGACCGCGAGACAATACTCAAATGGTTTAGAAAACGCAGAAGATTGACTGTATTATACTCAGGTTTCCCAGTATGTAATTCGCACCTCTTAATTAAGCGGTGCGCCGCTTATCAAAAGAGCACCACTCATAGAACTTAACTTTGTAGCTCTACGCGACAATTCCACCCCCCCCCCCCCCCAAAAAAAAAAGTCATTTTCTTAAAACAATACATCACGAACCGTGTTAGAACTCACAATATCTTGAACAAAATAAGAACGGCTTAACGTCACGTGGTTCTCCGTGGAACATAACACTTAAGGAAGCATTGACAAAGGAAATCACTTCATTGGAAATGAAATACTATATACTATGGGAGCCGCGTTAGCGCACTGGCTTCGCATATGAGTGGTCCTGGGTTCATTCCCTAGTTGAGGCGGAAATGTTTTCAGATCGCAACGGCTCCCAGGTCGACCCAACCGTAAATGGGTACCGGATTAATCCGGGAAGTAAAGACTGCGAGGGAGAGGAGATGGCTACCGCGCTCATTTGCAGAGCCTGTGAAATGTGAGATTGCTAACATCTCACACCCCTACGGCATTAATAAATTCTATGGGTTACTTTACTTTTTTTTGGTACTATATAAGAATATGAGAATACCATGGACAGCAAAAGTAGAAGAGCGAAGAAGTGGTAGGAACATTATACATGAAGAGAGAGAGAGAGAGAGAGAGTGGACTCCTAAACAGTAATATAACAAATACAAATTATGAGTGATTTATCAACATAAAAAGATAACAGTATGGAAAATGTAGTAATTGAAGGTATGGTTCCTGCTAACAGAGGAAAGAGCAGTTCAATATAATGAAGAAGAAGACGCATGAGAGTGTGTAAACATGTCGTTGGCTGCAGAAGATCAGAAGATCAACTCGTCCAGTTTCAGAATCATAGTTTTTCAGATCATAAAAAATTGTGTTATGGAAAAAATATATTTCCGGATTATATATATTTATATATATATATATATATATATATATTTATATATATATATATATATAATATATATATATATATATATATATATATATATATATATATATATATATATATATATATATATATATATATATATATATATATATATAATATATAATATATATACAAATACCCAGGAGATCAGAAAATCAAGATGCTATTGAGTTCAACACAATGTTGTAAACTGAAACAAAAATATCTTTCTACAAATTCAGTGTCAACAACTGATAACATTAAGGAATGGTAACATCAAGGAATGGTAACATCAAGGAATGGTAATATCAAGGAATGGTAACATCAAGGAATGGTAACATCAAGGAATGGTAACATCAAGGAATGGTAACATCAAAGAATGGTAATATCAATTGATGACATCAAAGAATGGTAGCATCAATTGATAACATCAAGGGATGATTTCGGCATAATTTTTCTTCATTCCATCAAATGGCTGAGGATATGTTTGTAGAGCTTTTTATGCTGATTTCCCCAGTGTAGCACTCCAACGACACTGACGGGTTATGAGTGCTATTATTAGGCCTATTATATCATAGGATGTGGTTATTTCTGTGGGAGAGTATGCATGGAATAGTCAGTCACCTACGGAACATAGAATATTGTTGTGCGAACACGAGCTGAACTCAACATCAGGGTTGAATAATAACATTTTCCTTATACTTAAATACAAGCTAAAGACTAAATAAAAGAAAGTCTTGAACGGTGCTCGCTGTGTATGCCATACATAGTGTTTGCTTGCTGGACAATGTGAGACATGGTGGATAAATTTGATAGCACATTGCAAGGCTCCGTTAGGGCAAGTTATACAACTTTGTGTGGCTTGAAACTACGGTGTTATGTGCTAAGAACGGTACTCTAATCAGGCGGCGTTTCTCTTTCCGTGAGTAGGGCAGATTACATTTGAGAAAATTCGGCACTATGATCGCGGTTCAAACATCATTGCACAAATTAGCGACTACCCGTGTGATTATTTCTCTTGCCTATGTTTATAAATTTATGTTTATCATTTATTAATTTAAATATAATAATATTTAGGGTTAGTTATGTTTTACATAACTAACCCTAAATCTAACCCTAGCCCTAACCCTAAGAACGAATATTTCAATTAATTATTGATTATTTATTGATATAATATGTTGATCAGTTTTTGCAAATTACATAGATATAAATAACCAAATGGTCGGAGGGTGTTCGACAAAGTGGAGGATGCCGCAGTAACCGAATGCACAAATAGTAAAGCAAAATGAATTAAACAGGTTACTAAAAAAACTTACCGTGCCTATGAATAAAAATATTTAAAAAAACATACAATAAAACGAAACAGAACAATTCTCCACGTATCGGCTCAAATGGACCTTTTTCAAGAGACAAACAACAGTAAACAAAATAGATCACTTAGATTTCATCAAGCCACGTCTCCATGACGCAGGAATGGAAACGCATCCAGTAAAAGAAAAAATGCGTGCATAAAATGCGTGTTTTATTGTCCTGGACAATTGTGGAGAATTGTACTGTTTAGTTTTATTGTATGTTTTTTATATATTTTTATTCATAGACATGGTAAGTGTTTTTAGTAACCTGTTTAATTCATTTTGTTTTACAAATGACATAGGTAGGCAATAATGGGAAACAAGAACGAAAATGGGGGTTGAACTGCGATCATAGTACTCAAAATTCCAGTATATATCAGAAGATAATGATAAACCAGCATCGTAATGGAACTGGCAGCCTCTACACTGCGATGGATTAATTGAGACGGAGCTGGAAGTAAGTATGGACTGGTCATGCAGTCATAACTCAATAAGCTATTAGAGCTAGTGTTGGGATTGTATTAGTTGTATAATAAACCATTAGAGTTAAGGAATAATCTGTTAGGTTATAATCAGGTTGTATTAGTTTGTAGAAAGCGCTATTAGGACGTCAAAAAGAGTTTAGAAAGCTAGTTGAAGCATTAAGTGCCGTATCCGCAACGAAAGTTGGCTGCAACGCATCTCCAACATCTCCTGTCTCTTGTCTTGGTGGTAAGCAAGGTAAGCACATATTTATTTCACAAGGTCGCCTTTTTATTTTTAAAGTGCACACAATTTACGTACCAAATTGATTGGCTGATTAATTAACTACCTAATCAACCAACCAACCATCTAAATAACTAACAAACTAAATAACTTACTAACCAACTAACTAAATAACGAATTAACCAACACATGAACTAACTTAGCTAACTGATTAATCAACCAAACAACAAACCACTTGTATAAATACCTAATGAATTACGTACCAAACTAATTAACAAATTATCCAAAGAACTAAATACATAATTATAGTGTGTTCATAAATAGTTGTCCAAATATTGTCTATTATCTCCGTAATTACTGAACGTGTAGGCTTCATATTTTGCATGAGTGCATTATTTCATAACCACCTTAAAAATGTATGATTAATTATTTTCTAGATTGAACGGATTTATCGCAGCAGTCGCTACGAATGTCGTTATTAAGGTAGTAATGATTTGATTTATGTGGAAAAGAAATTTTACAATAAATGCTGGTATAGGCGTATCGTTCATTTGTTGTAGCATGGGTAAAAATGAGGTATTTCGAATGTGATATTTTTCTTTCGTTGCATTGAGATTATATGTAGCGATATATAAATTTAATTGTAAAACGTGTATATAATTATATTTTTATTTATTTTGTCTCCGAACGGTACAATGTACTCTTCTATTCCCTATCTTTCTGGTCCCAAGTGTGCGTTGAAATCTTCTAATACGAATATGTTTTCTTCTGTGTTGTTGTTTATAGTATCATTTATGTTATCAAAAAATGCTTCCCTTATTGTTCTATTCATAATCCGATCAATCATAAAGATCGATAATTGTTGTTGGTTGAATGAAGCGTAAACCATCTGTCTGCCAATATTCTTCTACTTTCAATATATGGTCCTCACAGTTTATTCAGAATTCTTTGTCATTGTCGGAGAGCATAGTATATGTAATTTTCAGAACATCATTCAGTTTGAATCTTTTATTTTCCTTTGCCACTGCTCCCTTAATTATAATCAAACAAATTCTATTGGATTTAAATGTGAATGGCACTGTGGTAATCTTATACATCTATGTCCATGCTCCTCTATAATTTTATTAAATTAAAAAGTCTTCGCTCTGTGCGCATTCTTTACTATTAAAAGTAACTCCTATTTCAGGTCAATTTCAGTAAATGGAATATATTCTGTTAAAAGTCATATGTTAATCTCTTCCTTATTAGATGAGGTTGTATGAATCGTATCTTTACACGCGACAACATTATGGTAGGAAGCGTTGTCCATAACAAGACAGGATGGTTTATCCAATGATGAAAGTACATTCTTCTCTATCCACCTTCTGAATATATTACCAATCATCTCAGCATGGTAGTCTCGATTATCGGTATATTTGGAAATCAAAGTGAGTTCATCATCATCATTAAGTGCCGTATCCGCAACGAAGGTTGGCTGCAACGCATCTTCAACATCTCCTGTCTCTTGTCTTGGTTGTGCACTCTACTAGACTGCAACCTGTCCATCGTGTGATGTTACTCTCCCATTTGTATCTTTGCCTACCTCTTGCTCGCTTCCCTTTGACTTTACCCTCAAGTAAGGTCTTCAGTAAGGTGTCATGTCTTTTAATGTGTCCAAAGTATTTTATTTGCCTAATATTTATTTCTCTTAGTAGTTCTTTCTTCATATTAAGTATTTGTAGCACCTCATTATTTGTTTTCTTCGCTTTCCATGATGTTCTCCCTATTCTTCTATATACCAACATCTCAAAGGCATCAATTTTGTCTTCTAATTGTTTATTTAGTGTCCATGTTTCAGAGCTATACATTAATATGGAATAGATGTAGCATTTTATACTTCTAATTTTTAACTTGTTTGTAATTTGTTTAGATATCAATAATTTCCTCATGTCATTGAAGGTACTTTTAGCCATTCCTATTCTCCTTTTAACTTCTGTGTCACATCTGCCATCATTTGTGACTGTGTCCAAGATATTGATAATGTTTTACTTGTAGTTTCTCTCCATGTATGTTTATGTTTACCTCCTGTTCTTCTGTGTCTTTGCTGATTATCATGGTTTTTGTTTTTTTGGATATTTATATCCAGCACATATTCATTACTTGATTTATTGACTTGATCTATTAGTCTTTGTAGTTCATGTTCACTTTCTGTCAAAATAATAATCGTGTACCTTTGCTGCTTGGTACATATCTTTGAATAGTTCTATCTACATATTGTCATTCTCTTTCATTAGTGTGATGAACGTTTATCCATGTTGCATCTGTATATAAAATATCATAATTTCTTTACGCATATCCTTGATTTGTCTCAAATATTTACTTCTGATTGTTACTAAATAAGGTTTCTCACAAATGACCTTTCTGCTGCATGTATATTTCCGAAATGTAAATCCTGCAACCCGTACAGATTTCCATAATTTAGTTTTAGAAATGTGAATATCGTTGTTCTTTTCCATATACGTTTACAATGTCTTTAATGTCATTGCTTCTTTGCAATCCAAAAGTCTGTGAGTTGCTCTCTTAATTATTTTCATCATCGAAATATTTTACATTTTTTATTCCTCTCGATTGTGTTGTTGTTTTAAAAAAAATTATAGTTAACTTCGCGTAACCACATTGATAGTGTTTTGTAGTTTATACCCATGGTATGTTGTGTTCTTTTTGAGGCAATAGAGATACTATGAAATAGAGTACCGCGTCGGGCTTCTTGTGAAAAATATTTGTACAATCTCATAGTTATACTTTTCAGTGTAACGAATGTAACTTTCAAAGACATGGTTATAATATAGTTTTAAATTCTGCTTTATGATAACCTGTAATTATTTACAAAAAACATGATATATTGAAGACATTACAATAAAAACAAGTCGAATATGAAATACATCTTTGAGGAAAATTACGTTCTGTTATTATTTTAATATAATCAACTATGAAATCTCTAAATATGCTTACTTAATGTGGAATACATGTAAATATTAATGTACGTTCAAAGATTGTGCTATTTGATGCATGAAGATGCACACAAAAGACATTTCACGGCAATATAATATAATCAATAATGACGTCTTCGTATTTCATTGTGCTTTTAATTGGCTAGTACGTTCATACTTTGCCTAACAGCCAATGAATAATTGGAGAGCAAAAATAACAATAAACAAATACTAAGAATATTTCCTCATTAAAAAAAAAATATGGCAATTTGTACCGTAATCCCCTCTACTTTTATGACTAAATATTCAATATAATTCTACCCAAAATATTTCTACCTTAAAAACGACATTCGAAAATCTGACTGTTGCGATAAATCCGTTCAATCTGGAAAATGATAAATGATAAATATGTAACATGGTTATTAAATAAAGCACTCATGCAAAATATAAAGCTAAGTAATTACGCAGAAAATAGACAATATCAGTGGACAGCTATTTATGAACGCACTTTAATTCACGAACTAACTAGGTATTAATTTTTGTATTGTGTACGCTGACAGTTATACTACAATGTAGGCACATGAACACGGCAGTAACACAATATTGTGTACGCTGACAGTTATACTACAATGTAGGCACATGAACACGGCAGTAACACAATATTGTGTACGCTGACAGTTATACTACAATGTAGGCACATGAACACGGCAGTAACACAATATTGTGTACGCTGACAGTTATACTACAATGTAGGCACATGAACACGGCAGTAACACAATATTGTGTACGCTGACAGTTATACTACAATGTAGGCACATGAACACGGCAGTAACACAATATTGTGTACGCTGACAGTTATACTACAATGTAGGCACATGAACACGGCAGTAACACAATATTGTGTACGCTGACAGTTATACTACAATGTAGGCACATGAACACGGCAGTAACACAATATTGTGTACGCTGACAGTTATACTACAATGTAGGCACATGAACACGGCAGTAACACAATATTGTGTACGCTGACAGTTATACTACAATGTAGGCACATGAACACGGCAGTAACACAATATTCGATAATCCCAGTTTATGGCACCACTCTTTTCATGCAAAAAGCTAGAAATTAGTGAGATAA
The DNA here is from genome assembly GCA_034231615.1 of Meghimatium bilineatum. Lineage (NCBI taxonomy): Eukaryota > Metazoa > Mollusca > Gastropoda > Stylommatophora > Philomycidae > Meghimatium > Meghimatium bilineatum. The sequence continues at coordinate 24,021,866 of CM067313.1, read as the reverse complement.
TACGAGGAGGAGGGGGGCAGTAATTGATACAATTATTGGAACGGTAGTTATGCGTGAACTTAACAAGGAGAACAGACTGTTCAAATATAATTAGGCGAGCGTATGTAAGACATGGTTTTATTACTAGCGCTAAGCAACATTGATTGATGCCGTGTATTAGTCTCTACTAAGACGCGGTAGCACTGGATAAGAGGATATCGACGTATTGCACACATTTCGAAATTGATGCAATACATTTCGGAACCCCAAAAAATGTATACACTATGAAGAAAGTGCACACTATGCAGAAATGCATATCTTTAAATACACATATTTACATATAATGTAAACATTTTTATATTCGTAATATTATGTTTTATTTCTTATTATTTTCTATTTTTTGTATATTCTAGCGATGATTTTTCAATCGAAACATGAATTGTTTTCTTACTTAATATTTTATTATAAATATGTATATATTAACTTTTTCTGATTAGTGTTAGGTTTATTTAGCACTTTATCTTAAGATATTCTCTAGAAAATATTTGTCATTTTTAGATTTAAGTATTGCTTAACCCATGAGAACTACTTCCCGAAAAGCGTCTTGGTATGAGCCTTCTTCTTTCGTTCGCCTTTATATTTGACGTTTTGTTTCTTCTATAAACTTGACTATTTTGTAACTAGTACGCGAGGTCCTTAGAGTTTTTCTTCCACTGTTGGTTCCCTGGGACCAGTGTATTTGCCTCAGCATTTCATATTCCTGACATTCCTGAAGAATATGTTCTGCTGTCTGAGGTGCCTGACCACATATAAACTTGGATGTATTGCCAATCTTGAGCTATATATACTTGTGGCTGTTGAGTCTGTTGTATGATGTTCTGATGCGAAGAATGATAACTTGCTCTGGTCCACTCATAATTTTGTAGTAAACTTGTGTTGACTTTCTAATTGCTTTCATCATGTTTCTGTTCATGATAAGTTATGAACACATCTGGTTGGTCATCGGCAGCTACGTCTATAGCCTGACCATCTGATTTGTCATTTCCAGGTATTCCATATTGCGATGGTACTCACCAAATAGTTTCTTAGAATATATTGCTTAGTTTGGTCAGTAGTATGTTGAGACTGGTAGCTTTCATGGCTGGATGACTTGCAGTACTGATCTTGCATTTGCCAGAAATACTACACGTTGTGAACCAAGATTGGCGTTCAACAGTTTTTCGGTTGCCACATTGATTGTGTGTATTTTTGTATTGTAAATATAATATAATTTCTTGTTGATACTTTGATTATATCCATTGATGTCACTCGTAATTGGAATGTGTTCATATATTGATATGATAAGTGCTGATGACGGAACTGTGCATTTAGTACAGTATCTACCTATGACCATAAATTAATAACGATTATAGTAATAATAAAATGATACGACACATAGCCCGTCAGGGTCGTAGTGGTGACACACTGGAGACATCAGTACAAAAATTCGTCCAATCATCTAGTTCTTCACGCATTCACACAGACTATTCTAGAACAGTTAACACTATTTTTTATTTGTGCCGATACTACAATGTAGCATTTCCATGAACATAATTTTACTCGGTGTTGCCTAAATCCTTCAGAAACGTAGCTTATTGGCGAACAGAAAATCACAGCCGTTATTCTACACTATAAAATGATGTGAAGTTCAGTAGTGATGGCTGATGCGAGGATGAGTACAGTGTCTTGCTAGAGCATTACTGTTTGTTATTCGACGATGACTATTAAACTCAACTTGGAAGATTAATGAAGATGACAATGTCTTTGTTGTGCCTAACTGTGGCTAATTATTCCTATGTGTACTTGGAATTGTCTACAACTCTCTGGGCATGTGTAATATAATTCTGTGGGGCATTAAGCAGCTCTTCCATTTCTTTAGCGCGTTTTTGTTGCCTAGATTAATGTCTGAGGTTCTCGGCAACTGCTGCACCACTCTAAATTCTGCGACGCCAGTCGGATCTGTCATGTGCAAGAGTCTCCCATGAAATCGTATCTATTTTGAAGTCAGTAAGTGATGTCTTAAGAGTGTACTTAAAACGTTTCTTCTGTTCTCCTGCTGTGTGGGCGTCAGTCTGAAATTATCCATATAATACCTTCTTTGGTAAACGTTGATCTTGCATGCGGACCATGTGTCATTTCCAGCGTTACTGCGCCTACATCAATATTGAATGTATGCTTACAGACTTATATTGCATCAGTACTTCACTGTCTGGTATATTTTCTACCAATGGATGTTGAGTATCTTACGAAGGCAGCTTAGGTAGAATTGGTTGAGTCTTCTAGCAAGTTTGGCATATGTTTCACATGTATAAAGAAGTGATGGTATTACTGCTGCTTGGTAAACTATGATTTTGTTGGTAGATTCGCCTTCTTTCCCGTACTTTTTTTCCGTAGTCTTCTGAATGTGGCACTAGCTTTCACTATTCTATTGCTTACCCCAGTGTGGATGTTTACATCTTGTGAGAGAGTGCTGCTCAGATAGGTGAAATTATTAACTTCCTCTTTGATCTTTATCTGCGCATTTAAATGTGGCTTGTTTGATGTGAGTTAAAATTTGTTCTCCGTTTTCTTTGTATTGATATGAAACCAAAGTTGTCGCAGGTTTCGGCATTATTTCCGTCTGAACCACCACTTTTTCTTCCACTCCAGCAGTTGCCAGCATTAATTTCAGTATCAATCATCAATTGATATAAGCATTGCTGATGACCGATGGGCAGAAGAGTACAGTTTCATGCTACATTGTTTATGAAATTTGTTGTAGCTCAGTGAGTAGTACAGTCGCTGGTTAATATTGGGTGATCGGGTTCTTTTTATAGTTCAACTAAAAATATGTTGAACCCTTAACTTTTCCTAGGTCAACCCAGTCTCGGGAAATGGAGAACTATATCATTAGGAACAGCCCGGGCGGCAGGTGTGATACTGGGAAATGGATAACTATATCATTAGGAACAGCCCGGGCAGCAGGTGTGATACTGGGAAATAAAATAAAGACATTGCAGTTGAAAAGTCAATTACGTCTGCTACGAGTATTATGCGTGTTACCAGTGATTAGTATTCTTGATTACGCTGTTCCAAGTATCGCCTATTGTATTACAATTTCGTAGCAGTAGTTACCTATTATATTTGTATAATATTTATAGTTTAGGGATTATAATTATACTGTACTACACGTGCAAAAATTAGTAAAAGAGAATTGTTGTTATATATAAAGGCAGTGCTTCTCCAATCTTTTCGTGTCATCGTCCCCATTTCAAGAGATAGTATTGGTTCGCCTCAAATACCTCATTTCTATATTTATTATGCACCTCCGTTATTATATACAATATAGCACCAAAGATAGCACGGAGCTACTAATTTAAAAAAAATAGTCTGAGTAAATAAAAGTAATAAATAGTCTGAGAGTCTTAAACAGTCAGGATATGCAATCCTTTTTTTATTTTAATACACTGAAATAGCTTTCTATTTCAACGGGAGCTACGCAATGCTTTAAATAAAGTATATACCAAACTTAAGATAGAGTCAATTTCAATCAATATAATTGCACAATCATTTCTTCTTTTAATGCGCTTATAAAGCAGCAGAAGATGCAATAGTTTTAGTAGTCGGCTGATTGGTCAAGATCTCGTCAACTTTCAGAAACTATGTCTTAGAGCATTGGTTCTCACCCTTTTCAAACGACCAGCACAGTCCACATGTAATAGGCACTGAGTGTGCTAGCAACTCCCATGTGTTATACTTAGTGTGCGAGTCACATCCATATGAGGTATATATGAGGTACATGTGAGGTACACTTCCACTGGGTGTGCAAACACCACCCACATGCAATACTGAGTGTGACAGCACCCCCTATATATGTAATACTGAGTGTGACAGCACCTCCTATATATGTAATATTGAATATTCGAGCACTACCCAAATGTAAAAGTGAGTATGCGACTACCGCCTATATGTAAAACTGAGAATGCGACTACCGCCTATATGTAAAACCGAGTATGCGACTACCGCCTATATGTAAAACTGAGAATGCGACTACCGCCTATATGTAAAACCGAGTATGCGACTACCGCCTATATGTAAAACCGAGTATGCGACTACCGCCTATATGTAAAACCGAGTATGTGACTACTGCCTATATGTAATAATTTGAGTGTGCGAGCACCATCCAGTATAATAGGGTTGAAGCGAAAGTGTACAAGAAAACTGACAATATAACCATCTTAATTGCATACTACACGTGGATCTCTTCCATAATTGTTTGTAATCATAGATAGTAACAATATGTGTCTATTGTCTCATTGCGAGTTGTAAAGAAAATGCATGATTAACAGTACTCGCAAGTACGCATGACAGGAATACCACATATCAGTACATGAGCACAATGATGCTCGCGAGCACCGGGTTGAGAACATCTGCACTTGGGTTTCCCATATGTGCTCAGTCCCTCTCAAACGAGAAGCATATTATTGAAATATGTAGCTGAAGCGTTAAATCCATTTAATAATAATAAAAATACACATCAGGGCGGTAGGGTTGACACACTGGATATATCAGTAAAAAGAGCACTCCAAACAACTATATCCTTATCCATTTGGGGAGTGTAGAACAGTCATGCAGAGAACATTCCTTGATGTTATCAATCCAGAATTTTCTCTGTTCCCCTCTCCTCCTTCTACTTTCGACTTCTCTTTGCAAAATAATTTTAGAAAGCGAGTCGTCTCCTTGTACATGTCCAAACAAATGAATCACTGTTTCAGCAGTACCGAAAATGGTTCTTGATGACCGCAAGTTTGTTTATTTGTTGCCTTATAAATATATTTGTCTTGTGTTCTATACAGCTAATTCCTAACAAATTTCTGTAGCACTTGTTTTCAAAAGCATGAATCATTCTTATACTTAGCTCTAGAGATTTGAATAGATTGATCTTTACTCTAATACTGATCTTATTTTTTCAAATGATATTAAATCTTGCCATAATGTCAAATCCATACAGACATTCGTAAAAATACACTTGTAAATAAATCGTATTTGTTCTATTTCTGACTGACACAAGATCTCCTTAGTTTAGTGGATAAGTTATTCAACTTGTGTTAATGAGAACATGTGTTTGAATCCGGCTGGTGTCGTCTTGTCTTCAATGTGTTTTTTCCAGAGATCTATGCGGATTACCGCATGAAGTTACGGAGTTACGTGCTAAATGTTGTACTCTTGGCAGCTGGCGTGCTGCTTTGCTGAGAGTGACGAAGTACATATGGGAAACCGAGTAGAGTGAAGTCAATCCTCATCGACGTTTGAACCCTTTTTTTAAACACGACACATGCTCGATTGCTTCGCCACTATCACGTGAAAGTAATGTATAGATAGTGAATATATTTGCTAATGTTTAAATCTCAAGCTCTAACGAAAGTAATTTATTTTTACCAAGTAAAGATAATGTCAAAGTTCAATGAAAGTAGTTATTTTACTAAGTGAAGATAATGTCAACGTTCAGTGAAAGTAGTTATTTGACCAAGTGAAGATAATGTCAAAGTTCAATTAAAGTAGTTATTTGACGAAGAAAAGATAAATTTAAGATCTCTGTGTGATAATGCAAAAATACAAATACTAGTACGTGATAAAAGTGAGAAAAAAAAGACATAAATACACTTGACAACCGAATTGTTCAATTCAAATATGACATGCAATTAAACTATATATGCATACAAAGCTTCACATTTATATCTGAATGTAAGTTGAGAAAATGATACTTTACTGTATTTCGTAATTTCTTACTTATATCTTGTGTGAAACGCAAGGAAGTTGGTATTTTCACGGTAACATAAATTTAAGTTTTAGATTATAATTTCTGTGATATTTCTGTGAGTGTGATCATGGCATCACCTAAAGGAGAGACGAATCATGAACAGGACATAGAACATCTATTCCGCGCCATCCTGAAGGGAAAAGCCCACTTAACCAGATTCATGTTAGCAGCTTCTAACTCACTGCTCAATTGTTGGAACTCTGAAGGAAGAACTCCGCTTATTGAGTGCTGCTATATCAAGGTTAGACTTTGTGTATTTATTTTATTTGTTTTTTACGATATATATATATATATATATATAAAATTTATTTCTGCATTGACCCCTGAATTGTCTCTCCTCCACGTTCGTCTGTTTTGCTATTAGTTCATTTACCATGTGTTGACATTTGGGGATTAAAGTTCAGTTATATACAAAAATATAATCACTTGAAAATATAACATGACAAGGGTGTGAGACCTAAAGGGTTCTGTGTTATACAACAATAACAATAACATCAACTACTACTACTACTACTAACCACTACTAACTACTACTACTACTACTACTACTACTACTACCATTACGTCTACTACTACTACTAACTACTACTACTACTACTACTACTACTACTAACTACTACTACTACTACTACTACTAACTACTACTACCCATATTACTACTACTACTACAACTACTACTAACTACTACTACTACTATTACTACTATTAATACTACTGTTAATACTACAACTACTACAAATGTTACTACTACTAGTACTACTGCTACTACTACTATTGCTACTACTTAATACTGCTACAACTAATACTACTACTATCAATGCTATTACTACTACTGTACTAATAATACTGGTATTACAGCTACTACTGCTGATGCTACTACTACTACTACTACTACTACTACCGCCACTAACCTACTACTTTATTTCTATTTATACCACCACTACTACTAATAATGTTAATACTACTACTGCTACTGCAACTATTAGTAGTGCTACTAATGATACTACCACTACTTCTTCTAGTACTACTATTACAATTTCTACTACGACCACTACTACGACCACTATTACAGTGTTTTTACTGTTACTACTATTACTGATATTGCTATTAGCACTAATACTACAGCAACAACTACGACTACTGTTACACAAATTACTAATACTGCTACTACTACTACTACTACTACTACTACTACTACTACTACCACCACCACCACTACTACCACTGCTACTACTACTACTACTACTACTACTACTACTACTACTACTATTACTACTACCACTACTACTACCACTGCTACTACTACTACTACTGCATGTTTGTGTAACTGGTGTGTTAGAGATATGATATTGTAGCCTCCGTGTGAATGGGGCATGTCGCTTTTATCATGCAGGAGAGTCCATATTGGTAATGTCTGAGTGTATGAAAATTAAAAATATAACAGGTTGAAGTTACGGTCATAATATCACACAGATGTGACCGTAAATTATTAGTTACAACTTGTTGGGTAGTGGATTGAAATTGATTTGTTGTGAGACATGCACCTTCACCCATGACCGATCGAGATTGCTTTTGTAATATTAACATATTGTCATATACATGTGTTGTGGACATCTGGTCATACAAGTATGTAACCAAAATATTGTACATCGCATGTACGGTTACTGATCATCATGTCCAGGTATTTGCATCGAAATAGTTTAATACGTATAATGTAGTCTCAGTTTATCAATTATTGTATACATTATTTGCATTTTGTGTGTGTGTTCTACATATAGATTACTGAATCAAACAACTGTCTTAGAGATAACCCTCGTCTTCTAATTGCTGGATCAAATAACTGGCTTAGCGACAATACATGGACAATTCTCATATACAGATTACTGGATAAACTTTCTGGTTTAGTGAAAATCGATTTCCTCTATTTACTGGATCAAATAACTGGCTTAGAGACAACTCTTGGCCTCTCATTGGTGGATCAAATAACTGTCTTAGAGACAACCTTTAGCCTCTCATTACTGGATCAAATAACTGGCTTAGCGACAACCTTTGTCCTCTCATTACTGGATCAAATAATTGGCTTAGCGACAACATTTGGCCTCTCATTACTGGATCAAATAACTGGCTTAGCGACAACCTTTGGCCTCTCATTACTGGATCAAATAATTGGCTTAGCGACAACCTTTGGCCTCTCATTACTGGATAAAATAACTGGCTTAGCGACAATACACTGACAGCTCACATAACTGTATTACTCAATCAAAGAATAAGCTTAGTAGACAATTACAGTAATCTCAAATCTCATTAGTCATCTTAAATTTTATTTTATTGAAGATTTTCCTGCCGTTGTGTTTTATGTACATGGTCAACATAGAAATGGAACATGTTTCTGCTTGCCAGATATATTTGTTGGTTTAAGTTGAATACGTTGCAGTTGCCTTACTGCGTTTGTTTGCTTGTGTTTTTCGATCCGCAGTAATAACGCACCTGTATCTGTGTGCAATGGTTGGTTATTTCATCTCTGTATTTCAGACCAAGAAGAATAAAGAAATAGCAGGATAATAAAATAGTAGCAAAAGTAACAGTCTGTGTATGGCATTAGTAAAACTCACCTTTGACCTCTTTGCGAGAGCGTGTATTTTCCAATCTTGGAAACTGTGGTACAAATCAGTGAAGTCATATTGAACAGTCATAGTGCAGTCATATTGAACAGTCATAGTGCAGTCATATTGAACAGTCATAGTGCAGTCATATTGAACAGTCATAGTGCAGTCATATTGAACAGTCATAGTGCAGTCATATTGAACAGTCATAGTGCAGTCATATTGAACAGTCATAGTGCAGTCATATTGAACAGTCATAGTGCAGTCATATTGAAGATCTAGAGAAGTTTTCACATCATCAGAATGCAACATGCATTCATTTAGTGCAGGGGCAAGAAGCCGTTTTCCTGCCCAGAGCTTTTTGTATTTGTATATCATTTGCGCACCATACAATCATCATCATCAAGTGTAGTTCGGCATCGAATGTAAGTTATACATTATTTTATTTTGTACAAATATATATTATATATTATATATTAAATATATTATATTGTACAAGGGTACAATAATACAAATGTACACGAATACAAGAGTACAAAAATACAAGAATGCAAGAATACATGTGTACAAAAATCCAAGAGTATAAGAATGTACGTATACAAGAGTACAAGAATATAAGAATTAAAGAATACAAGAGTACACGAATACAAACATACAATCATACAAGAGTACAATAATATAAGAGTACAAGAGTACAAGAATACTAGAATACAAGAATAACAAAGTACAAGAATAAAATAGTACCAGAATACAAGAATACAGAATGCAAGAATACCAGAATACAAGAATACAGAATGCAAGAATACCAGAATACAAGAATACAAGAATACAGAATGCAAGAATACCAGAATACAAGAATACAAGCTTACAATAATTTAGGAATACAAGAATAAAATAGTAGTAGAATAAAAGAGTACAATAATACAAGTATTCAAAAATACAATAATACAAGAAAACAATAGCTGAAGAATGAAAGAGTACAGGAATGCAAGAGTACAATAACAAAAGTGTGAAAGAATACTTGAAGAAATGAATAATAATCAGTGGCTCAATTTACAGACTAGCTAATCTTATTTGTCCGTATCAGAAAATAGAGAAGTTCCTGTTGTCGAATTGAGATTGATCGTTGTAGAAAACAGTATTCTCCTGCAAGGGAAATGTCTGCAAAAATAAATGATGGCATGTGTACAACCAAGGGAAACCATTGTTACCTAAAACCCATATTGTTTTACAAATTCTCAGAGCAATGGATTTTTTGGAGCACTGCAGGCAGTCGCTACTATTTCTGAGGTGATTGATAATGGGTTTTATTTTGTTTAAATGTGTCTGCGAATGCTTTAAGTTCGGAGTCTTTCTTTTCAGAAGCTGAGTCAACACAGAAAGTGTTCCACGACTCATTAATGGTGTTTGTTATTGATGGCAAGCGGATGGATATGTCCACTTTGTCTACACGCATCTTTTATCAAAATCGATTCCTTTCTATTTCTCGTTTATGCCACTAATGTTTTCTTTTGATAATGAATTTGATCCTCTATTATCAAATGTGTGTGCGATCGGCAACCAACTTAAGTTGGAGGTCGATGTGATAGCCTGTGATTACTTGAATTTGTAACTTACCTATTTTTGTCTGCTATTAACATTTGTATAAACAAGATGGAATATAATTAGTGATAGTAAGGAAAAATCTCACCAAGCCAGTGTTTATTTCTGTCTCTATATCAAACAATTAATCTATAATATAATAGCCCTGTTCTGTCAGACTCTCCGGAATGCTCTATAAATAGCGCATGTACGGTATGGAATTCCGTGCGACATCCAATCAAAACGATTGGCGTTATGACGTTATTCAAAGCAGACGACATTTTTGTGTACAAATGTTAGTGATGCGCTAACAGGTAAACTTCTGCATCGTCTTGTGGTTAAAGTTATCATAAATGAATCAATCAATCAATAAAACCCATAACCCTTCAGGGTCGTAGGGGTACCACATTGGAAGCTTCAGCACACATAGTCCTCCAGCGAATTCTATCCTCAGTGATGCGGATAGAATACATTATATTGTAATGCGAATCATAAATACATTATATTTAAAATATACATACACAATTTGCTTTAAATAATGGATGAAGATGATCCAGTCGCAAGAAAACGTAAAAAAAAACCAAAAAAAAAAATAGAAAAACTAGATGACTGTCCTCAAAGTCAAGAGTCATTCGCTCGGATAATGCAGCAAATGCTGGAGAGCATAGAAATAAAATTGAAAGAGAAATGCAAAGAAATGATCAATGAACCCCTCAACAAAGACCAAAAAAAAAAATAGAAAAACTAGATGACTGTCCTCAAAGTCAAGAGTCATTCGCTCGGATAATGCAGCAAATGCTGGAGAGCATAGAAATAAAATTGAAAGAGAAATGCAAAGAAATGATCAATGAACCCCTCAACAAAGACAAACACGACTTGCTAGAGATGCTGATTTGCATCGGCGTCGAACTAAGCAAGAATCACCAGCGCAAAGAGAAAATCAACAAGCTGTGAATAGAGAATACCAACGTCTTCACAGACAAAATGAAACTGTTGAGCAAACGCGGAGACGTCGAGCTACAGATGCCGAAGCTCACTCAGTCACAAATGCGTCGAAATCAAGCAATTTCAAATGAAGCAGCAAATTTGCTAAGGATCGTGTTGCTGCAAACAACTGTGGAGTGTTCGATATTATATGTCAATTTTGTGGTGCTAAATGTTTTTGAATGAACGTCCTAAAGATAGCAAGTTGTTGACGAAAGGCAAAGATCATGCTCCCAAAGCCAAAAGATAGGCATGTAATAAACTGGAGTATCCCGAGTTCCTGCGGTTATTTCTCTGATAATACACACCCTAAATACACACATTTCCGCAAAAATATTCCTTCTTATAATAGCGTGCCTTCTTTCACGTCAATGGGATAAAATATTAAGGATTGTCAAGGTCGAGATCCATATGTTTTAAAAGTTCATGGACACATTTATCATCGAACTTTTCATATAAAACCGCCATACAACAAAGTTCCACAGTTCGCGCAGTTGTATGTTTTGGACAGAACGTTCGACACGTTCAAGCAACAGAGCATCGACAAGCACACGCAGAAAATGCTACATGCAAAAGAAAAATTCTTGAGAAAATCGATCGATTTTTTTCTTCGACACAATAGACTAGCTCAGTATCAATTAATGCGTGGCATCAAACAAAAGAGATTTGAAATGCTGCTCAAACTAGAAGAGGAGTCCCAATAGTAAACATGATATCAAAGCGCGATTGTCTATCAGATCAACGTTGCAATAATGAAAAAACATCTAAAGAGGTTGCAATGGTTTACGTCAACGAAGATGGAGAACCACCCTTTTACCGCAGCACTCGCATTTATCAAATCATAAAATAATGGTTATGGACTGCATACGATAAATTGGTTATGGGATATATGTGGTCATACTCGTTTTTGTTACCATAATGTGAGCCGGGTTGTCAAGCACATTGGCAATTGTATCCACAGTGAATACAACTGCACACACATAACGCACAAACAGTGAGGGTCGTAGAGGTTCCACATTGGATACAACTGCACACACATAACACACAAACAGTGAGGGTTGTAGGGGTTCCACATTGGATACAACTGCACACACATAACGCGCTAATAGTGAGGGTTGTATGGCTACCACACTGGATACAATTGCACAAAAATAACTCCAAACAACTCTATTCTCAGCCATTCATTTCCCAAATGTATAAAAAAAAAAAGCCGACACCATTCCTCTATTTTATCATTCCATGATTTTCTTTCCCCTCCTCTCCTTCTTCCACCATTTGCAGCTCTTTGCAAAATAATTTTAGAAAACGAATCGTCTCTCGTTACATCTTCAAATGAAACATGTTTACGCCGTTTCACCACTGCCAAATGTAGTTCTTGTTAACCTGACAATTTATTTATTTTCTGTCGGACAAATATATTTGCCTTGTGTTCTATTTAGCTAATTCTTAACAAACATCTGTTGTACTTGTTTTTAAAAATAAAAGCCCGAATCCTTCTTTTTGTAACTGCATCGATTGTCCAACATTCACATCCGTATAAACGTATACTTAGAATTAGCGATCTGAATATATTGATTTTTACTGTAATGCTGATTTTCCTTTTCAATATCATATTCAACCATGCCATCTCTGCCATCGCCATCTTGATTCTTAGCCTCATCTCATTTTCCAAGTTACCATTATCACACATTTGGGACCCGATATATTTGAAGGTGGAAAATTCTTCAAATTTGTGATCGTTTAACAGGATACTCGTGGGACTTTGTTTGGTTTTCCTAATCAATATCTTGCTTTTATCAATGTCAATGTCCGTGCCATGTTTCTGACTAACATCTTCCAACTTTGAGGTGAGTTCCCGGAGTTCAGATTCAGAACTAGCTAAGAAATCGATAGCATCGGCATAACGTAAGTTATAAACTAGTCTACTACAAATAGTTATTGGTGTCTGAATATTTTGTAATGTTTCCTGCATTATATAATCAAAAATTCTCGAGACTAATGGGAATTGAACCAGGCCATTCTAACGGCACCGAATCGCCTGGCAACGAGTGAAGGGATTTTTTCGTTAGTGGCTAACCGCATCTCCAAAATATAAGATGCGATTTGTCAAGACATCGTTTTCAAAATGTGTACTCAAGTCACTGAGAACGGACCAGTTGAGACAAGGACTATTATAACAACAACAAACATCCCGTACAAGTAATGAAGTATCCTCGGTAACACAAACATATAACATCCGTATTCATACTACAAGGGCCAATAGGTATTCTTGTAAACACATAGACAGTAAAATTTTGCTTCAAATAATTGCTTATGCAAGTAAATTCAAGTAGGAAGCAAGAGGATAAATTAAAAATCTTGAGACTAACGGGTAGTGAACGAGTCCGTTCTAACGGCACCGAATCGCCTGGCAACTTGAGTAAACGGGTGTTTCTGTACTTGACTGTACTTGACCACAAAAAAAAAGAGGCGAACTTTTCTAGACATTCAAACTGTGTACTAAAGTCACTGAGAACGAACATATCGAAACAAGTATTGAAGTTTTCAGGTGATTCGATATGTAGACGAATTCTACGAATATTTTATAGAAAGCTTAAGACAAATATGTACCTAAGAAATAAAATAGAGATGTATACAAATTTCGCAAGGAACCATTTCTTTCAAAAGTGAAAACTCAAAAACTTGCACGCTTTGGACATGTATGCAGACATGATTTTTTGGTCAAAAATAATACTGCTGACAGCATACACAATGTGGTAGAAGCTAAGGAGGACAAGTAAAAGCATGGACAGACATCAAGAAATGGATAAAATATGAATGTTCCTCACTCATCCGCATTTGTTGAGAATATAAATCGCTGGGGAGTTCTGTGTATTTATGCATCCAATGTGATACTCCTACGACTATTACGTGTTGCGGTTTATGAATTAGATGAATATATAAGAACAGAGAGAACTTCGGGGAAAGAGAATAAAACAAAGTGCTTCTGGTAACAATTCCTATGAAAAAAGTACTATTACACAAAATACAAATCTAACAAATGAAGTATTTTGAGCATATTAAAAGACATGTCATCTTGTTAAAGAAGACCTATATTTAGTGTTGAGTTGAAGAAAGAGAGCATGGGGTGAGCAGAGACACAAATATGGGGAGGGGTGATAACGAGATGGACAATCTACAGACCTCTAGTAGAGTGAATAGCCAAACCAAGAAACAGAAAATTGGACTTCCGATGTCGTGTCTATATATAGTGATCAATATATATATTAGATTAGCATCATTGAAATGAAATGTGTGAGACGTATGATTGGAGTTAGCTTGAGGGACAACATCAAGAATTAAGCACTAAGGAAACAATTAGGGATCAAGTCAACAATATTACATTCAGAAACAGCAAGTTAAATGGTACGGCCACATAACCAGACAGAAAGAGCAAAGTATTATCCAAAAAACACTTCACAAACGATACGAAAACAGTCGACCTATTGGACGCCCTCGTAAAAGGTGGATTGATAGTGTATTAGAGACACTCGTCAATATAACAGCGGAAGAGGCATATGGAAGGGCAACAGACCGTACACTCACTCTCCCCTTAACACCGAAAGGTATATGAAGACAGAAGGTAGAAGAAGAAGAATATATATTGTATCTATTCACTTTCATTAAAATCAAATGAAGTGGAAAATATCTCAACATTTTAACATTGGATCGTTAGTGCTCCGTTGATATAAACAAGATAGCACAAGCCAAATCAGCATTTCATTATTTCATTTGATAGAATAAGAAAAATTCTATACAATTTAATTCTATCAATGCATCTTTGAATTCGAGTGCTAGGAATTTTATATTGATGCTATTCTTTTTTTATATGGATGTGAAGCGTGGACAGTAAACGATAAGCCTGAAAATCAGTGAGGGACCTGAAATATATTTTTTTGAGAAGAATAATGAAAATTACATGGACAGTTAAAAAAAACGAATGTAGAAGATATCAGAGATACTGGAGTAAAAAGACAAATTATAGCAACAATTAGAAGTTGATATTTAATATGTTTAGGGCATTTGATGAAAAGTGAAATATTTAACCATTATTAGTAACCGCATGAAATATCAAGGAGAGAGAGAGAGAGAGAGAGAGAGAGAGAGATAGAATGTTTAGAACTGAATTTATTAGTGTCAAAGAGACATAATTATGGTGAAACATGATCTTCTACTCCATACCACATGTCTCTTTATATTTATGTATATATTTATACATGTATGTATGCACGCACGCACGCACTCGCACACACCCAGACACGTACGTACGTATCTATGTATGACCGTTTACGTTTTACAGACGATTATTAAGCAAAAAAAAGAAGCAAATCATTAAGCCTATTTTCAGGAATAGGGACTTTTCAAGCGATCATGTCACAGCAACAGAAGATGTTTGTGTGCGTCTTTCAAGCGATCATGTCACAGCAACAGAAGATGTTTGTGTGCGTCTTTCAAGCGATCATGTCACAGCAACATAAGATGTGTGTGTGCGTCTTTCAAGCGATCATGTCACAGCAACAGAAGATGTTTGTGCGCGTCTTTCAAGCGATCATGTCACAGCAACAGAAGATGTTTGTGTGCGTCTTTCAATCGATCATGTCACAGCAACAGAAGATGTTTGTGTGCGTCTTTCAAGCGATCATGTCACAGCAACAGAAGCTGCTTGTGTGCGTCTTTCAAGCGATCATGTCACAGCAACAGAAGATGTTTGTGTGCGTCTTTCAAGCGATCATGTCACAGCAACAGAAGATGTTTGTGTGCGTCTTTCAAGCGATCATGTCACAGCAACAGAAGATGTTTGTGTGCGTCTTTCAAGCGATCATGTCACAGCAACAGAAGATTTTTGCGTGCGTTTTTCAAGCGATCATGTCACAGCAACAGAAGATGTTTGTGTGCGTCTTTCAAGCGATCATGTCACAGCAACAGAAGATGTTTGTGTGCGTCTTTCAAACGATCATGTCACAGCAACAGAAGATGTTTGTGTGCGTCTTTTAAGCGATCATGTCACAGCAACAGAAGATGTTTGTGTGCGTCTTTCAAGCTATCATGTCACAGCAACAGAAGATGTTTGTGTGCGTCTTTCAAGCGATCATGTCACAGCAACAGAAGATGTTTGTGTGCGTCTTTCAAGCGATCATGTCACAGCAACAGAAGATGTTTGTGTGCGTCTTTCAAGCGATCATGTCACAGCAACAGAAGATGTTTGTGTGCGTCTTTCAAGCGATCATGTCACAGCAACAGAAGATGTTTGTTTGCGTCTTTCAAACGATCATATCACAGCAACAGAAGATGTTTGATTGCGTCTTTCAAGCGATTATTTCACAGCAACAGAAGATGTTTGTGTGCGCCTTTCAAGCGATCATGTCACAGCAACAGAAGATGTTTGTTTGCGTCTTTCAAGCGATCATATCACAGCAACAGAAGATGTTTGTGTGCGTCTTTCTATCTTTTTTCTTCCATTTTTTTAAACATAATGTTTCTGAACAACGGGGCTATGCCTCTAGACGTTCCAAGTTTCGGTCGTGTTTTCTCAGATTTTCGTGTTTATGAAGACATCTTTTATTGAGAATTTACATATGTCTTTATACCTGATCATTGGTCTACCGCGATATCGCTGGCCTTCAGCCAGTTCTCTTTATTGTGCTTGCTTTGGAAGTCGGCAGTTTAGCCTTCTGCATACGTGACCATACAGCGCAAAATATTTCTAATAACTGTTTCCAAGGTAGATGGTGCTGAGTGCCGCTTAGCACTTCCATGTTTGTGATTTTGTTTGATTTTGCGGAGACCTTAGGTGAAAGATGTTTAGTCTCCTCTCATGTTGTATGTAATTAGTCCATGCTTCGTTTCCCTAGCATGTGTGCTCAGCACGCATGTTTGATAAATTTGTATCTTTGTTTTCAGTTGTAACTATCGCCCCCCCCATAAAGTCGTTTTAGCAGCCTGTCAAAAATACTAGCAACTTTCCCTATGCATGCGTTTATTTAATTGTATAAGAAAGGTTCGATTGTATTTGTGGATCTTAAGTAGCAAAGTACCTTTAACTTATTGTACATTATTATTGTTTAAGTTGATGATTGTTGATATTGTAAATCATTGGCGCATTACCACGGTTTTTTTTATGCTTACTGTAGCAGAGAACATTTCTCAGGGTGGAGAAAGAAGTGCAGGCTTTAATCAGTGAGAATACCAAAAGAGGGGGATGTGATTATATACACTGATGGATCTGTAATTAGGCATGTTCGCAGTGCTTGGGCCTTTACAGCTCAGTGCGCAGGTAAAACGATCAAGGAGGAAAGTGGTGCCTTTGCGCTCACTACGAGTAGTATGACCATGGAGACTATGGCGGTGACCAAGGCATTTGAGTGGCTACGCACACAGAAAGTAACGCAGGTCTGCATCTTGAGTGACTCTATGAGTATGATTAAGAAGGTACAAGTGGGTCTCCTTCGCGAACAGTGGATTGAGGCCTTGAGAAATGCGAGCTTGAAAGCGGTTACATTTATTTTCGTGCCGGGACATGTGGGCGTTCGAGGCAATGAAAGAGCGGATCAACTGGCATCGTGTGCGATTGTGGCAAAGGGCCATGGGGCAATGGATCGCGCTGACGTTTTGAACTCCTTAAGAGATATAACACGCGAGAGTGAGACTAATGTGGATGATGATTCCTTTTCAATGGCTAGGATTAAAGATCAGGGATTGAGATGCGGTGTTGCTAGAGGTGAAAATTTTGGAGGGCGCAGAAGAATGATGGTCAACCAGCATAGGACCGGTACTGTCAGCAGAAGTGTGATGGCGGATACACTCATGGAGAGATCGTAGCAACTATGGACGTGTCCAGTTTGCAGTGATGATGATCCGACGACTAACTAACTAACTAACTAACTAATTTCTCAGGGTTTTGCCATGTTGTCAACTTAACATTGCAAGTTGGACTCACTCTGTGCCACAAGTGCTGCATCATCAGCCAAGAGTTCTCTTGATTAGTATTTATAATGTTTTCTGTTTTCGTTGTTGCTCTGAGACGGGTTAAGTTATTGGTATATATCAAAATCAATCAATCAATCAATCAATCAATCAATCAATCAATCAATCAATCAATCAATCAATTAAGTGTCAAGACGAGTGGCGTAGGCGATCATGCTTCTCCACAACTATCTATCTCTTGTATTGTCAATATATATATATATACAGTATATACTAAACATCTGCTTGTATCGACAGCGAATGCTTATAATCCTTGTGAAATTAAGAAAGGAAAATGCTTGAAATTAATTTATTGATTTTGAAATCTGTATATTTAGTTCGTAGTTATGTTTCGTAACTCCTACGTGTGTTACTGAACCCTTTAGAATGGTAAACAATTGGTATTATTGCCACTTGTAAATCAAGCTAAAAGAAGACAATAAAGACGTCAATAAGGAGATAGCCACCGCAACTCATGATCTCAGTTCTGATGATGCCTGAAGAGATCAATGCCTAGTAGGGCATCAATTACGCTGGTCAGCATTGAAATCGTTACTTACTTAAAGAAGCCCTATTCTGTAGTATTTTGGTGTGCTAAAAAGGAATATAACATAACACAATTTTTTTGGCTCTCTTTTTGAAGATATGTCAAGTAGTTAAATTTCTATGTTTCGCCGTGTAAATTTATCCAGCATGACTGCAACGAAATCGTAAACAAGACTATACTGATGAAATATATATTGCATCACATTGCATATTACAATCAAGAACACATTATGTACAGTTGATTGTATCATTTATTGATGCAATGCAATGCTACTACCAGGCGGTCACTGAAGTAAGTTGACGTTAACAGTTTACTTTATAAAGCCTAGTCTGAAAGTTTGAGCGTTAAGATATATCAGACTATGTGCGAAACAGTTTAAGCTACTGTTACATAAAACTGTTATTATTTTGTCCGTTTACGTACAATACAGAACAGTAGTTCCCCGCCACAGGTATTTGAACATCCGGTCCATTCAGAAAAGAATGGCAACATACTAAACGTATTTATATTGCCTAAAAAATCATCACAGCCCAAAAATGCTGGGTTGATAGCTACGTCCTGGATAGGATACGCTACCAAAATGCATCGACAGTGCGTTAATGAAAAGCACAAGAAAAGTCTCAGTTCCCTAGTAAACACAGCATATCATTTTTTATTTGGATGCAAAATCTGTGACCAAGACAAGCTTAGGACAACGTACATATGCTGTGCTACATATACAGCACAGCTTTCACGGCGGTTGAATGGCAAAAGACCATGAATGCTGTTTGCAGTCCCATATTGTGGAGAGAGTTAAGCAAACACATAACTGATTGATAGTTCTGCTTGGTTCCTTTTGATTCCGGCTTAATAACGAAACAAAAGAAGTCGATAATAGAGTACCTAAACATTCCGTCTGCATTGAGACAAGTTCCACATGGTGAGGGACTTTCTATTCCAGAGCCTCGAGCACAATAATATATTGATTCATCTGATGAGGACACGGGTGAGCCGACCTGTTCCTCTCCTAGTCCGTAAGCATGCAGTGATCCAGAGTTTCATTGTGGTGCATCATCAATCCTACACAGAATAACACAGGAAGAACTAATTGACTTAGTTCGTGACTTGAATTTATTCAAGAACAAGGTAGAATTGATCGGATCATGACTCCAACAATGGAGTCTCATAGAAGAATCTGTCACAAATACTTCATATCGATACCGTCACCAGCAATTGGGGTCTTTCGTCAGAAAGGAAAGTAGTCTGTTATTCTGTTCCTATATTGAGGGCCTCATGAATGACTTAAAAATATCTAATGATCCTCACGAATTGAGACTATTTGTAGACTCGTTGAAAATAAGTCTTAAAGCTGTGCTTTTGCACAATGGGCACCGTCTTTCATCTGTTCCAGTAGCAAGTGCTATCCACATGAAAGAGACATACGATAACTTGAAAACGATACTGAATTATATTGAGTATAACAAGAGAGCTGGCACGTATGTTTTTATTTGAAGGTAGCTGCCCTTTTAATGGGACTACAGCACAGATGTAAAAATACATGTTCCTTTTTCGTGAGTGGGATAGCCGAGCAAGGAAACTACACTGCTTGCGGAAGGAATGGATTTGTAGACAAAATGTAGTAGTTGGAGAGAAGAATATCCAGCACCCAGTTCTTGTCGAGTCTCACACAATCCTGCTACCACGACTTCACATCAAACTAGGTTTGATGAAGAATTTAGTAGAATCCATGGACAGGTCTTCGCCAACTTTGCGATACCTGCATGAAAAATTATATCGACTCAGTGAAGCACACATTAGAGATGGACTCAGTGAAGCACATATTAGAGATGGACTCAGGGAAGCACACATTAGAGATGGACTCAGGGAAGCACATATTAGAGATGGACTCAGGGAAGCACACATTAGAGATGGACTCAGGGAAGCACACATTAGAGATGGACTCAGGGAAGCACACATTAGAGATGGACTCAGGGAAGCACACATTAGAGATGGACTCAGGGAAGCACACATTAGAGATGGACTCAGTGAAGCACACATTAGAGATGGACTCAGTGAAGCACACATTAGAGATGGACTCAGGGAAGCACACATTAGAGATGGACTCAGGGAAGCACACATTAGAGATAGACTCAGGGAAGCACACATTAGAGATGGACCCAGGGAAGCACACATTAGAGATGGACTCAAGGAAGCACACATTAGAGATGTACTCAGGGAAGCACACATTAGAGATGGACTCAGTGAAGCACACATTAGAGATGGACTCAGGGAAGCACACATTAGAGATGGACTCAGTGAAGCACACATTAGAGATGGACTCAGTGAAGCAAACATTAGAGATGGACTCAGGGAAGCACACATTAGAGATGGACTCAGTGAAGCACACATTAGAGATGGACTCAGTGAAGCACACATTAGAGATGGACTCAGGGAAGCACACATTAGAGATGGACTCAGGGAAGCACACATTAGAGATGTACTCAGGGAAGCACACATTAGAGATGTACTCAGTGAAGCACACATTAGAGATGGACTCAGTGAAGCACACATTAGAGATGGACTCAAGGAAGCACACATTAGAGATGGACTCAGGGAAGCACACATTAGAGATGGACTCAGTGAAGCACACATTAGAGATGGACTCAAGGAAGCACACATTAGAGATGTACTCAGGAAAGCACACATTAGAGATGGAGATTTTTTGGGTCATCAGATTCGAGAGTTCTTAAATGACGACCAGTTCAAAACTTGCTGCATAGTGTTGTGAAACAAGCAAGAAATGCTTTTCGCCTAGTGTCTACCAACTTTCTTGATAATGTTAAGGCAGACAAGTATAAGAAACTAATAGAATATATGCTGATGAAGTATCAGATACTTGGCTTCAATATGTTTCTGAAGATACATTTCCTTTATTTCCATCTGGATTTCTTTCCTTAGAACTGTGACATGGTCAATGATGAACAGGGCAAACATTTTCATCCAGATATCACAAGAATGGAGCACAGATACAAAGGAAAATGTCAACTACATTGATAGAGTACTACTCCTGCACAATCCCCAGAGATTCTCCCAAACAGATGTATAAGAGACATGTGATGACATTTAAGAATTAGTCTATGACTTGATTTTTTACATGTGTTAACCGTTGCAGTATTACTGATTGTATGCATTTCGTGATGTAAATATTCATTTTTACAGATTACAAAAAAATCGAGCAATTAGAAATTTAACGGTCATATTCGTGTTCAACACTTCAAAATTGACAAGAAATGACTAATATAATTTCAGTAACATAACTTTTGTAAACATTTATTGACCAGTGTTATTTTATATGTACTGGGCGAAACTAATAAAAAAAATATATTGGTGTTTTGCTAATCATTGGTAATACAAATTATGGACGTTTAGACTAAAATTTCCGCCGAAGACGGACGTGTCGGGCCATTGGCGCAAATAAAACGGCGAAACAACGCATTTCCATTCTCTGGACTACATCCTGCTGGAAATCTAGTAGGACCATGGTCCTGCTACAAGAGAGATTGAGCAGGAGTTTGAGAATGAACGCTGAAGAAGAAGAAGACTAAAATTTATTTATTAAGAACACAACATAACAGAATGTGTGTAAGAAACGGCACTGTCCACGTTTACATACTCATCGCTAGACGAGGTCATGAAATGATAAAAACATACAAAAATAGTGATGAAACGAAACAAAACAAAACTAAACGTAGACATAATACACGGGATATCAACAAACCATAATAAACAGAATAATGACAGTTTATCCACACATATGAATAACGAATGTTAGTTTCAAATGGCTATATTGTGTCAATTGATTCCCAAAAGCATATCGAGTCCGGACACTAGAGGAGCACGACTTAATAACATCTACATTGGCATCACGGGCAATTCATGGAAGTGGTCAGCAAATTGAGTACCGGATGGTTGTTGATAATGTACAAATGTCGAGAGAGTCGGTCTCCTTGCCCCAGCCAGTCTCCCTTATGTACTACATGATACAGCATTTACAATCATTTCGGGAATGACGTAACAGGAACACACAAAACCCTCTTGAATGGCATAGTTGATAGGGGATACGACTGAACGGGTTTGTATGACATGGTCACATGTGTAGCACGACTTAACAGTGCCGAAATCACTTAAGGCGTCAGGGATTAGAAGAATATGAAACCAAAATATCTTTGAGAATAAAAATATGATTAATTGATATTAAAAATATCTTTTGTAAGAAACCAGAAAGAAGGGGGGGGCGGTACATTGAAATTAAACAGTTCACTGATTCGATTGATATGTTGCATACCATCGGACTGCAGTAAAACCCCACCAAAAAACTCCCCTCAGGTGTCGAAGACTAAGACTTCATCACGTAACCATACAAAAAGATTGTGTAGCATAGTTACCTGTAACATTTCACCCTACATCCACATTCTGTAACATACCGCGACGTCACATGTGGCATTTCACATAACAACCACATTGTGTAACATAGCCACCTGTGACATTACACCCTACAACTACATTCTGTAACACAGTAAAGTGTAACATTTCAACCTACATGCACATTGTGTAACATAGTCACCTGTGTCATGAAACAAGCTAGAAAATACTTTACCAACGACAAACATGCCAGACATTAATTTGATGTTGCAATAAATCACCGGGTATAGGTACACCTCTATAACAGTGATATATTCGTATTCCCTATCTGGGAGCCGCGTAGCGCAGTAGTTAGCGTACTGGCTTCGCATATGAGTGGTCCTGGCTTCAGTTGAGGCGCAAATGTTTTTGAGATCGAACGGCTCCCGGGTCGACGCAGCCTTAAATAGGTACCAGATTAATCCGGGAAGTAAAGATTGTGAG
The DNA here is from genome assembly GCA_034231615.1 of Meghimatium bilineatum. Classification (NCBI taxonomy): domain Eukaryota; kingdom Metazoa; phylum Mollusca; class Gastropoda; order Stylommatophora; family Philomycidae; genus Meghimatium; species Meghimatium bilineatum. The sequence continues at coordinate 23,998,447 of CM067313.1, read as the reverse complement.
GGAGAGGAGATGGCCCCCGCCCTCATTTGCAGAGCCTCTGGAATGTGAGATCACTAACATCTCACACCCTATGGCATGGAGTATGGTTATAATAAATCATATGGGTCACTTCACTTTTACTACTTTGTACTATTCCCTATGGATTCTATCATCGTCGTCATTCCAGTCATCGCCAAAATTATCACGATGGTTTGTTGACTGTACTGTTAAACTAAGATCCTGTAGATTCAATTTTTATTTCATGAACTTACATATATCAATCTTCTGAGTCTAATGACAGGTATTCGGGATTTCTATTGAAGTGTGTGTGTCTCATATGTGTGTATGTGTGGTAATGGCTCGCTTCGAGCTGTTGCTCCCAGATATGTTTGATCCAAACATTGGTCTTTGCTTCAATAGTAATTGCTGTTTAATTTTCAGGATAATGGTCTTCGTGACCGAAATCTCTAGGGACATGTTATTTCTCATTATTTGGAGTCGTGTTTGCATTAGCAAGAAGCAGTTGTTGTTCAGGCTGACTTGGTTTAAATGGTTGAAGTAGTCAGGTATATCCACTTATGAATGATCTCTCATGAGTCAATCGTTATATCGAACAATATATTTAATTTAAGTACTTTTTCCCCATCAGAAAAAACGCTTTTAATGCTAAACTTGGCAATATGTTACTAAAATTGTTGTGTGGATGAGAGGTTAAAGCGTTGGTGTCACACTAGCGGTTTTTTTCTGTCGGAGGGTTAATTTAAAAACTCACCATGTACATGACGTGGCGACAGCAAGAACATACAGAATATATATACCATGCAAGCATTGACGTGTTTCCTAGCATTGTGTGGAATATATACCATGCAAGCATTGACGTGTTTCCTAGCATTGTGTGGAATATATACCATGCAAGCATTGACGTGTTTCCTGGCATTGTGTGGAATATATACCATGCAAGCATTGACGTGTTTACTGGCATTGTGTGGAATATTATGTTCCGTTTGTGTTATGATTTATTTCCTTTTATGTTTTTCGTGTTTCCAGATCAGTTCAGTATTTCTTCCATTTTTATTTTGGGCCGCGTTCAATGTCGTATATACGAAAAAACTTGGAGCTCCTCCAGTTCAAGTGTATCACCAATTCCTTCTAACCAGATCTTGATGGGACTAAACACTACAAAACAACATAACAACTGTAGGACATCACACATAACACACGATGACCCCTGACAACCATCATAAACAACACCAGAAGAAACCTCACTAGCCTCAACTATAACAATTTCTCTATTTACACAATAGTTACAAGCACAATATTGATTGTTACAGAAACCAGATCACATGGTCACAACTTAGATAATAAGACAACAAACCTAGATATAAACACACATGACTCCAGTTTAATGGAGTCATGCACACATGACTCCAGTTTAATGGAGTCATGTGTAGACTTTCGTATAACAAACATCTCTAGTTTGTATTCTGTAAATGTAACTATTGAGTTGATTTCTGTTTTAAACAATTTGTATAATTGTATTTCTTTTCTTCGTCTTTGCTCCTTCACAGTTTAACATTTGTACACAGCAAGTCCGGTTTTCTTAATGAATGCTATTGTATTTGAAAGCACTTCAGTGCTCCCATGCAGCTTTTCGTGGATATCCGTCTTCGTCTTCTTCTTTCGTTCACTTGAAACATGTCTATATCTGTAAGTTTAATAGTAATAAATTAACTATTTACAATAGTTTAGACCCTATAAATACATTATTTTAATAAAAATGCTTTCATTAACTTCAAATTTCGCTTAATTGTGATTTAGAGCAAAAGTCTACTTGTCAAGACACATGTCACATACTTCTTCTTCTTCTTCTTCTTTCGTTCACTTGAAACATGTCTATATCTGTAATTCTGTCTCCTTAATAAAACTCACTGTCTTTTGTAGTTCATACAGTGTCCCATAGAGCTTTGATTCCAGTGTTGTTTCCTCTGTCCAATATGTCTGCCTCAGCGTTTCATGCTCAGAACACTCTTGAAGTATATGTTTGGCACTCTGTACTGCCTGTCCACATGTATACATGGCCGTGTTGCCAATCTTGAACTTTGTATACATGTGACTGCGGAGTCGGTTGTGTCCTGTTCTGAGACGTAGAATTATAACTTGTCAAGATATCCGTCTGTATGGGCTAGTGTTTCTCTATTAACTGATATAGTGTAATGCAGTCTTATGTTCCGCTGTCTGTTCTACCTGCCCCCCCCCGCCCATGGACACGGAGGTGATGCAACTAGTATATCAAATAGTCGTGTTGCATGATACCATAACTACTGTTACTCCTCTCGACCTGGTATCTCTAACTTCACACATGTACTGGCTCGGGCAGCGGTAGGCCCTATGTCTTTTAAGTATACATGTTAGTAGACTTGAAATCATCCATGTTATTTAATTAGCCTCTTCTGCACCAGGATCGTTTATAGATCATACAGTATCTTCCTCTTCTTCATGGTTCTTCAGTCAGTTTTCAGGTTACATCTCCAATAGATAACTTCTTCCTCTAGATCGTTTACAGATTATATTGTACCTTCTTTTATTTCTTTCCAACTTCTCATTGGCTGTGAAGCAAAGTATAAATATACTGGCCAATTAAACGAACGATAAAATAAGAAGACGTCTTCAGTGATTGAAGTAAACTGCTGTAAACTGCAACTAATTTTATATTTCATGCACTTGGAGACGATATTGAACGGAAATCGAGTTTTCCATGAGTGCGAAATGTGCCATTCTTTTTCCATTTAGGTATAGGTTTAATTGTTATTGACAGACTTTGCAAATTTATTTTGCACGAATATCTTCGTGTTTTTCATTGCTCATAGTGGTGTGTTGTCAAGATTTCAACAATGAAATACACGGAAATACTGCGGAATGCTTTAGAAGAGACATTGTCATAATATTTATGTCAATTTCTCGGCATTTTTAGTTACATGAACTAATTGTTCAATTTGAAAATAATAGCTAAACTACAGTTTACTCAAAGGCGTATCGCATATTTGACATGTTTACATTATTGTATCTTGTTCGGCTTAAACAATTTCTATGTGTAGTTAAGAATTTTATTACAATATGTCTTTGACGTGTCAATACGCTACTGTGCAAAATGTGAGTACACAATTGTACAATTACGTTTGCAGAGAACCTAGATAGGGTTATGTGTATTACGAAATGCAAAATTATAGAAAAAGAACTCAACATGCTCTCGATTTAAACAAAATGACATTTAACCGTTGGATAACACTGGACAGTAAATATGTAAATTTCTTACAGGAAAGAATATATTATGTGATAAAACGAACCTCATATCTGCACAATGCCAATATCTCGTGAGCGTAGGATGGATGGTTATTATATAGTATATCTAGATGAATCGTGGGTAAATGCGTAACACACATTGGATAAATGGCAATCACTAGACGGAACTAAGAAAAGGGAAATTCCAAGCAACACAGGTAAACGCATTGTAATAAGTCTTGCAGACCGTAACACAAATAGTCTTGCCAGTGGGAATGAACGTATTTTCCAAACATTATCTACAGATGGTAGAGACTATCGTACCGCACCGAAATAAATAGAATTATTTTCAGAGATTGCTTAGTGAACTCACTTCTACCAGCGATAGATAGACCGTGATGCATTGCTATGGACAATGCCTCCTATCACAACGCAGCAGCGCATAAAGACATTCCCACTTCATCAAGCACAAAATAGAAATAGTACATGGAAAATGTATCTTTTTGCTGCAATAAATTCAAACCAGAGGTGTTAGAACTTGAACATTGTGAGACGGACAACGGAGACGAAGACTTTTGTAATTGACAAAATCATCGCTGAGCATGGTCGTACTTCTCTTCGGCTACCGCTTTACCTTTTAGGTCTCAATCCAATTGAATTTATGTGGGCTATAGTCAAAGGTCAAGTTGCCGTTCTAATCAAAACTTTCACACCGTGTGATGTAACAAACATAACACGCGATGCCCTCACACAAATATATATATTAAGTACTGGAGAAAATGTGAAGATTTTGTTGTTCTCTGTTGTACTCATATCAACCAAATATCTAACAATATCACGGACCTATAATAAAAGCAACTTATATGTCATTGTTTTTTCTTCTCACAACGATCTGTTTGCTGTCACTCTTATTTATGGAATGATCAAATATAAATTGTTTCACATACACTCTCTAAATACTGATAATCTTTATATTTCCTTTTATAATACGAAGTTTTGATACGTCTTTGCGTTCACAATTTTGTGTTATACAGTAAAATGTGAGTACAATTTTGTTTCTGCTTATGCAATAATATATAGGGAAAAATGTTTTGTTCTGTTATTTTGCATTTTCTAATTTACCTATCAATTTATAAAACATGAATTCCTAATGTAATGCTGTGTATAGGACTAACTGCGAAAAAAGTTTTGCTATGCATCAGCAAGTTTTCCAGAAAATTGTGCTCAAGTGAATAACATGAATTATGGAACGAACTATAGAAACGGTGGTGCTGATGGCATCTTGCTCATCACAGCCATACCGTTGAGCGTATCGAACCATAGGGACCGCTTTATGACGGGTAACCGCATCATCAATACCATTTGGTGAATGAAACCAGCTGGAATGAACATCCGACTAAATTCATTTGATCCATCTCTTCACTTTTCACATTTTTCCTACATTTCCGCACTTCACACTGTTCTCTCCATGTCTTCTCAAGTTTCTAAAAACTGCTGACCCTTGTCTTGGCTATTGTCATTGCTTTTATCATTTCGTACTTCATACTTTCGACCTATCACGCTCATATATTACACAATAGACACTCACAGATTGAATACAACCAAGAGACTTTAATTTATTAATATTGTTTACACTTATGTTTTCATTGTTGTATTTTATGTGTACACTGTACTTTGCCTACATGTAATCACTCACATTGCCATCGTTCTCGTCTCTCTTTGTCATCATTCTTTGTGTATTTCTTTCAATTGCCCATGTTCGACATGTAGGTAATCCCTGCTTTATTTAGTGGTTCCATTTTGTGTTTGTTTATCGTGATAACAACCTTTTCGTCGAAGCGTCCATTCTGAGTTCTATTCCACGTGAAACGGCAATTTAGCACTGAGGTTTTTCGGCTATTAAAAGAGACAACAGCATGAAAAAAACAACAGTGAAAGACGTTGTTGGTAACAAGGAAAATAACCTTACAATACGTCGATGGAGAAAAAGCATTTCAGAGATTAAACATGTCGTGGGTGTAGCAGGTCAAGCTGCCTAGTATCGTGATTTGTTCAGTACGCCCAAAAAGACGACTACATACTGTACATAATGTATCACCTGAAGAGCTAGCTATCAACTTAGCTATGAGAACTGTAGAGAACTAAATTATAACCTATTGTCTACACAAGGATGGGGGAAGGAGAGGGGAGGAGGAAGCAGAAGCAGTTCCCAACCAGTCTATAAATGGAAGCCCATTTCCTTGTCATTCAAAACAAATAAAATGAAAATAATATAGTTCTATGATATGGCACTAATATGTCTTAGAATGAACTATTTTCGTTTCTTTGATTATGTACATATTTTTATGTACATTGTGTCTGCGCTCCATTTCATATTATGTCAGCCATTTTTTCTCTCGGTGTTTCCATTTGTTTGCAAATTTAGCTTGGAAATGTTTAGTGAATGACATGTAAACAATCTTCATTGTTGTGCCGTGGTTGCTGATATGATTAATAACCGGCTCTACTTCTCAGAGCTCTATGTGCAAATAAAGAGGAAAATCACGAAACATTTCCTTTTAACTGGAATCCCGTTCAAGTCTATTTTTCTACTATTCAGATGCTATCTCATAGAAAACTCTCTACTTATTAATATCTAATTTCTTGTTTCGGATTTCCTGTTCTTGTAGCTGTAGTCATGTATCTCACATTAAGAAATACTAGTTATTAATATTAATATTTTACATCATATACAAGCGAATATGAATCTAACTGAAATTGTCTTGTATCATATGTAAACTAATTAAAAATTATGTAAACTATTTTATTTTATCTAGATTTTCAATTACTTGTATCTCGACACAGATAGACTGACTTTATATTGATTATGTTCTCAGGTATATAAACATATTTAATGAATTTAGTTTCATTAATTGAATTTAGTTTCATTTATTGAATTCATTCATGAATTAAGTTGAATTTAGTTTCATTGTGATTCAGATTGTTGTTTTGTGAAAAGTGACACTGGAACAGTTTTGTAGTATGTGATCTGGTATGTGTGCAATTATACTTCGCTGTTGAAGCCCGCAGAGTCGATACTATGGATTCGGTGTGTGATTTTAGACGACACTGAACGTTCTCAGTCGAAATATCGTGACCCGTTCATTTCTGTTTTAAAACAGGGATAAATCGGACTTTGAGACCTATAATGAAGCAAGGGCTTCAAGAGTAGTTTAAAAGAATTTATTTTAACCTTAATGTTTCGTATCTTAAAATCTGTTCTACCAAATACATTTCATAACGAAGACATACATTTTTGATATGGTAGGAAATAGTGACGACGTTAACCAACATCTAGATGACGAAAGAAGAAACTATGGTACTTCTTAGTTGCAGCTTGAGGCTTGTAGTCAATACCTACATCCAAGTAAAAGATCACGGATTGATGCTGTATTATACAATATCGAAGGATCATACTGGAGACTGTACTGCGAGGTAATCGATATAGTCAAAGAAAATATAAAGCTCAGATGTAGGACAACTTAATTTCATGGTCCTGTTAGACTTAGCAAGAATTTCAGAGTTTATTTCAAATTTTCCAGTGCAACCTTTTTCTTATGTGAAACCATCTTATCAAGATTATTTTGACTTTTCACTATTAGGAAGTGAACTTTCAACAATGTATGGAAATAATGAATTTTGTTATAATGATGTTTATAATTTGCTCAAATACGTGTGTACAGACTGCTTTGGTGACATACTTCACGAAGTGTATACACTTGTTATTCTAATGGTGACATACTTCACGAAGTGTATACACTTGTTATTCTAATGGTGACAATTTCATCGTCATATACCTCCAGTTAACGGTCATTTTCAGCTTTAAAATGAATAAAGTCATATTTACACAATTCTTATATTGAACTTACATTATCTTCACTATCACTGATGGCTATTTGAAAGACAATGTTTTTATAATATAAGAATAAACCTTCTTTATAGGATGATGTGATTTATTTGCAGAAAAACATCTAATCGATATCTAGAACTAACATAGAAGAAACACACGATTGTAATATGTGTCTTGGTGTTTGTGTCGCCCGTGTGTTGTCGGGGACCGAATGGGGAGCAAAGAATAGCAACATTGTTTACCTTCCACGCAAGTCGTAAAAGGCGACTAAGGAGGTTATAGGATGGAGTTACCGTCCCATCCCATATAGTGTCAGTGTCAAGCCATGTTGAAGTCGGATGTCTCAGGCCGAAAGGCGCAGATATCGCAGCTATGCTGTAAACCATGACACAACGCATTCCGTTCTCCGGACTACATCCTGCTAATCTGCAGGAGTTTGAGAATGAACGCAGAAGAAGAAGGTGTTTGTGTAATAACTTTATTCTACACAGTGGTCAAGGTGCTTTAGCACTCTAAATGTTTGATGAACGTTTGTGATGAACTCTATCGTTAACTAGATAAAAAATCTTCGTGTAAAGAGCAAAATATAAATAATTTCAAATCCATTAATGAAATGAAGTGACATATTCAGTACGATTTATAGCTTTAATGTAACGTTTTGATTAATGTGTAACATTATTCTTAATGTTAAATCTTAAGAGAAACATGCGCTTTATACAGAGATATATATTCTAATTAAATATAGCACCTTGCTATAAAGTTGACATACTAATTATAGACTTGCAGATCTGGATAGGTCATGCCTCGGCAACACTGAATATATGTCTTAATGTCTCAGATCACGCGAGAAATATTTATCTTTTAACGTATTGTCAATTTGTCTGTGTTTACAATGTCATTTGTGTTGCGTGTGTCAGTGAAATAGTTTATACTTGTCAGCTCGGTTTTCTTGAGATGGTCTGTTAATATCGTGTTTTAGGTCAATCATTTGTTTTAATATTCTTTGTTTTCCTTGTTTCTCGATCATTTTATTTTGGCATCTCTGTTGTTTTCTGAAAATTGTAGGCGCATATAGTCATGTAGATTGTCAAATAGACAGCTGTAAAAAGGTATCTGTCGTATGGAAGATAACTAATCAGACAGCTATTACAGGGTGTCTGTTCTAAGGTACGCATGTCGTATTGATCAATTATAACATATAAAACACGAAAGTCTTATTGATCAATTCTAAGATAGAAAACACGCAAGTGTTACTCAATTCAAAATAGAAAAAAACGCATGTCTTATTGATCAATTTTATGATAGAAAACACGCATGTCTTGTTGATCAATTTTATGATAGACAACACTCACGTCTTATTGATGAATTCTAAGATAGAAAACACGCAAGTCTTATTGATTTTTAAAATAGAAAACACGCATGTCTTATTGATCAATTCTCATCTTCCATCGGTGTTCATGTCGTCCTCATATACGACTAGACTGTTCTATGGTAAACTGTGCATTGGCATGTGTTCACATGAAGGTCATAACAAATGTTTCAATGGCTACTTGAAGACATATCTCCAGAACTGCATGATTGGTTTAAACTCTTGGGAAACTACATCTCGTGAACTTCAAGCACGGTTAGATCCGTGTGTCTATAAAATCTGAGCACCAAGTCTTGGGAATCCATATCTTGTGAGTTTCAAGTAAGATTAGATCAATGTGTGTATTAAAATGTGTGTAGAGTGTAGAACATTTAAGTCTATTGGAAATTACACAAACGAAAAGAGAAGTCATATTTTTTTATATTTTTGAAGATCTTCATTTCTGCTCAGACTGAAATAATTTTCGAAGATTCACGAATTTATTTCTGAGTCATCTAAGAATTCACAAACACCAAGCCTAATTGGCATTTGTTTTCAATGACATGTCAACATACCTTGTGAATGAGTAACGTCGTATTATTATGGTATTCATTGACTTTGGGGAAACACTGACTGTAAACATACCATTGACAAAGTGTTTAGTTATTCACACACCAGCCAATAGAAGCAAGTTTTACGTTTACTAATTATTTGTGGTCTGAAAATTTTTTTTAAAAGCTATACTTCCGTGGTTCACACAGCCGCTAGGAAGTACGGTTTCAGGTGACATACTATGGTTATGTCAATAGATGAACATCTCTACATGAACATGCGCATAAGGCGACGTTAGTCGGGCGATTTCCGATAAACCACGGGCGTGTAAGCCGCGTACTTATGGGTAACCATCTGCCATAACACTGAATTAGTTCAGCTTACTTCTACCACTGCCACATTCGTATGTGTAAGGTCATTTGAGTAAATAAAGCTGTGGCGTAACACAGCTACGTTTGTGAACTGCATCCTTCTGAACATCCAGAAGAATCATTATCTCGCAACACGAGCGATCCAACATGAGCTTAATAAGATAGCTTTACAGACATAGACAATTAACAGGAACTTACGAAGGGAAGCAAAACAAAAAGAGAGATCCAACAAGAACGCAAGAATGAGAGCTAGACAAATAGAGAAAGGCAACAGGAGCTTCAGAAGAAAAGCTAAACAAAAAGAGAGATCAGCAGTTTAACAAAGACAGTTAAACAAAAATAGAGATCCAACAGGAACTTAAGAGGGAAATCTAAACAAAACAGAGATCCAACAGAAAATATAGAAGAAGAGATAAACAAAAAGTAGTGATCCAACAGGAGCTTCAGAGAGAAAGCTAAACAAACACATTATATAATTGACTGTAGTTATTTTTGTGTTTGCTAAAACATACATATTTTTCATATACTGTTTCTGTATTTGCGTGTTTCCGTATTAGGTTGTCTCTATTTCAGTTTTTTTCCTTTTTTTAAATTTTGTTCCAATTTGTGTGTGCCCTTATTTATTGCCCTTATTTGCCCCTATTTCTGTTTTTAATTATGTGGTTGTCTTTACCTGTGTTTACTCTTTTTGTAATTGTTTAACTTTTTGAGTTTTCCTTGCGTTGCTTTGTCCCTTTTTGTGTTTGTCCTTTTCAATTTTTGTTTTGATTTGGCTCTTATCTGCAATTTTCCTATTTGTGCTTCTTTCATTTTTGCTTTATCTCTATTTGTATTGTGCCCTTATTTTTTTCATCTCTCTGTGCCTTAATACGTTTTTCTCGATCTGTGCATGCCATTATTTGTATTATTTTCTCTATTTGTGGTTTGTCCTGATTTGCTGTGTCTCAAATTTGATGTCGCTTATTTCTTTTGCCTCTATCTGATTTGCCTTATTTGTTTTTTGAACACACTACCACCATATCTTATTTATTTGCATCACATTCTCTTTCTCTCATTCGTTTCGCTGTCACTAGTTTTACTTTTACTTCAGATTTAGGGGTGCAAAGGGAACGCATTGCTCTAGGCGGACCCAGGGTTAGCAGATAACCGAGATCCAAAATGTACCTCCACGCGGTGCACCCTGGAAACAGAAATACAGCAGCTCGAGCTGATTCTGGCTAAATCATTTGGGGATCGTGTCCGAGAATGTGGAGGTAGCAGATGGAAAGAGATCTGACTGCACAAGAGACAGACAATATTTCCGACACCACCAGCATCACCACATATAGCAACACTGTCGACATACAGTGAAGCTAGTCAGTCCAGTCCGAACATTGGAGGGGCGGCCAATGTAAAATGCACGTAAAGGTAGATGCATGGCGAGAGACAAATAGATTTCATACCGAGTACAATGAAACAATGAAAGGGTAGAACAGCGCTAGAGGGCAGCGCGAACTGCAAATAGAAAGTGAAAAGTCTCTAGGAAAGGGGAACTACAAGCTCCGTCAGCTCGAGACGAGCATCTAGTTACCTGTGTTCCTTACAGGCAGAGACCCAGACCCATTCATTGGCGTCTGGTAAAGCAAGAAGACCTAATCCAACTCTAATGTCGAGCCTTCCTAAACCGGAAATATGCTCGCGAAGAGAAAGGGTTCTGTACCCGATGGGCTTAGGCAAGAAAGGGACAACGATGGTAGTCCTGGCCCAACTCTACTGTCAAGGTTTCCTATACCGAAAGTACATTTGCAGAGAAAAAGGGTTCCGTACCCGATGGGCTCAGGCACAAAAGGGACAACGATTTAGCCCTGGCCCAACTCTGCTGTCAGGTTTTCCTACACCGGAAATACACTTGAAGAGAGAAAGGGTTCAGTACCTGATGGGCTCAGGCGCTATTGGGACAAGGACGCTCAGCTCGAGAACGCCTTGCTCTCAAACAGGTGGTGTGAGACTCGAACATGGACAAGGGGTACACGATGTCGGGGAATGACACCTCGGCTAAGATGGCGAAAGAGCCAGGGTCCAACTCCTCTGTTGAGTTCTTGCCCTTAAGGAACCAGGCTCACGGATGAGAAACGGTTCAGTACCCAATGGGCACAAGCACAGCACGCTCAATTACACGAGGCAAGTTCATAGACAGTGGAACACCTCGTGCGAGTCAGACGAGAGCAAAAATCGTCTGGGCGAAGAGTCGCCACTACGCGTGCCTGGAGACAGATATAGAGACTGTCACAGGCTAAGGGTAGCCCACCCGAATTGTCAAGGCATGCCGAAATCGGATGTGCTAGGCGTATAAGGCGCATAATGGTGGCACAACGTAATCACGCTCCCGGCGGAAATCGCACGGATATCCGTAATGGTTACAATGGAGCGAACGCAAAACAAACAAACAAACAAACTTCAGATTTACATTGTGTATTTATCTGCCATTGTTTTTAATTCAATTTTGATTGTCTGTGTAATATAATTTAACAATCAAAATTATATTTACTTGATCGACTTTTTGCAAAATTGCCCATTGTTTGTTGACACATAATGTCGAAGATGTAAATATTCTTTTATCTAAAATCACTGGCATATTTTATCTTATTTAGGCACGACATTTTGTCTGATTAAAGGTTACACATAATAAACATCAACTCGCAACTGGACATCATTATTCATTTTCAATGCTTGTACATATGTTTGCTGATAATTCTTCTCATATGTCTATCTTTTACATGATTGTGATAATTTGTTGTTGGATTTGCCACGAACTACATCTTTGTTCTGTCACTGGCCTCTTGCCGTCAAGGACATTTTTTTGTATCGCTCCAGCGAGGATATGTATACGAAATATTGTGTTACACATAATTGGACTAGGTTAATGTTCTTGATTCTTGATTAGAAACTGGCCTCACGGCACGGGGGGCATTCCCATAAGTGCTCCGCCCTCTGTTCCAGCAGCCATTCGATTCGATGGTGCTTTAATTATAATGTTGCCGAAACAGACGTCGATATCAGGGCACAACTCTGGCCCTTGCGACAGGTTTCTTTGTTGTTCCACCCACCCACGCCGTGCCCGTAACTAACTCAAGCACAGCGTCGGCCTGTCGGAACAACATGGAAACTGTTATCGAAGGGTACGACTACGGGATTGTATAGATGACATGCCATGAAGCTTCTATAAGAAGATAACCTCAATATAACGGCATGTCATCTACTAAGGTTTTCTGTTGTATAGTTAGTTGGTCTAGTGAGCCATTGGTGAAACCCACATACGCAACCGCATGCGTAGACTTAGGTCAAAGTAGCAGTCCTACCGGAGAAGTTCAATAAATTGTGAGATGTATGCAATTTGTGGACTATCTTCCATCTAGCTATCTTCTCGGATGTCGCTGTGACAGGATTGTTTGAATTACGACCTCTATTACTCCTATAGTTAAATGTGGGAGATGAGATTGTAGTTATCTGACATGGCTTACTACTATTTGTGATATTCATAATTTAAAATCATGGAAAGTCGCGACCTCCATTTCTTTCATTGTCATATGCTGTTATATAATCAAATTGAACTCATGTCATTCGTTAAAAGGACATCCCCTACCCGATGAGGCGAATTATATATATATATATATATATATATAGACTGTGACGTCGTTGAAAGTTGTTTATTTTCATGGTGTAATATACTCAGCGTATTGATATTAGCTGTATTATTACTTTTACACATCAAAAGACAACAGATCAAGTGGTTTTCACACGCTTCCAGACTACCGACAGATATCATGCCACAAATGGCCATGACACATAGACATAACGGTTATAAAGCCACAGGCAGACCATGTAAAAGATAAAAGATGGATCACAGAAATCAAAGAAGCCACAGGAACAAGCTTACAAACAGTACACAGGAAGGCAATCTCCAGATAACTCTTCCACCCCTGACGCCGCAAGGCAAACAAGGGACACAGCGTATAGATAGATTACTTTTACTCTTTCAACTGAACAAGAATTATGCTAACCACTGAACATAGAGTATTTGTCGAGTATTAAGTAAAGGGAGTAAGAATATGGAAAACGTTGCACACGGTAAAAATATCTGCTATAGAAATAAACTTTTTGGACCAATAACTACATTACCCAGGAAGCAATTGACATGAGCACCAATTAACTGTTCATAATTTCTGCAACGTTAATAGATCATACAGATCCACACTAAATACCCACATTTTATGTGACTGATATTGCTAAAAATATAACTTAGTGCACATCGAATTTAAAGACACCCTGTATAATCATTTCTCTACATATAATGTTCACAGACATTTAAGAAAAGTAATTTACTCAATACTGCATACATTGCCACTAGAAAGAGAGAAGTAACAATGAATTAGATTGTACAGAAATTTTGGCCATGCAATTATTAAAAATTTTAGTTGGAGTCAGTTGCATAAGTTACGAGGTGGTGATATTAGAGGAAATGATGGCAATAGTCATTTCGCTCGTGGACTCCCTGTCAGAGCACAATTGTTTTCGTGGCCCACTAGAGCGTAAACAAAGTCAGTCACCTTTCTTCAAGTCTTCTTAATACATTTTATTTTATGATATTACATATCCTCAAGCTATCTTTCGGAGGCCCCCTTTATAATTTATATTATAAAGTGCTACTTATTAGAAATCATAATGCAATAACTATTAAAATGTACATTTAAATAGCAAACAAGATACGTTTCGGCAACACGGACTTTGTAAACACAAAAAAAAACCAAGTTGAAGACAGATTTAAAATAGTTATAAAAATTGATAACAGTTGACAAAAGTGTTGAAAGCTTTGAGAATCGTCATCTGGATGAGGTACCGAGCATATGTTCTAACTTTGTAAAATGACGGGGTATTGTATACTAAAACAAATTAAAAACGTACTACTTGTATAATTCAGGAACAGAGTGTCAAATGTAAATATAAGTGTTTACAAGTTTACATATTTGGAATCGCTATTCATTTTCTTATGAATACATGCCAGTCATTAATTCTTGCATTTGACTGTTATGCAATACATTGCAAACTGTGCAGACAGGGGAGAAAACCAAAATAGCAACCAATAATAAAACCATCTTTCATGCTAACCTCAATACCTGGTATGTCCACCACGTGTGCTTGCAAACAAGCTTGGCAGAGGCTCCTCATAGAAAGAAAAAAATATCTTAAGGAAATTCCGAGGAATCAAGTCCCAGACGTGTACGAGCAGCTTTGAGCTCTTGCAAATTTGCTGGAGAATCTTACATGTAGACTCTGCATCCAAGATTGTCCCACAGATGTTCTATAAGAGACATGTCTAGTGATGGGGCAGGCCAATCAATCGTCACACTGTTCTGCTGCTGTAGGTATTGATAGTTGTTATTTAGGTAATTATATTACCCCATCTGTTCCATGCATGTGTTGTGTGCACGTGTGTTTCCCTAATGCAGAAGCAGCTAGTAAGGATAATTTGTGAAAGCGGGAACAACCAATGTACCCTAAATTCCATCTCTATATCTCACAGTATTAAAATTTCCACGGAAGTCGTGCAGAGGCAATTGATGGTGGAAATTGAATCTTACCCAAGTCTGAACACTGCCATCTCAAAATCGGTTGAGCTGACGAACACAGCAATCTGCAAAGCGCTCTCAACACCGTCGTCCAATTCGCATATGTCCATCAGCAAAGGAGAGGTTGAATCTGCTCTCGTATGGGATAGGACAGCATTCCACTGCAGTTTAGTCCATAAGACATATTGCTCTGTCCATTGCAGGCGCTGCTTACGATGTCTGTGAGTCAAGTTTGTCCCAACATAAGGTCTTCTTTCAGTAAGACCTGTATCTCTGGGTCGTCGAGTGACTGTGATTCGAGAGACTTGCCCACGTGTACCTACTATTGATCTTTGTGTTCGATTTGACGGGAGGGAACTATTCCTTAGGTGACTGCACAATATAACGATGTTGCTCAAGGGCAGTAAATCGTGGCTGACAACTACGAAATCTATCCCAGGCACTGCCAGTGGTTCCATATCGTTCATTGAGGTGTACAATAGTACTCTGGCAACAATTAATTCTCCTGGCAATAGCCTGTGAGATCATTCCAGTCTCCAGTACACCAATGGCTCATAGGTTGTTGTTTTTATATAGCTGTGGCATTTCACACACATGTACTGGGTCTTTTGTCTCAACGGCCTTTTTTATGACGAGTACACTCCCACAACAATGTCGGGGTAATAGCTGATGGGAATCGTGTTGTACGTGTCATTGTCATTGTTTTTGTGTAGTCTGTACACCAACCCGCGGAATGACATATGCAATTTTATACCGGTAGCCATTCACTCTCTTCCCCATAACAAACGCGGGGAAACTTCATTCTCACACATTTTTCCCCCAGGTTCTTGGCAACAGTTTATATAATAGTGGTGCGTTTTTAATGTGTTTCAGTGTAGAACAGAGCAGATGTTCTATGTTTGTCAAATGATATGGTATTGTAGAACAATTTAAGTATTATTATCTCAGGATCATCCAAGAAATAAAAGAACGTAATGACTGCCAGTCGTTTCCCCTGTTGACATGTTTCTGGTGCGTGTTTTTATGTAATCACAGCCTGCTTGGTTAATAATTAGCTGAGAAGATGGGAATTAAGAAATGTTCTGTCAGCCTAAACCTCCAATTTAGAAAGAGATGATTTGAGATTATTTTTGCATTAATGGATCCAGCATTTACTGTGCGTATTTTTATGTGTTTGCCCTTTTATATATCATTACTTCTAGAATTGCCAGAGTTGTTCTTCTCTGTTTTCATCTTCATCAACACAATTGTTATCAGTGAATATATCTCATGGATATTTCTGCAATGTTTTCATATTTTCTTTTATGATATCATTTTCGAAATTATTCAAATATAAAGTATCCGTCCATTGTAGGCAATGATGACATCAGTGTCGAGATTTGTGATGTTGTATCTCTATAATGATGACATCAGTATCGAGATTTGTGATGTTGCATCTCTCTAATGATGACATCATTGTCGAGACTTGCGATGTTGCATCTCTCTAATGATGACATCATTGTCGAGACTTGCGATGTTGCATCTCTCTAATGATGACATCATTGTCGAGACTTGCGATGTTGCATCTCTCTAATGATGACATCATTGTCGAGACTTGCGATGTTGCATCTCTCTAATGATGACATCAGTGTCGAGACTTGCGATGTTGAATCTCTCTAATGATGACATCAGTGTCGAGACTTGCGATGTTGAATCTCTCTAATGATGACTTCAGTGTCGAGACTTGCGATGTTGAATCTCTCTAATGATGACATCAGTGTCGAGACTTGCGATGTTGAATCTCTCTAATGATGACTTCAGTGTCGAGACTTGCGATGTTGCATCTCTCTAATGATGACATCAGTGTCGAGACTTACGATGTTGAATCTCTCTAATGATCAGTGTCGAGACTTGCGATGTTGAATCTCTCTAATGATGACTTCAGTGTCGAGACTTGCGATGTTGAATCTCTCTAATGATGACATCAGTGTCGAGACTTGCGATGTTGAATCTCTCTAATGATGACATCAGTGTCGAGACTTGCGATGTTGAATCTCTCTAATGATGACTTCAGTGTCGAGACTTGCGATGTTGAATCTCTCTAATGATGACATCAGTGTCGAGACTTACGATGTTGAATCTCTCTAATGATGACATCAGTGTCGAGACTTGCGATGTTGAATCTCTCTAATGATGACTTCAGTGTCGAGACTTGCTATGTTGAATCTCTCTAATGATGACATCAGTGTCGAGACTTGCGATGTTGAATCTCTCCAATGATGACATCAGTGTCGAGACTTGCGATGTTGAATCTCTCTAATGATGACATCAGTGTCGAGACTTGCGATGTTGAATCTCTCCGATGATGACATCAGTGTCGAGACTTACGATGTTGAATCTCTCCAATGATGACATCAGTGTCGAGACTTGCGATGTTGAATCTCTCTAATGATGACATCAGTGTCGTGACTTGCGATGTTGCATCTCTCTAATGATGACATCAGTGTCGAGACTTGCGATGTTGAATCTCTCTAATGATGACTTCAGTGTCGAGACTTACGATGTTGAATCTCTCTAATGATGACATCAGTGTCGTGACTTGCGATGTTGAATCTCTCTAATGATGACATCAGTGTCGTGACTTGCGATGTTGAATCTCTCTAATGATGACATCAGTGTCGAGACTTGCGATGTTGCATCTCTCTAATGATGACATCAGTGTCGAGACTTGCGATGTTGCATCTCTCTAATGATGACATCAGTGTCGAGACTTGCGATGTTGCATCTCTCTAATGATGACATCAGTGTCGAGACTTGCGATGTTGCATCTCTCTAATGATGACATCAGTGTCGAGACTTGCGATGTTGCATCTCTCTAATGATGACATCAGTGTCGTGACTTGCGATGTTGCATCTCTCTAATGATGACATCAGTGTCGTGACTAGCGATGTTGCATCTCTCTAATGATGACATAAGTGTCTAGACTTGCGATGTTGCATCTCTCTAATGATGACATCAGTGTCGTGACTTGCGATGTTGCATCTCTCTAATGATGACATCAGTGTCGAGACTTGCGATGTTGCATCTCTCTAATGATGACATCAGTGTCGAGACTTGCGATGTTGCATCTCTCTAATGATGACATCAGTGTCGAGACTTGCGATGTTGCATCTCTCTAATGATGACATCAGTGTCGAGACTTGCGATGTTGCATCTCTCTAATGATGACATCAGTGTCGAGACTTGCGATGTTGCATCTCTCTAATGATGACATCAGTGTCGAGACTTGCGATGTTGCATCTCTCTAATGATGACATCAGTATCGTGACTTGCGATGTTGCATCTCTCTAATGATGACATCAGTGTCGAGACTTGCGATGTTGCATCTCTCTAATGATGACATCAGTGTCGAGACTTGCGATGTTGCATCTCTCTAATCTGTAGATATAACTGTTGTCCATCGAAGTTGACGATGAGCATGCAGCTAACTGGGATGATGATGAAGACGATGATGTCAGCCATGTGATCGACAGTTACTAATGAGTCCTACATGTGCCTAAAACTATCTACCATACTCTGAGCATGTGTGGGAGGAGTTTGTGGGACACTGAGCAACTCTTGTCTTTCTTCTAACGTGGTGTTGATGCGCTGCTTGTTGTCTGAGGTTCCTCTCAGATGTTGCAACACTCTTGATTGTTCCATGCTATTTGGCTCTGTCTTGTACAAGATTCTCCCATGAGTTTATGTCTATTTTGAAGTTGGTCGGTGTTATCTTAAATGAGTCTTTTTTTAAACCTCATTTTGTGTCCTTCGGCACTGCGGGGGTCAGTCTGGAGAGTTCTCCATATAACAAATTTATTGGTAAACGATGATCTTTCATGCGGACCATGTGTCCTGCCCAGCTTGCCTACGCTTTCATCAACATATATTTGTGTATGCTTACAGGCTTAGATTCCATCACTACTTCCCTGTCTGGCTTTTATCACGGCCTAACCAAGACAGGCGCAACGAACTTGCCTAGAATTGCCTAGCGCATGTGTGGCGTATCGCCGAGAGGGTTAGGGCGTTGGTCCCATACTAGTGAGATCTAAAATTCAATCCCCGGTAAAATCATGTTGGTTTTTGTTTGTTGGAGAGTAAATTGAGAAACTCACCCTGTAAATGACTTGGCGACAGCACGAGAATGCGGATTTTTATCACACATCTACAAAATTCTACCCTGTGACTCTTAAACGGGAATCATCTAGTATTTGAAAGTTTGTCTTATTTGACAATGCTTGAATCGTGATCCATGATCAGGAAAATAAATCACTCCAGATGGAACATTTCCATAATTATTCTGCTTACCATTCTCACAGCCATCTATATATATATATATATATATATATATATATATATATATATATATAAATAATCTGTATATATATATATATATAATCTGTATATATAATCTGTATATATAATCTGTATAATATAATCTGTATATATAATATGTATATATATATATAATCTGTATATATATAATCTGTATATATATAATCTGTATAATATATATATATATATATATATATATATATATATATATATATATATATATATATATATATATATATATATATATATATATAAATAATCTGTATATATATATATAATCTGTATATATAATCTGTATATATAATCTGTATATATAATCTGTATATATATATAATCTGTATATATATAATCTGTATATATATAATCTGTATATATATATATATATATATATATATATATATATATATATATATATATATATATATATATATATATATATATATATATATATATATATATATATATATATAATCTGTATATATATATATAATCTGTATATATAATCTGTATATATAATATGTATATATAATCTGTATATATATATATAATCTGTATATATATAATCTGTTTATATATTCTCTCTATATATATAATCTGTATATATAATCTGTATATATATATATATATATACTCTGTATATATATAATCTGTTATATAAAGATAGCTGGGCTTCGTTTAAAGGAATTATTTACGCCAAAGCGAAGGAACATTTGGGAGTGAAGGTACATAGACACCAAGACTGGTTTGATGATAATAATTTTGAGATAACATCCTTGTTAGAAGAGAAACACAAAGCTTTCAAGAAACTACAAGGGGCAGCATCTTCACCGTCCAAGAAAGTAGCCTATAACAAGATCCGTAACACTTGTCAAAAGAAGCTTAGAGAGATAAAGGATAAATGGCTAAGTCGAAAAGCTGAAGAAATTCAAATGTTTGCAGACAGAAAGGACTATAAGCGATTCTATGAGGCTTTAAGAACTATCTATGGTCCACACTCATCGGGATCACCACCTCTATTAAATGCCGATTCGTCGAAGCTTCTCACTGATAAAAATGACATCTTAAATCGTTGGGCTGAACATTTTGAAGAAATCCTAAACAAACCATCAGTAATAAATGAAGAAGTCATAAACAGAATACCACAACTTAGGATAAGAGAAGAACTCGATATACCTCCAAGCAGTCAAGAGGTTATTATAGCGATTAAACAAATGTCAAATGATAAAGCTCCAGGTTTGGATGCCTTACCTGCTGAAATTTATAAAAATGGCGGACCACTGCTGATTAAAAAACTAACTGACATTTTTGGTATTTTCTGGAACTCAGGTACATTGCCTCAAGATCTAAAAGATGCTTCTATAGTGCACCTATATAAAGGCAAAGGTACCAAACAGTCTTGCGATAATCATAGGGGCATATCACTTTTGTCTATAGCTGGTAAAATTCTCGCTCGTGTCATACTCAACAGATTAAATAATTCTCTACTAAACGAGCTACTCCCAGAGAGTCAGTGCGGTTTTCGTGCAGGTCGTGGTACAGTTGATATGATATTCTCTGCACGACAAATTCAGGAAAAGTCACAAGAGCAACATAGTGAACTCTTAGCAACATTTGTGGACTTAACTAAAGCATTCGATACCGTTAACAGAGAAGGACTGTGGAAGGTGCTTACAAAGTTCGGATGCCCCCCAAAACTTGTCACTGTGATACGACAATTTCATGACGGTATGATGGCTAGTGTTATCTGCGACGGAGGAGTATCTCCTGCATTCCCTGTCACAAATGGTGTAAAGCAGGGATGTGTGCTGGCCCCTACTCTTTTCAGCCTGTTATTTACAGCCATGTTAACGGAAACACACCATAGTAATGAAACAGCAGGCATAATGATCAATTACAGAACGGATGGTGGTCTTTTCAATTTACGTCGTCTAAAAGCAAACAGGAAAACTAAATCTAGTACTGTTAGAGAATTACTTTATGCTGACGACTGTGCATTGTATGCTGACTCTGTCGTAAACATGCAGAGCACCATAGACCGCTTCTCAAAGGCCTGCAAAAACGTTGGTCTCACTATTAACACCAAAAAAACAGAAGTCATGCACCAAGCAACATCAAATAGCCAACATACTGCTACTTCCATCATCGTCAATAAGGAAAAACTGCAGGTAGTCGACAATTTTACTTACCTTGGAAGCACTCTCTCTCGCGATGTCAACATTGATGTGGAAATTAACAAGAGACTGGCAAAAGCTAGTGCTGTATTTGGCGGATTACGCAAAAATGTATGGGACAGAAGAGGTATAAGAACAACCACCAAACTACAAGTATATCATGCTGCTGTTATACCAACCTTACTATACGCCTGCGAAACGTGGACAGTGTATGCTAGACATGCAAGAAAGTTAAATCATTTCCATCTTACCTGCCTACGTAAATTACTAAACATCCATTGGTGGGACAAAGTACCAGACTACGAGGTCTTGGAAAAATCAACCTCAATAAGCATCCACACAATACTTATGAAGGCGCAGGCACGCTGGGCAGGCCATCTTGTGCGTATGGAGAACTCGCGATTGCCAAAACAAATATATTATGGAGAACTCAAGGCAGGATTTCGAAAAGCTGGTGGACAGAAAAAGCGTTTCAAAGACACGCTCAAGTCATCCTTGAAACATCTTAACATTGACGTAGGCGCTTGGGAGAGCCTCGCTCAGGATAGAACGGCTTGGCGTTACAGCATTAGAACGGGAGCACTAGCGGCAGAAGAATTCAGACAAGAAACTGCAAGACAGAAGCGGACACGTAGAAAAGAAAAAACATCTCAACCTCACACAGATACCTTCTATTGTTGTCAATTCTGTAAAAGAACATTTTGTGCGCGCATTGGACTTGCTAGTCATTTAAAAACGCACTATTAACTTTATTATTTTATTATTTATTGTTATTATTATTATGGTTGAGTTTTTGGTCATCGTCGATCACGACGGACGAACATCATCATCATCATCATAATCTGTATATATATAATCTGTGTATATATATAAAATATGTGTATATATAATCTGTATATATAATCTGTATATATATATAATCTGTATATATATATATATAATCTGTATATATATATATATAATCTGTATATATATAATCTGTATATATATAATCTGTATATATATAATCTGTATATATATAATCTGTATATATATAATCTGTATATATATAATCTGTATATATAATCTGTATATATAATCTGTATATATAATCTGTATATATATATATAATCTGTATATATATAATCTGTATATATATAATCTGTATATATATATAATCTGTATATATATATATATAATCTGTATCCCAGTCAGCAGATGATTATGAGTGAGTTCTTATGGTCTTACCAGTGAGGATGTACTTCCTCCCCTCTCTATTGTCTTACCATTGAGAATGCACTTCCTTCCCTCTCCATGGTCTTGCTAGTGAGGATGTACTTCCTCCCCTCTCTATTGTCTTACTAGTGAGGATGCACTTCCTCCCCTCTCCTCTGTGACACACTTCCTCCCAAAGAATGACACGCTAATGTATTGATCTATGTTAAAGTGATTGTATAATAAACTTCCCTCACGAAGTCTCCATCTAAGAAAAGAACGTACTTTATCGAAAGATGCACATAACGCAGCTGCGATATAAAGCTAGCAACACAACGTACGGTGAACAGAAGACTACGGAAGACTCGTGCTGCTTAAGTCGTGCTGCTTATGTGAGAGTGAACCCAGAAGAAGAAGAACTAATCATGTTTTGAGTTTGCTTTGGCTGTCCCATCCTACATGGGGGCCACGCTGATCCAGATGTTATACAGGAATCGAATGTTTTGGGTAGAAATGTCCAGATATTGTAGCTAAACTGTAGGCAATGACAAAGCACATTCCGTTCTCGGTACTAAAATCTGCTAATTTTCAGGAGAACAGAGCAGAGAAAGAATATAATGTACACATGAAGGTTCTCCTAGACATCATAACTGCCTTCTCTTAGTCTCCCGTCTATGGCTTCTATTTCACGGTCTAACATTATTTTGTACAAGTCTTTCCTATAAACTAGTAACATCAAGCTTCGTTAGTTGCCCCATGTTGTGGGATGTGGATTCGTCGATCTATGAAAACTTGACTCAAACGAAACGTTTTCAACTGAACGGGCCCAATTTAATTATGTTCTTCTGTTTTCTTATTTGCTGTGTAAATAAGTGTTTTAATAAATAAATAATTTGCTATGTAAAAGGATGTACTAAGCCACGACAACTTTTAGGTAGGGCAGGCAGTTCCCTTCCTTGCTGTTTTAACATTCCCCAACTGATGCGTCAGGTACAAAATTACAGCTGGTTCGAATGGAGTGGTGTCAGACGTGTCAGACGAGAAATCACGACCCTAATTTTTTTATCCGTACGTGATTTCGAACCTGGCACACTGTAGCCCGGTGATAGTAAGCAAACTGATTATCAACTATGCTCCTGCGCTCCACTTCAAACGTAACACAAGTATATATCATTAAATATCTTACTTTTTGTTTATTTATCGTATACTATTTTAATACATTTCAAACTTTATTATCTCACATCTTATTTCCATCACTCAACTGCGCAGTTTTGTATATGAAACATCACTTTTCAAACTTCTATTTTGCGAGTCTTCTGGGGTTTGGCTGTAATATAAATATTTTTGTTCATCCGGTATCCGGTTATTTAATTTGATTCTTTCCATTCTTGAATATCATCTCCATTATTCTTACCGTTTTTTTTAATTATCGGATGAACGGAACCAGTTTAATTGCGGTTTTCTGTTTTCTTATTTTCTATGTAGTTATTTCTCCATAACATAAAATCCCATTCAATTACAAAGACAATGGAGAAGAAATTGAATTCATTTGAAAATAAATGTCGTAGAAGACTCTTAAATATTCGTTGGGAAGAATTCAAGTCAAACATGCAAGTAAGAGAAGATACCAAACAGCAGTATATTTCCACACCAATAAGAAAAAAAACGATAGATTTATATCATACATGTACTTCGAAAGAATGAAAACAAGCATTAAAAATGAGTACCAGATGAGAAAATAAAAAGAGGAAGAACAAGAGAGACTCTTCGTGGAACAACCGTTAGGAAGGGTGTGACTATGGGTCTCAACAACATACAAGAATTACACACAGTAGCATCACATCTCTCGACATAGAGAGGTATGATGTATGCGCTATGCACCGTGTTCGGCGCTGACGGAACATAGATAGATAGATAGATAGATAGATAGATAGATAGATAGATAGACAGACAGGTGGACAAACGGATGGACAGGCAAACAAACAGATAGATAGATAATAGCCTCCCGTCATTTGATCATCCTTCACTTCTTCTGTATGTCAGTAAACTTATGAGGAAGATAAGTACAATAAATACTCTCTTTTAGATTTCGTGAGTTATTCTGTCATTTATACACTTGATTTTACAAGGATACAAATACATTTTACAGAGATAAAAATACATTTTACAAGGATACAAATACATTTTACAATGATACAAATACATTTTACAGGGATAAAAATACATTTTGCAAGGATACAAATACATTTTACAGGGATAAAAATACATTTTACGAGGATACAACTACATTTTACAAGGATATTAATACAAATAAAGACATTCTGTCCAAAAGAAAATAAAATAATTTTAACATATTAAGACATGACAACTTGTTGAATACCTTAACTGAGGGGAGGTGAGCAGGAGGTCGGTAAAAAAACAATTGCAAGATTAACATCACGAGATGAACAGGCTACAGGCTAGCAGAGTGCACCACCAAGAAGGGAAACAGGGGATGTTACAGTTCTGTTGCAATCAACTGTCGTTGCGGAAATGGCACTTAGTGACATCAATATTTTATTGACATCATCAATATTAGTGATTGACATAGGCGATCACAGATAATCACATAATCACAATTATGTCCCCGTGGTGTTTGATTGTACTTTTGTTCTTCAATAGATATATATATATATATATATATATATATATATATATATATATATATATAGATATATATTCATATATTGCATTAATCACTAAAACAACATGCATAGTCGACATTAATCACTTCAACAAACGTACTAAGTTGTCATTAATCTCTTCAAACAGTCTACTAACTTGGCATTACCCACTTCAACCAACCTACTAATTTGGTATTAATCCCTTTAAACAACGTAACTAAATTGGTATTAATCATTTTAACAAACCTACTAAGGTGGCATTCATCACTTCAACCAACCTATTAATGTGGCATTAATTACTTCAAGCAACCTACTAAGTTGGTATTTATTATTTCAACAAACCTAAGGTGACCTTAATCACTTCATCCAACCTACTACGTTGTCATTAATCACTTCAAATAACCTACTAAATTGGCAATAAACACTTCACCTAAACTACTAAGTTCACATTAAACATTTCAAACATCTACTACGTTAGCATTAATCAATTTAAAAGACCTACTAATTTGACATTAATCACTAAAAACAACCTAGTAAGGTGGTATTAATCACTACAAACAACCTAGTAAGGTGGTATTAATCACTACAAACAACCTAGTAAGGTGGTATTAATCACTACAAACAACATAGTAAGGTAGTATTAATCACTACAAACAACCTAGTAAGGTGGTATTAATCACTACAAACAACCTACTAAGTTGGCATTAATCACTTCAAACTAGCTACTATCGTTGACTGTTTATTCTTTAATATTGTCTGCCCTATCCGTCTACTCTCTAACATGAGTACAACGTCGTCTCTGCCAGGACATCTTGTCTACAAACATGTTCACATCATGCTTTTTCTTCGCTTTACTATTGAAGGTATCGATTTATGTGAATCTGCATGATTTTCTACCATATTTCTTAGGTACAAATTTGTCCTATGTCCTCTATAGGAAATGCACAAAATTGATGTATAATATTTGTATTTGAAGGCACGTAATGTATCTCTATATCTGCAGTGAGTGTACACATACAACATATTAGATGTATCCTTGACATGACAGCAGAGCACAATTTATTTTATGGAAAAACAGCTAAACAGCACTACACACGATTCTGACTACATTTTCAGCCTGCTAGCACACACACATAAACATATATATAATTTCCACTTAAACATTCACTTAATAATAATATATAACTGCTAAAAAAATGTAACTAACAGTTATAAAGTGCAATCAATCACAGCATACATCTGGAAGGCAAAAACAATAAGACTGTTCAACACGTATGTGATATTCGTATTAACGTATGGCTGCGAAAGTTGGAAAATAACAAAAGTACTGGAGAAGAAATTCATTAAATTCATCTGAAAATGAATGTTTTAGAAAACTTTTAAATATTGGTTGGGAAGAATTCAAGTCAAATAAGCAGGTAAGAGAGGACACCAAACAGCATTATGTTTCTACAACAATAAGACCAAAACGATGGACGTATATCGAACATATACTTAGACTGAATGAAAACAGACTGTCGTTACAAGCATAGCAATGACATTATAAGCATTACAAGCTTACACGCATAGCAATGACATTATAATCATTACAAGCTTACAAGCATAGCAATGACATTATAAACATTACAAGCATAGCAATGACATTATAAACATTACAAGCTTACATCTGACGGTCCATTCTAACGGCAACGAATTGCTTTGCAACTTAAGTAAACAGGTTTTCCGTGAACATGTGATTTAGTCGCGCTAGAATGGACATGGATTAATTACGGTCAGATGTAAGAATCATTTTCATATATCTTGATGCTTCCTTACATGAATTAAAATGGGTAATAGATGATAAATGAAAAATAAGACATAGACTCTTCACAGAATAACCATCAAATAGGGTATGACAATCAGTCTCAACAACATGCAAGAAATATACACAGTAGCATCAGTCCGAGCTCTTGTTTCTGCTCTATGCGCCCTTATTAGGCGCTGAAAGAATATATATTAATCACAATCAATCAGTGCCATGCCAAGTCGAACAGGCGATCATGCTTCCCCACAACACTCTGTCTCTTGTGATGTTAATAAGTTCAGATGGTGACTTCTTTTTGTGTCACAGTGACAACCCATGCAGAAATGTCTCTGTTTGTCTTCCTCTGGCTATTCTTCCCGTGTTCTTTCCGGTGGTTACTAAATATTCAAGTTTTACTTTTTTCATCACATGGCCTAAAATCGTGATTGTCTGTTTCTAATTTTTGCTATAATTTATAGTTTTACTCCAGCATCTCTAAGAACTTCTACATTAGTTTTCTTGGCTGTCCATGGAATTGTCATCATTCCTCTTAAAAATCACATCTCAATTGCTTCAAGCTTATCTTGTGTACTTCTTTGTCCATACTTCCACTTCCATAAAGGAGGATTAGCTCAATAAAACATCCTAGCACTCGAACTGACGTGTGCATGGATATTACTCCATTGTATAGAATGTGCCTAATTTTTTGAAATGTTGATTTGGCCTGTGCTATCCAGTTCTTGATCTTATTGGAGCACCTACCATCTTCTGTTAAAGTGGTGCCAAGATACTTGACTTTATCCACTTGATTTAATTTTGCATCATTGATAGTAATACTATATTTTGGCGGTGTTTATTTCTTTGTTGGAACAACCATTACTTATGTTTTCCTCCTTGTTTAGACTGAGGTCTTTGTTTTCACTTTCTTGTACTACTGTGTCTAACAGGGATGAAATTATTGTTCTCTCCCTGAAATAAAACTGTATCGTCAGCAGATCTTAGATTATTCAGATTGTAACCTCCAACTGCTATTCCTGGCATGCTTTCTATGTTTCGCATAATATCACCTGTATAACTTGGACACTAAGTAAAACAGCGGCAAAGAAGATCAACGCATTTGAGATGAAATGCTGCAGAAAGATACTTAGAACATCATGGAAGAAAATAAAGAGAAACTCAGACATTATAAATACATTGAATATTCCAGAGTGTTTGTTACTAAACACAATAGTAAAAAGAAAACTAAAAATTCTTGAGACTAACGGGAATTGAACCAGTCCGTTCTATGGCACCAAATCGCCTAGCAACAATTGCACACGCGTTTTTCAGTACTTGACTAACCGCATCTCCAAAAAAAGATGCGATTTCATCAAGCCATTCAAATCGTGCACACAAAGTCACCCGAACGGACCAATCGAGACAAGGACTATTACAACAACAACAAACATCCCGTACAGGTATTGAAATATCCTCAGTAACAACAAACACATAACATAATATCCGTATTAGTTATACAAGGGCCTTAAAAAGAAAACTACACCTGTTTGGTCATATAAAGAGACAAATCTGTTTAAAAAACAAATACTGGGGGACAGAGCACCTGAAAGGAAGAGTAAAGGCAGACCAAGAAGATGATGGAGTGACGACATTAAAGATAACTTGAATACGTTTTTGGAAAATGGAAGCCGCATGGCTCAAGACAGAGAAGGGATCAAAGAGTTCATTCCGAAGACATCTTTCTGTAGAGAATACGTCACATGACACATGATACAGGGATAAACGGTCTGGTGGCATTACACATTCTTGTCTGATGCATATCTCTTATATTTTGGAATTCATAGATTAGTAAATAACAGATAATACATCACAAACTCAACATTTGGCGGCTATAATTGCTGGTCTCATCAGTATTGTAAATGTACTTCAGTAGGTTAAGTATTACTTATTTCGGTAGCCAAATGGAGAAACTATGTTTGGGACTTTCGTAGTATGATTTTATCTCCTGTAGGAAGTTCTTATCTATGTATGTTTCTATCTCATGTTGGAATGTTTTATCTATGTATAGTTCTATTTCTATAGTAAAGTTCTATCTATCTATGGTTCTATCTCATGTAGGAATCTTTTTATCTATGTATGGTTCTATCTCCTGTATGACTGTTTTATCTATGTATAGTTCTATTTCTATAGGAATGTTCTATCTATCTATGGTTCTATCTTCTGTAGGTATCTATATATGGTTCTATCTCATGTAGGAATGTTTTATCTATGTATAGTTCTATTTCCTGTATGAATGTTCTATCTATCTATGGTTCTATCTCATATAGGAATGTTTTATCTATGTTTGATTCAATATTATGTTAGTTAGTTATTCTTATAGGGCCAAAGATGGTAGTCGTATAGGGAGTATGTCATAGATTTCCATGTCTCTCGTTTCATTGCGATTTGCTTTAGATGTTCATTGTTTCTGATACCGATGGTAAAACATTCTCTTGTAATAGTTCTACGTAAAATTTCTTTTGGTCTTCCTTTTTTTCTCTTGCCCTTTAGTGAGCACATCAAAGCTTGAAAGGGAGTCTTTCAGTATCCATTCGTAGTGCATGTTCGATATAATTCCGGCGACGCTGTCTAATATAAGTGGATACATATTCTTGTTGTGATTCGTGTTTGATGTGAAGTCTGACCAGCGTATGTTCAGTAGCCTTCTAAGACATTTATTTTCAAAGGTGTTTAGTCTTTGTTTCAAGTTTGATGTTGCTTTCAAACTTTCACATCCATATGTTAATGTTGGAATTATGCAAGAGTTGAAGATTTTGAGTTTTGTGTTATTTCTTAGTGTTTTTGAATGCCAGATATTTGATAGTTTATTAAATGAGTTAGAAGCCAGTGCAATACGGTGTGATATTTCTGTTGATGAATCTCCTGTTGTTGATAACTTGCTGCCAAGGTATGGGAAGGTGTTGCCTTTTTCAAGAGTGTTGCTGTTTAGTTTGATATCCGTTGGTTTGTTGGTAAGGTAAAATATTTTTTTGTTTTGGATGTGTTGATTTCAAGCCCAAGTTGTGCAGAGAATAGTAGAAGGCTGTTAGTTTTGTCTTGTAAAGCTGGTAGGATCTTGGTAACTTCTGGTAAATTCGTGAGCTAAGTTCAACTTTGTTTTTCAAAAATTTCAGAGTTGACATAATGAAATTCGTATCTATGTATGATTCTGTCTCCAGTAGGAATATCTTATCTATGTATGTTTCTATCTCATGTAGGAGTATCTTATCTATGTATGTTTCTATCTCATGTAGGAGTATCTTATCTATGTATGGTTCTATCTCATGTAGGAGTATCTTATCTATGTATGGTTCTATCTCATGTAGGAGTATCTTATCTATGTATGTTTCTGTCTCGTGTAGGGATGTTTTATCTATGTATGGTTCTGTCTCATTATGGAATATTTTATCTATGCGTGATTCTAACTCCTGTAGTAATGCTTTATCTATGTACGACTAATGTATCTTATTGTATTGTGGATTTTATTTAAAAAACATGAAGACAGTACTTCCTAGGAAGTTTGATGAGCAGACTATTGATCGAATGGCATAAATATAAAATATGTAGGAGTAGCATTTGAAAGGTGTCTATCCTACAGATGCATGTAGAAAATAGTATTTAGAAAAGTAAACATGGTTAGGCAGCGCAAATCACAATTTAAAAAACACTGTGGGTATAGAATAAATGTTATTTGTTCTACTTTTTCAATAATTATTGTTCATTTCGACCATCAGTTAAGGCATGGAAGACCTCACACTGTGAACCGTATAATTTCAATATTTAGAACGCTTTAAATGAGGGAATGTGGATAGCTCTCGAGTGTATGCGTGATTCTCCTGTCTTGATGACTCGCCACATGATGGGAACAGTCTCTACCACATCGGGACATGGCAGGGGTGAAATATTACATGAGAAAGATGAGTGACAAGGGATACTCCTGATGTTAAAGGTTCAAGACTTCAACGAAGTGTGCTATGGATGTCAGTTATAGAATAGTTCATTGCCTCTGCCACATCTGTTGAGTAACTACTCCAAAAGGAGAAACGTTTAAGAGCTAGTGAAAATATGTGAAGTTAACGAAAAGTTATAATCACAATCTGTAGGAAATACATGTTGCGCAATGTAAAAGCTGATCAAGAAATCGAGAACATTGATAATCGACAACACGAAAAAAGAATAAATGAAAGTGAAGAATAAATACATTGCTCTCTGTATGCTGAGGACAAGATCGGAGTAGGGTATGTCTAAGTGAAATGCAGGGTATGTGAAATATAGGGTATGTGAAAAACAGGGTATTTTACTTAAATAATTGAATTTATGAAAAAAATACACTGATGGTTGGATGCTGAGGTCAAGATCGAAATAGGGCTTTCTGCAGTACTAAAAGGTAGTCATTGCTAAAGTGTTTGGAGTGAACAGTATAACTACATACAGTATGAGAATGGAAATCGATGCAGTAGCGGAGGCCATAAAATGGATATCAGAAACGGTGACAATCAGCGCCGTTATTATGTCGAAATGATAGGCACAATCTATGATCTATAGATCACAATCTATAGTCACAATCCATGATCTCAGAAACGGTGACAATCAGAGCCGTTAAAAGGGCGCACTATCAATCCATGATCCGCTAAATTCAGAAAGGACTCCCGAGTCATGGGTTGACGCAGTTTATTTTCGTATCACACCTCAGGAGACTCGACATTTTACCCTGGTAACACTGGAGTTGAGGGTAATTAAAGAGTCGACATAATAGCTGGAGTTGATGGTAATGGGAGAACCAATATATTAGTTGAAGTTGAGGGTAGTGACAGAACCGACATAATATGTGGAGTTTAGGGAAATGATAGAACTGATATAATGGCTGGAGTTTAGGGTAATGAGAGAACCAATGTAATGGCTGCAGTTTAGGGTAATGATAGAACTAACACATTGGCTGAAGTTGAGAGTAATGAGAAAACCGACATAATAGCTGAAGTTTAGGGTAATGATAGAACCGATATAATGGCAGGAGTATAGGGTAATGATAGAACCGATATAATGGCTGGAGTTTAGGGTAATGATAGAACCAATATAATGGCTTGAGTTTAGGGTAATGATAGAACCAATATAATGGCTTGAGTTTAGGGTAATGATAGAATTGACACAATGGCTGAAGTTGAGGGTAATGAGAAAACCAACATAATAGCTGGAGATTAGGGTAATGATGGAACCGATATAATGGCTGGACGTTGGTATAATTGATGGTGATTGTATTTTTATTTACTTAAATTCTGTGAATGATTTCTCTCTTTGTCTGGTTGAACTAGTTTTTCCATTCCGCTTTACCGTATGTTCTTCTCCTTCGATCTCTTTCTTCATAAGTTCAAGTTCAGTACTTAATGTGTCTATAGTATCCGGACTCACTCTAGTGCGTGCTCTGTAATATCCATATTAAGTCTTCGGTATTTACCTCTGCCAGAATATACTTCTGTTCTTCTAATATTCTATGTCGTGTAGCGTTGTTTATCCTGTGCGTCTACAGCTAGCCTTTGTTTCCTGCGTCATTCATTTCCGATATCTATGTCAAAAAGTCAAGTTTTCAGGTATCTTCACAGAGAGATAAGTGTGTGTATTGTATGCATATACCCATGTGTATGATTATGCGAGCATGTATGTGTAGGAGCTGCTGACTGACTGCGCATGTTTGCCCCAGTCACTTCCCCCTCATGTTGCCAATTATTTAAACCAATATTTTATTCTCACGTTATGTTTCTTTTTAGGAATTACAAACGGAAAATTGAGATAATAATGCCACTGACTGAAAATGAAGAAGTCGCTGCTATAGATGCACAATCCCTTCCGATCACAGATGCACAATCTCCACGGGTCATAATTGTACGGTCTCCGCCGATAATAGATGCACGTTCTCCGCTATTCATAGTTGCACGATCCCTGTCGGTTATAGCTGCACAATCTTCACGGGTCATAGTTGTACGACCTCCGCAGATAATAGCTGCACGACCTCCACCGATGCACGATCCCCGCTATACATAAATGCACGATCTCAGCTATTCATAAATGCACGTTCCTGGCTATTCATAGATGCACGTTCTCCGCTATTCATAGATGCACGTTCTCCGCTATTCATAGATGCACGTTCTCCGCTGGTCATAGATGCACGATTTCCGCCGGACATAATTGCAATATCTCCGCCGGTCATAATTGCGCTATCTCTGCAGGTCATATCTGCACTATCTCTGCCAGTCATAGTTACACGTTCTCCGCTTTTCATAGATGCACGATTTCCTCTACTCATAGATGCACGATCTCCTTTATTCATAGATGCACGATCTCCTCTATTCATAGATGCACAATCTCCGCCAGTCATAGATGCACAATCTCCGCCAGTCATAGATGCACAATCTCCGCCAGTCATAGATGCACAATCTCCGCCAGTCATAGATGCATAATTGCCGCTCGTCATAGTTGCACGATCTCTGCCTGTCATAGTTGTACGATCTCCGCTGATCATAGATGCACGACCTCCGCTATTCATAGTTGAAATTATAGTCAAACGCTTTATAGAGCACTCCAACGCGTTGTTATAGTTTTAAACGGATCTAAGCACCCATTCTCCGTATTAAATTTTGTTTTTCATATTTACGTTTTTTCATTTTTTTTTCGTAGTAAAGTTACATAAAGATACATATGCCTAGTCTTTGTGCTCTATTATCTTCCCACAATGTGACTGACTATGTTTAGATAGGAAGTGACGTTGTTATTTTGCTGGTTTTGTCAATTTTCCCATGATTTTGTAATTGTTTTTGCCTGCGCGTGTTTGCCCCAGAAATTGGGGCAAAGGTGGGATTATACTCATGTTCATAAAATCTCATTCTACGGACTAAACGTGATTGTATGTTGTAAATACCCTGACGATTGTTAGATGGATGGATAAGCTACACACTGCTGTTAGTTTGGTCTCTCATAGTTAAGTCTATTTGTCAGAATACGGAAAAAAGTGAAAAACGCGCATCATTGCCCCCGGCTACCCTATGTGTGTTTGCAGAAAGTTTGTAATGTAAATTACACACTTGTTTTTTACTTCAAGACCACGTGGTTGCGAATGTTGTTGGAATCGAATTGCCTTGTCTACACTTCTAGATCAGCATTGTCCATTCTTGACATTATGTTGTTATCATTTGCTCTCTCTCTCTCTCTCTCTCTCTCTCTCGTTACATGCAAAGAAGTGGTATTTGGCGTGCTGTTACCATGACAATCTCATATGCAAATATCCTTCCTATTTTGTCTGTTCACAACTATTCTGTGCAGTTATTGAATAGTATGAATATTGTTTGTTTTAATTTTTCTAAGCATTGTTCTTCTTAGTGTTTCCTTTGGTATATCCCTGGCTCTTCTGCCTGGTGGTATCCATGCAAGAGATTGGTGGTGTATTCTGTTATTGTTTGAGCGTAGGACATGTCCAATGTAGGACCAACGGTGTTTTCTAATAACATCTGTGATGTAGTTTTGATGTGTCTGTTCTCTGATTTTTTCGTTCGATTTGAATTCGCTCCAGTGGGTGTTAATTATCATATGAAGGCATTTGACAGCACCGGAATTACGCAGGAATTAAATAAGCGCAATTTCGTGAGTGTGCTGATTAACTTTGACCTCCAGATATTAGACAGTTTATTAAAGTGACTTGATGCTAATGCAATGTAACCTTATAACTTTGGAGTCTTTGTTAACTCTAATATGTTATGGTAGTGTGTTCTGATATAACCTAATTGGACTTTGTTGTCTACTGGTTGAAGTGGCACAAATCTCAAAAAGAGAGACAAACTTATTAACTACCGATCAACTACCAGCGGCACTTTCTGCAGATTGTATCCCGAATAATTAAAACCAGACTAATATCATGATGAATGAACTTACGCTTCAGGCGGTGAATACCTTCAAATGCATCGGATCCAGTCTATACAGCGATGGTAAATGCAAAGCAGAACTAAAAATAAGGTTGGAGATGGCTTTAGCGTCATTGTCAGTGAAAATCAAACTGTTTAAGTCGCTTGTGCTTTCTGTTGTGTTGTATGGTTGTGGGAGATGGACACTCACTGCGGACATGGAGAGATTACAGGCTTTCGAGTACAATTACTACAGACGAATTCTACGAATTTCCTATAGGGAACATAAGACCAATGTGTACGTAAGAAATAAAGTAGAGATGTGTGCAGGTGTTCAGGCGACATTTCTTTCAATAGTGAAACGATGAAAACTAGCATGGTTTGGACATGTATGCAGGCTCGATTCCTTGTAAAAAACAATACTGCATGGAACTGTCGAGGGTGGAAGAAGCAGAGGACGACAAATAAAGGCATGGACAGACAACATCAAGGAATGGACAGGGCTAGATATTTCCACACTCATCCGCATCGCTGAGGATAGAATTCGCTGGAGGACTCTGTGTGCTGAAGCATCCAATGTGGTACCCTAAGACCCTGAAGGGTTACGGGTTTATTGATTGATTGATACCGAATCTGTGGCGTATAAAGGCATTAACCTACATACTAAGCTGAAAGTTTACAGAGCAATGGTACTCTAGTGCTGTTATACACTAGAGAAACACAGGCTGTCTATATACGACATTTGAGGAACCTGGATCATTTTCACACAACATGTCTCAGAAAAGCTATGAACATCAGATTGCAAGACGGGATTCTGAATGCCAGTGTCATTGACAGCTTTGGGATCCCTAGCATTGACACTATGCTGATGCAGACACAGATTCGTTGGGTAGGTCATATGATGCGTATCATCGCCTGTGAAAGAAACGTATCTGTGGTGAGTTGGAAAAAGTATACGTTCTAACCCAGACTCCGGAACACATACTTCAGGATTGCCCAACATACAAAGAGCAGAGACAGCAGACCTGGCCAGAGGATACAGACTTGAGGCAAAAGCTATAGGGCAGCTGCTCTGACTTGGAGAAGACAGTGGACTTCGTCTTGACGACGGTATAGCATGACAACAGGTGCTGAACGCAGAAGAAGAAGAAGACAGATAGACCAAAAGCCATTACAGTGGTGATTCCATGCCCGAACTGTATAAGAACATAAAGGTTTATTAGCAATCTACGAACGTATATCAGATTCTAACTGTAACATAATTTCAATAGTAGATTTAACAAATGGTCATTATTATTTGTGATTAACGAACAACACAAACATATATAATGACTCTTTATTTGTTTAGATAGGCGATCTTAAAAAAACCTTGTTTCAATTGATGCTCAGAGAAGTGGAATAAGCGTCCTATGTGACGATCATCATTAATTTGATCTTACGCAGAAGAAAATTCCATGACTTAGCTCTCGCTACGTCGACGGAACTTAGGAAAATGGAAACCCATTGAAGTAGCGGATAAGACGTTTGCCATGTGCTCAGAAGATCGAGGTTAAGATCCGGCTCGAGATATGGTGCTTACACAGTGACGTCTTTCGAAGAACTCTGTGGATTATCTCCTTAAATTTACGGATTTACATACTATGTGTGTTATTTTAGACTGGTGTCACGCTTTAAGTGTTAGTTTAGACTGGTGTCACGCTATGTGTTACTTTAGACTGGTGTCACGCTATGAGTCTTACTTTAGACTGGTGTCACGCTATGGATGTTACTTTAGACTGATGTAACATTTTGAGCGTTACTTTAGACTGGTGTCACGCTATGAGTGTTACTTTAGACTGGTGCCACGCTATGTGTATTACATTAAATTCGTGTCATGCTATGTGTATTACTTTAGAGTGGTGTCACGATATGAGTGTTACTATCCAGTGATGGAATTCTATGGGTGTTACTGTCGAGTAATGGAATGCTATGAACGTAACTTTCGAGTGATGGAATGATATATGTGTTACTGTCGCGTAATGGAATGCTATGAGTGTAACTATCGAATGATGGAAT
Source organism: Meghimatium bilineatum (assembly GCA_034231615.1). NCBI lineage: Eukaryota > Metazoa > Mollusca > Gastropoda > Stylommatophora > Philomycidae > Meghimatium > Meghimatium bilineatum. Next base: position 23,961,281 of record CM067313.1, on the reverse strand, counting down.
GCTGTAGTTGTTACTGTCAGGTGATGGAATGCTGTGAGTGTTACTTTCGAGTGATGGAATGCTATGAGTGTTACTTTCGAGTGATGGAATGCTATGAGTGTTACTTTCGAGTAATGGAATGATATATGATTTACTTTCGAGTGATGGAATGCTATGAGTGTTACTTTCGAGTGATGGAATGCTATGAGTGTTACTTTCGAGTAATGGAATGATATATGATTTACTTTATGTGATGGAATGCTATGAGTGTAACTATCGAATGATGGAATGCTAAGAGTGTTACTGTCAGGTGATGGTATGCTATGAGTGTTACTATCCAGTGATGGAATTCTATGGTTGTTACTGTCGAGTATTTGAATGCTATGAACATAACTTTCGATTGATGGAATGATATATGATTTACTTTAGAGTGTTGGAATGCTATGAATGTTACTGTCAAGTAATGGAATGTTATACGTGTAACTTTCGACTTGTGGCATGCTATGAGTGATGTAATGCGATGTAATTTCAATGGATGATGTAATTTCAATGAATGATGTAAGTTCGAATGATGGAATGCTGTTAGTGCTGATTTGGACATGTGACGCGCTATTACATCGTCTTCTGCGTTCGCTCTCGTATATCCATCAAGAATAATTCGTGTGTTTTCAGTCTGGGAGCGTGGAGTACGTTGCACTGCTAGATCCACAGTTGAACTGTGTTATTTGCAAACCGGTTGACTCACTTTGTGGCCCGGACGTCAGAGGCCCTGAACATCCGTTTTCGTCATGCCATTAATTCGGGTAGTGATCTTCCCTAGCCTGTGACAGCCTGCCTATCTGTTTGATGGGCACGCGTATGTGCAATGACTCTTCGCCGAGACGATTATCGTTCACGTCTATCTCTCACGAGGTGTTCCACAGTCAGTGAACGTGCCTCGTGTAATTAAAAGTTCTGTGATTGTGCCCATCGGGTACTGAACCTTTTTTCATATGCGAGCCTGGTTTCGGTTAAGGAAGAACTCGACAGAAGAGTGGGACCACGGTTTTTTCGCCTTCTTAGTCGAGGTGTCGTTCACCAACATCGTGAAACCTCGTCCAAGTCCAAGTCTTATCATGCGTTTGGGAGCAGGGCGTGTACTTGAGCTGAACTATCTTGTCACGTTTGTGCCTAACCCCATCGGGTACGGAACCCTTTCTCTCCGCAGGCATGTTTCCAGTATTGGAAAGCTCGACAATAGAGTTGGGCCAGGACTGCTTTCTGTGCCGAGTGCCCACGACTGGATCTGGGACTTTGCCCATAAGGAGTATCGGTAACTAGAAGCTTGTCTCGAGCTGACAGCTCCGATTTCCAAGGAAAATGGAAATTTTCAAAATGTTCCTTTCTATTGGCACATGACGCTGCCATCTGGCGCTGTGCTGCCATTTCATTGTACTGAGTATGTTGTCTTTTCGTCCCACGCCATGCATGTACCTTTTTCGAGTCGTTTTAATTGGCCACCGTTCCTATGCTCGGACCTGACTGACTAATGTCACTGTGTGTCGACAGTGCCACTGCATGTGTTGGCGCAATGGTGTCGGAGATATTTGCTCTCTATTGTACAGTTTATTCTCTTTCCATCTGCTGCCTACACATGCACGGACACGATCACCAAAAGGTTTAGCCAGAATCAGCACGAGCAGCTGTATTTCTGTCTCCAGTGTGCACCACGACGAGGTACTTTTGGGATCTTGTTTATCTGCTAACCTTGGGATCGTCGAGATCAGTGCGGTACCCTTTGCACCCCACGCTATGTGTGTTACTTTCTAATGGTGTCATGCTATGTGTGTTACTTTCCAATGGTGTCATGCTATGTGTGTAATTTTCGAGTACTGGAATGTTGTAAGTGTTACCTTTGAGTGATGGAATGCCAGGGGTGTTCCTTTAGAGTAATGGAATGCTATGAGTGTTACTTTTGAGGGATGGTATGCCATGAATGTTTCTTGATTTGAGGCATACTATATGTTTTACTTTCAATTGGTGGCATGCTATGTGTGTTTTTTCGTAGCTTAACTATGAGGACTATTGCCTCTTCGTTTTGTAACTATGAGGTCATGTGCTATTTTATTTTATATTATAAGGACGATGTACATATAGGGAAACCTGAGTAAAATAAAGTCAGTTCGTTGAGACTTGTGAAAACCATATGGTTTCTGAGCCTTCGTTCTTTCATTCTGTACAATAAGTATTTCTACAATGCCTTAGCACAGAGAAAGAGAGGGAGAGATAGAGAGAATGTGTGAAAAGAAAGTGAGAACAATGACTACAAGAACTCTCTTTAGACAATCACTAAATCATTCTCACGGAATGAAAGCATATGCAATGCGTGACTGGGACAGCAGTTCGCTACAAAGGCGTGGCAGGAAGCACGCAAAAATGTACGAGGATTATTTGTACAGTGGTTGAGATGGCTGAAGTAGCCAGTGTTAGGTAAATATTTGGTCTTCCAACTCATTACAAACTCTTCACTAGTTTAAAAAAAAAGATATGGATTTATAAGTTACACGACGGTAAACAAACTGAAAGTCAACTGTAAGCCAATCAGATCAGAGACTCACAGTGTAAATCAGAGACGATTTGACTGTAAGCCAATAAGAAATCACATGGATGGCACAAGTAGAAATAATACGATAAATGTTACAGTGGTTATATAAGAACTTCTCCATGGAAAGGTACAACACTTGAGATTATCACAAATTGGCGGTTGTAGAATCAAAGAAGGGTAGGCGCAATTAATTGATAGTTAACACTGCACTAATCACATATTGTAGATAATTGTGTGCATAGGTTGTTATTTCATTTGTACCAGGGTTTGGTGGTGACTGTGCTGGAATATACACTGGCAATGCTGACTTTTAGCCAAACTCAGATCGTAAGACTGAATAGAATCAAGAATGCAGCAATGCGTATCATACTTGGGTGCAAAAGGGACACATCGACAAAAGCTATGCGGTACCTATTTGACTGTACAACAGCAGAGCACAGATTACAGTATAGCCGTGCACGGGCGAACCTTCAAATACATGCCGATAAGGAACATCCATGCATTCCGAAATACAGAAAGTTAAAGGCAGTAGACTTATGAGAGGGAGGTCATGGAAGGGACGTGCTGAGGATGTCATATAAAGAGTGTGCAGATTGCAAGATGTGACAGCAGGTGCAGAATGGATAAGTCTAACCGCAGATTTCGTAACTTGTTTGAGAGTTGTAATATCACTTAGCAGAGAATGGTGTCCCACAGCTGTGAAGAAAGAAGTGCAGGCTTTGGTCAGTAAGAATGCCAAAGAGGGGGATATAATTATATACACTGATGGATCTGTGATTAGACATGCTCGCAGTACTTGAACCTTCACAGCTCAGTGCGTAGGTAAAATTATCAGGGGAGAGAGTGTAGCCTTTGCGGTTACTACGAGCAGCATGACCATGGAGACTATGGTGGTGACCAGGACATTTGAGTGGATACGCACACAAAAGGTAACGCAGGTCTGCATCTTGAGTGACTCTATGAATATGATTGTAAAGGTACAAGTGGGTCTCGTTCGCGAAAGTGGATTGAGGCCTTGAGAAAGGCTAAGCTGAAAGTGGTTACATTTATTTTCGTGCCAGGACATGTTGGTATTCGAGGCAATGAAAGAGCAGATCAACTGGCGTCATGCGCGATTGTGGCGCAGGGCGATGGGGCAATGGATCGAGCTGACGTTTTGAACTCCTTAAGAAATATATCACGCGAGAGTGAGACTAGTCGCACCATCAGCACCGCGAAGACGTTAGTAATGTACCAACTAGCGATAGGTGTCCCCTACACAGAACCAGTAATCACAGTAAAGGGACAAAAACTCAATACTAACAATACGTGTGTATATCTCGGCAGCACCTTATCGCAAACTGCTACAACTGACGAGGATGTTTCCCTGCTCGTGCCAGTGCAGTATTCTAGAGCATTCGTTTCTACGGTTTGAACATGCGTGATCTCAGTTTGACAGCTAGTTGCACGCGCAGTGGTGATACCAACATTGCTTTATGCTACGTCATACTGGACTGTCTATGCGAGACACGCTTGACAGCTTAACTCTTTCCAGCTTCGGTGTCTAAGAAATTTAATGGGTGTATGTTGGCAGGATCGAGTAACCGAGACGGAAATCCTTGAAAAGTCATGAATGCCGTGCTGACTAGGTCCCAACTCCGCTGTACTGGCCATATCGTCCGTATGCCAGACAAGCGCTGGCCAAAGAGATTATTCTTTGGGGAGTTGTGCGATGGTAAACTTTCAAAGGAGGCAGAAAAAGCGCCTCAAGGATCACCTAAAAAACTATCTCTAGCACCGCAGCAACGATCCTAGCTCATGGAAGACTGCAGCCCTTGATCGCTCAGTTTGTCTAACCTAGATTACTTCTGGCATCACTAAATTGAAAAATAAAGAACACTGCGGAGATTTACAAGCAACAGAAGCGGAAGGACAAAACCGAAAAATCTCCTATCCTGAACACTCTGCACTCCTGCATGTACTGCAATAGAGCTTTTCTGGCATGAATCAGACTCATCAGGCATCTATGAACTCATAAACCAAATTTTACAATCACAAATGTTTTGTTTATTTCTACAAGTACATCACATATTTTTGTTTTTCATGCCATTCTCATCTTCTCTTGCGCAGGAAGAGCATCATCCGACGGGTGTTTGATTCTATCCTGTGCCACACCCCTAGACTGGTTTGTGACTAAGAATTGCAGTTTTTTTTCGAGATCCCCATATTACAAGTCTCTATTGCATATGGGCGCATTTGCTTAAGTGGTTTTTTGTATGTAATGATATAGAAAATAAAATAGAAATAAATAATGTAAGAATAGAAAAGGGAAACTGTCAGTGTGAAAGTAGACAAGCACACCACAGGCTTCCTAAAATGGAGAAAGACAAAAAAACGAAACGTACTAGTATACGCATTCATAAAGTCACCATAGACATTTATTAAAGACGGTTTTGTGTCAATAGGGGACCTGTAGATCACAACACTCCTATTCTTGTACGTCATTATAAAACATTTTGATATTTTATATTTGCGTGTGGCCACCAAGGCAAGGATTTAGTTCAGGGTGCATATGATAGAGCCACTGTCTTCTTTCCAGGTATGTCGTAGGAGGGGGAACTAAGGAAAGTTGAGGAATGTGCAGACAACCTGTCACCTTTGAAAAAAGTTATCATTGCCTGATTTTGCCTCTATGTCTTACTTTTGTCTTCTGTCATATAATCTCCATGAATGACATACAGATGCATGACAGTACACATAGCACCATTTGTTATTTTGAGGTATATTGCTAGGTGACGGGGAATGCTAGGTGTACCAGCACTGGGAATGGGTCAACAAATAAGCCAGAAGAATGATGAGATAGTTCGTCCAGATGTCTGTGATTTGCTCCTGACAGGATGCGGTATTCCTAAGATATTGGGGTACTAGAATGCTTCTGTTCGGGAACTAAAAATGCATTCCTAAACCTCCCTTACGCAAGCATGTCTTTGAGATAACACTACCAGCGTTTGTTATAACTCTTCCTCAATTTAATCAAAACCCCCTAGTTCAAGTCATTCTCACGTCCACGACTCATAGTCAAGAATATAGCTCTAATTGCGTATCAGAAATGAATGTGACAAATGGTCAACATCAATTGTGATGATCGAACAACATGACTCGGCGTGCCACTTGAACTCATAATCATCATCATCAAGTGCTGTCGTCGCAAAAATTGTTGGCTGCAAAAAACACTCGATCTATACAAAATTGAAAAGAAATGGTGCTTTTGTCTGGAAGACATTGGGCTGTCATGATCTATCTGCTCACAGCTAAAGGGATTATTCAATCATTAGCATTATATGTCAAGAGATTCACGCGCTGCAATGCATGTCATTAGTTGGCGGTAGATATATATCAAGAAATTGTATTGCTCCAATAAATGTCATCAATTGGTGAAAGGTATCTATGAAAAGATTGAATAGCTTCAATAAATCGCATCAGTTGACGACAGATATCCATCAAGAGATTGAATTCCTGCAAGATACGTTCTAAGCGACTCATAACATCAAGTTACTTTATTTTGTATCTCTCTGTGAAAGACGAGTTAAAAATCTGTGCTGGAACACAAAATATGGGCCTAGTCGCGAGTACGTAAGGTACAGGACAAGACATTTCAGTACGAGATCGCTACTTTCTACATTACATTACTTTCTATGATGGTTTGAGCGAACATAGATTTTAGTGCTTGATTTTGTTCATTATAAAAACATGAACTGCGATGCCAGTGTGTGGAACGAAGTGATGTTTCTAATTTGTATGCTATAAGCAGATGTACTAATCCATTCCTAATAAGCAGGAATTCGCATTGATAGTGGAGCAGAGATTTATTTGAGAATACATATAGTATAAGATTGGTAGATATATACAAGCAAATATTACTGTAGTGGCTAAATTACTACCTGTATAATTGTGACTACGACTGGTAAGACATATCGTACGCAACTGTTGACAAGTTTTCAAGAGTTAGGTTACGGCTAATGAAATTTATGAATTAGGTTTTCATTGTTACTTAAATTTCTGAAAGCATTTTTCTACAGCTAAATTATGAATTAGTTCTTCAACGGATGTAAAATATTTGTAAAATTTAAATGAGCTGAGGACACAATTTCAATTACCAACTGTTGTGCTTCACTCTTTTGTTTATGTGTCCTTGTACTGATAAACACGGTTCTGCCAAAACGTCGGTTTTGAGTATTTGTTCAGAATACAGTTGCTATTTAACCCCATTAACAATTTATAGTTATTAACATTGTTCCACATAATAATTCTACCAATTTTGAAAATTATACATTATGAATTTTTTTTAAGTTTGATAGAAATTTATGAAATAAATGTTCTGCAACAAGTGTAATTGATAAAATAAATGTGCAACGACGGATGGAATGTAAGTGAAAGCTGAACTATGATTGAGTTTGTAAAATTACGGTCAGAATAATGGAAAATACGGTCATAAAAATGTAGTTGATATTGAAGAATGAATAGAATCAAATTAAATAACCCGATACCCGTTGGATAAAATCAATATTTTACGACTGCTGGAATTTAAGTGAAAGCTGAACTATGATTACTTGAATTTTTTTTAAATATATAAGGACTTATTTACAAAACGGCTTTTTCGTACTCGTGTCGCACTGCGGAGCTTATGTGCATTTTGAGTGTGTCTGTTCGAACTTATGGAAATGGTTATCGTAAGACTGGTGGATTTTATGACATAGCTCTTCTATAACTGGTGGATTTTATGAAATATTTCTTCTGGGACTGGTAGAATTTATGAAGTATATCTTCAATAACTGGTAGAATTTATGATATAACTCTTCAAAACTTGTGGAATTTATGAAATAGCTTTTTTAATAATTGGAAATAATTCATGAAATAATTCTTCTGCGTCTCTGTTTGTGTGGCGCATATATTCACTATGATTGCTGAAATGTTCAACCTCAAATATTTATTCAAATGATGAGCTATCTGCAATGTCAAAAATAATATGTTATTAGTGAACGACATCAGCCGTCATTATTTTATCTTTTGTTATCTGCCTGAAATCATTGTGAATTCATTGGTCTACCTTGAATAAGTGCGACGACGTTGGTTCTACACAGAAATATCTGGAACACCATGTTTTAATACAACGAAAATATCCAAATGTCGGGCCATTGGCGCAAATAAAACGGCGACACAACGCATTTCCATTCTCTGGACTACATCCTGCTGGAAATCTAGTACGCCCATTGTTCTGCTACAAGAGATCTCGCAGGAGTTTGAGAATGAACGCAGAAGAAGAAGAATACAACGAAAATATCAATGTTTCGTCATGTTTATGGCTACAATGTGTAAAAGAGAATTAGGTGGAGACGCAACAACATCTACCTAGCATGTAAAATCAGGTAGTAAGTTTACTAATACATAAACATGGTTGGAAGAGGTCTTCTCCGAATGTAACAATTATGTCGCAGATGTTTTTGGCATGCAAGTTTCGAATCTCAATAACTCTACAAATTTGTTATTATTTAGTCCATAAATGATATAGATTTTTCACTGCAGTGAATTATTTTGATGTTTAGGGTCGTTACAAAAAAGTGTGCATAAATATTAGATTGTACAGTGTGTATGTTTTTTCTAGTTATATTTTATTCATGCTGTGATAGAGTGATAGGACAAGTAATTGTATATGTTAGCGTTTATGTTCAATCGTAAACATGTCTCGAACATGTGATAGTAATTCCTGCCCGTGGTCACCTTTATACCTCAGGGTATTTATCCGCTCTAAAATGTGTCTTAGTATATACGAATTTGGGAAGATTTGTGCATGTAGAAATAAAGAATTGCAATTTCCTTGGCCCATTTTAATGTTAAAAACTATTAACATAACGTTTACTGTTTTAAAAAAACCATGGTATATTATGTGAAATTGAATGAGTTTCATAAATCTATAACTTTTAGAGAATTGTTTAAAACAAGATACACTCTCAAAGCGCAGAAAATGTATATTTAGTGTCATTATGATTCGAAAGTCACATGCCAAATTTCTTTGCGATCTAACAATGTCTGAGAAATTCACTTTCAATTGCTTTCTTGCATTAGTAAGCAGGCTGTATATGCGTCTATATTGAGATACAACACAATCAGTTTCTACCATAATTTCGTTGGTAAAAGTCATTCAAACACCTAACAATCATCTGGAATTGAAAACAATAAGTAAATATACCAAACTACGACTGTTAAATTTCAATGTAATATCCGTATTAACATTCGGTTTCGAAATTTGGAAAATAGCAAAAGCACTGGAGACGATACCAATGCAAATACTCCATGTAACTCCATAACGGGAAAAATACAGCATGATTTTGTTTTACTGTTTTTTTACTGGGTAACAAATTAGATTTCTTTGAAAATAAATGTCTTAGAAAACTCTTAAATAATGATTGGGAATAATTCAAGTCAAACAATCAAGTAAGAGAAGACACGAAACAACAATATGTTTCTACAACAGTAAGAAGAAAACGATGGACATATATCGCACACGTACTTAAAATGAATGAAAACAGACTACCACTATTGTTTTTCCCCAGGTGGTTTATTATCCACTCTTGCCGTTAAGCGTAGTGGTGGTTGGAGCTCGAACTTGCGTTCCACAGCCAGATGTGTGGCCTCGGCTGTGCTATGACCGTGTCTGTTCAGGATGTCCATGACTTTTTCTATCCATCTTTTCCGTGGCTTCCTCTGGCTGTGTACCCTGCTCTCATTTGGTTATATGATTGTGCGAGCAACTTGTCGTGATGCATTCTCATGATGTGACAAACCACTTGATTTTGGTTTTATACCCATTCTTTCGCTGATGTCTTCATTTCGTACACTACACTATCAATACATATTGTAGTGTAGACTACCACTACAATCATTAAAATGGGTACCATATGATAGATGTAAAAGATGATGACCAAGAGAGACTCTTCGCACAACAACCACCAGAGAGCGTATAAATATGTGTCTCAACAATATGCACGAATTACACACAGCACCATCACATCGCTCGAACAGGAGAGTTCTGGTTTCTGACATATGCTCCGTGTTCGGTGCTGAAGGAACATATTATGTTATGTTATGTTCCTCCAGGGCCATAAGCGGCGCATAGGGCAGAAACCATAGCTTTCCATTTCTGTCTTTGTGTTGCCAGGTCTTTAAATTGTTGCGTGTTGTTTAGGCTCATTGACATGCCTTCTCTATTAATGGTTCTTCGTAGAGTTTTTCTAGGTCTCCCTCTTCTTCTTGCTCCATGTGGCACCCAATACAGTGACTGCTGGGGAATTATTAGGCTGTTCATTCTGAGAACATGGTCGATGTAAGTCCAACTCCTTTGTCTAATGAAGGAAGATATATTGGTTTGTTTGCTTTCCTCTCTTATAGTAGTGTTAGATTTAAAGTCACTCCACCTAACATTCAGAATGGTACGTAGGCATTTGTTTTCAGTCTCTTATCTGTGGATTTTGTGGCTTTCCAACTTTCGCATCCATATGATAGAATAGGGATGATGTTGGAGTTAAACAACCTGAGTTTTGTGGTTTTACTTAGTGTGTTTGACGTAACTATGGTTCTGGTTCATAAACAGTGGTAGGTTTTACGTTGTCAGTAGTTTACACAACCGAACAACCGAGTAATCCAAGAACGAAAGAAAAACATTCCTCCATCTTGAAAACACACCGGAACATAGAAAGATAGATATAGATGTGTCTTACTGTACTCTTGTACATTCATTCCTGAGTAGAGAAATAAAAAAACCTTGAGGCAATACCAATCAAGATGACATTTGTAACATCGCAATGAGTAATAATGGGGTGCAATCACAGTGTGTGCAATGACAGTTCACTTAATGAATCAATAGCTTACGTACTTATTATTTTGACACTTTTTTCAAATTAAATGTTGAGAAAATAAGATGGAAACATTGTATATCAACTAACATGAACGAGAAAAACGGTTTTCTCAGAATTAATTAGCTCTCTCTCTCTCTCTCTCTCTCTCTCCCCTCTATCGTGCCTCCTTAATTTACTGCTAGTTCTCCCCAACCCCACCCCTTCCGTTTCTCCTGTTGTGATGTGCTAACGTCTGATCATTTAAATCCATGTCCAGAGATCTCGTGCTCGTTCTTCGGACGTTGCCAGATCAATAATTTATCACAGGTTCCTGTAATTTCATGCTTCTTCACTGCATCAGATGTTCTTAGGCTGTTGTCCTTTACCTTCGTATTCGGTCAATGAATGCACAGTGCCATTGTGGGCTATCTTCTGTATCACCGCCACCTGAAAAGTTGGGAATTTAAGCAACGCGTATGCACATTTTGAAATATAAGTTTCCAAAGCGACATTAACGAAACAGTGAATTGATTATTAATTAATTGTCAGTGGGTATTTCTTTAAATGACAAGAAAAGATCTGGCCAGCATGTCGGACATGGATGTGTAAACATTCAGGTCCTGCTCAAGCTAGCTTCTGTGACTGGCATTGCGAGCTGATAGAAGCAACTGTGCACAAACATATTTCATGGAGCAAGCCAGTTGGCTTTTAATTGTGCAATGCATTGTGTTTTCGTTAGGAGTGATAATTCTATAGTTGGATAAAAGTAACCATCTAGCTGAGGCTGAGACATGCTGGAGTAATACCGGAGTGAATATGAATTCAAGAGCTAATGATAAAATGAAGAAGACATACAAATCAGCTACGTTGAATATTTGCGGGCTGGGGGACAAAACACATGAATTAATTTCATTTATGAAGGAAAAAGATATAGAAATTCTAGGTCCTGCAGATATCAGGAAAAAAGTAAACAACATAAAGGCGGTGCTTAACAATTACGCTCTGATATAGGGTGGGTGCAAACGAAAGAGCATAACATGGAGTCGGTTTTTTATTACATCAAAACAAGGCAAAATTAATATCAGACGCTGAGTACGTGTCAGAGGGGATAGTAAGAATACAGTTAACAGAAAGAGAAAGAACAACCACCATAATACAAGTTTACGCCCCATGCATAGAAGAACATAGAAGAAAGAAGAAAGAACAACATAGAAGAAAGAAGCGAATTTTTTTTAAAACTGTCTAAAGTTCTGAATAAAATTAATAATGTGTGTTTGTTTGTTTTGCGTTCGCTCCATTGTAACCATCACGGATATCCGTGCGATTTCCGCCGGGAGCGTGATTACGTTGTGCCACCGTTATGCGCCTTGTAGGCCTAGCACATCCGATTTCGGCATGCCTTGACAATTCGGGTGGGCTATCCTTAGCCTGTGACAGCCTCTATATCTGTCTCCAAGCACGCGTAGTGGTGACTCTTCGCCCAGACGATTTTTGCTCTCGTCTGACTCGCACGAGGTGTTCCACTGTCTATGAACTTGCCTCGTGTAATTGGACGTGCTGTGCCTGTGCCCATTGGGTACTGAACCGTTTCTCATCCGTGAGCCTGGTTCCTTACGGGGAAGAACTCAACAGAGGAGTTGGACCCTGGCTCTTTCGCCCTCTTAACCGAGGTGGCATTCACCGACATCGTGTACCCTTGTACAAGTTCGAGTATAATAAAATCAATCTAATTGTTATGGGAGATTTCAATGGTAAAATTGGGAGGGAATAAAACACATCGCGAACATTGTTTGGGAAACTTCGGGGACACAACAACAGATCGTAACAGCAACGGAGAAGAACTCATTAATTTATGCTTAGAGCACGGACTATTAATAGCTAATTCATGCTACGAACACAGACGGAATCAACATAACAGCCTGGTACAAATGGGACAATCTATCATTAACGTCCCAGATTGGTACACACTGGTAAGACATAGGCAGAAGATAAACATCACAGACGCAAGGGTTATACCAAATATAAATATAGACACTGACCACGGTTCGGTTGTAATAACTGAAAAACGAAAACGAAAAGAAAGACCAACAACGAACAAAAACAAGAACCACAACTGAACTTTATAAAGCTATACGACGAACACATACGAGATATACTATATGAAAAAATGACCTAGGCCTTCACTACCCTACCAAGCAAAATGATGGCATAAATGTAGAATGACATATTTAAAACGCACAGGATAAATCTACAAAGTGTATGCGTAGTAAAAAAAAAAACATACGAAGGGAGATCAGCAAACAGCATGGTGGAATGTAGAGTTACAAAAAGTTACACAAATAAAGAAACAATGCTTTAGAACTTCGTTGAACAAAAAAAACAAGAATGATTATGTGCAGTACAGACTAACTAGAAGAAATACGAAAAGAATAGTTAAAGAAGCAAAAGAAAATTCCTGCCGCAAATATGGAGAACACCTAACAGACCTATGTAAGAATAACCCTAGAGATTTCTTCAATAGTATCAACGCAATGAGAATGAGAAACGACAGATATAACCCAACTGCAATAATAAACAGCAGAGATGGAATACCTCTACTTAATGGAAATGATAGAAAGAATAGGTGGAAGGACTACTTCCAAAAACTGTATAATCCTACCATTCTGACGCATCATACATATAAAGGAATAGACAAAAATATCACAGAGCCAGAAATGTTAAACCAAGAAATAGAAAAGGCTATCAAGAACAGCCCAAATAAGAAATCACCAGTCACAGAAGGCATTCCCAACAAGCCATTAAATCATGCAAAGACATTGGGGTAAAATGGCTCCAGAGAATATTCACAATATCGTGGAAAGAAGGGGAAGTCCCAGAGAAGTCCCAAATCAGTAATCGTACCTTTATCGAAAAACAAGGGGAACAAAAGAGAGTGCGAAACATACCGAGGCATCTCGTTATAAGCCACAATGGGAAAATGTTATGCAAAGATAATAGAACAACGTGCACGATACATCGTCGAACCACAATTGAGCCCATCTCAATTTGGCTTCAGAAGAGAAGTTAGCTGCATAGACGCCTTGTTCACACTGAGACAAATGAGTGAGAGAGCGATAGAATACAACAAAGAAATAAACGCAATATTTATAGATCAAGAGAAGGCGTTTGATAGAGTCAACAGAGACGTACTATGAGAAACTCTAGAAATGTATTGTATCAATGAACAACTGTTAGAAAGTATAAGATCTTTGTATAAGAACTGCCAATGTGTAGTAAGATCATCAGATGGTATCACAGACGCATTTGATACAAAAACTGGAGTGCGTCAAGGTTGCACGCTCTCACCTTTGCTATTCAATATATACATAGACAGAATAATAAAAGAGGCAAAATGTACAGAGAGCAACATCACCGTCTCAGAACAAGACAACTCAGAGCAACTGAACAATGAAATAAATGACCTACTTTTCGCAGACAATCAGAGCCTCATATACAAAAATGAAGAACTAAAAGTCATGTTAACTCACTATCTGAAACATGTAGAAAATACAACATGAGGATCAATACACCAAAGACGGAAACTATGAGAATATGCAGAACGCCAAGTCCACTAAACATACAGATAAACAATATAGTAGTAAAACAAGTAACACAGTTCAAATTTCTCGGTAGTATTTTTACAGAAAATGGAAGCCTCGATAGAGAAATAGAGATGAGATTTGTCAAAAGGCAAATGCAGTAACATACCAACTGTCACCACTACTTCTTCACCCCAAGATCGAGATGGAAGTTAAGAGACAAATGATCTACAGTATATTCCTACCAACACTGTGTTACCAGTGCCAAACTAGGTCTCTCTCATCTTCACATTATAGAAAGATAGTGACATGAGATGAAATGCTTGAGGAAAGTCGTCTGGATCACCAGGCTTGATATATTGCGAAATGAATATATCATAGAAAGAATAGATATAATACCTTGTACAGATTACATATAGAGAGAACAGATCAAGTGGTTTGGCAACATTATGAGAATACATCATGAAAGGTTGCCCGTACAAGCGTATAACCAAATAAGATCATGGTACAAAGCCAGAGGAAGACCACGGAAAAGATGGATAGAAAACGTCAGGGACATCCTGAACTACACGGTCATAGCACATAGAACCGAGGCCACACATCTGTCTTTAGAACACAAGCTCGAGCTCCAAATCACTCCTACGCTTAACGGCAAGAGTGGATCACAAACCATCTGAGAAAGACAATAGACAATTTCTTTAAATTCTGACTGGTACGGGGATTTACTTTGGCGCTACCTTTGCCAATGGTCTACAGAAACCACTCTAAACAAACATTTAAACAGATAATTGAAGGTACTAAACGCTAAAATATCTCTTAATTAACCAATTTGATTTACGTAGATCTATTTTTTTTTTAATCGCACTATCGAATAGTCGGATGCTTAGAAGGGCATTGCTCACAATCGTGTGGTATTAAGTTCATGTTTCGGTTTAGATCTTTTACAAATACAATCCACACTGTATCATATATACGTCGTGATGACTACTTGTGGAGAACGTTCTCTATTACAATAGTAAAAATCATTCATGTACTTAATATCAGTAAAATATGCATGTTTTTCTTGTCATTTATATTTTATGCTATAATTTTTCCAGGGAGTCGTGATTGTGTAGCGTTACCATCTTTCGTCAGCCAACATGCAGACCTGACCGATGAGTCCACTGTGTATTAGTGGTTTAAATCACAGATCACTTCATTGGTTTACCTAGTCAATAAAAGTAGCATGGTGGCTCATGCTCTGGGAAGGTCTAAAAATGGCATGATTGCTACTGAGCAGACTTTTACCAACTGACATATACTTACGCACAAACATATGAATGTGATAAACTTTATTCTTATTCAAACTTTAACAGATGCGGTTGCGTCTGTGGGTCTCACCAATGGCTCACTAGACATACCACCCATGCAAACAGGAAACCTTAGTAGATGACATGTCGTTATATTGATGTTTTCTTCTTATAGACGCTTCATGGCACGTCATCTATACAATTATTTTTGTTTCTCATGTTTCTATTTTGTTGTTGCAACTTGTTTTTGTTGTGTGTATATATATATATATATATGCATATATATGTGGTTGGGAGGGAGGCAGAGATATACTGCGCAGTACTGGGGGGGGGGAGGAAACTGACAGCACTGTTTTTTCCTATGGCCGAGGCCCATCATAGATCACAGTGACACAGGACGTGAAAATTCTTTTGATGTGAACATTTGGTTGCATGCCTGGAGCAGGAGAGGGGTTTGGCATAACCAGTAATCAATTGGTAGCAGGAATTGACATAGTGAACCCTATTTTGGCTGCAGTGGCTCGGAGCGG
The DNA here is from genome assembly GCA_034231615.1 of Meghimatium bilineatum. NCBI lineage: Eukaryota > Metazoa > Mollusca > Gastropoda > Stylommatophora > Philomycidae > Meghimatium > Meghimatium bilineatum. Next base: position 23,945,450 of record CM067313.1, on the reverse strand, counting down.
TGCATATATTGAGACCTACCTTCCTGGTGGTGTGATAGTTATTCTCTGGTTCTGGCCCGGGGTGGGCTGAAAATCCACAGACTTCCTAGCAATATAATGCCATTAAAATGGCAGTGGGTCAAAGAGCATGAGCCCATGGACCACTGGATCAGCAATCAAGCAACCAACCAACCAACCAACCATTCAAAGTTTGAGTTATCAATGTCAAACGTGAACTTTGACAAAGGAACTCGAGAGAACGATCACAATATTTGATATTAAATGCCTCAGAAAAAATTGGTGATGAACCATGCAAATATAGAGAGACAAAAAATAAAATAGTTCGATCATCAAACAAGAATGAATCCCAACCTACTCCCAGCAGCAGCGTACTACAAGAAACTTCCGGCTTTAGTGCGAAAGGTCACCGAAGATGCAGACAACATCACAGATATTTTAACGAGACACAATCTAAATTCAACTAAAGCATCCCAACTGACAAAGAATATAAATCTTCTGCTCCCTATTACGCATTACATGGCTAAACAAGACAAGGGTGATATTTTCTAGTTGTACTTTGTCAATGAATATTATAGGTGTGAGTTCATCTCTGTCATTATGCATTAGTTTTGTCTTTTTTCATTAAGGAAAAGATTGTATGTCTCGCTATTATGTTTGACTGATATAATCATGCATTCTAAATAATTTTGGCTTCATTATCAACACAAAGAAAACGGAGGTTATGCTTCAATCTGCACCAAACAATGCATATTTCGAACCCCATATAAATAATAAAGAAGAAAAACTTCAAAACAGTCAATAATTTCATATACCTGTGCAGCACTCTCTTGAACGCAGTAAACATCTTCACTGAGGTAAACAACTTAACAGTGAACGCTAGTGCCACATTTGAAAGATGATGCATTAATGTACGGAAGAATGGGAATAACGAATTCCACCAAACTCACAGTTTACCATATTGAAACCAATTAAGTATCCTTATAGCATGACTGCATGTTGATACATCCACAGTTTACCATATTGAAACCAATTAAGTATCATTATAGCATGACTGCATGTTGATACATCCACAGTTTACCATATTGAAACCAATTAAGTATCCTTATAGCATGACTGCACGTTGATACATCCACATTTACCATATTGAAACCAATTAAGTATCCTTATAGCATGACTGCATGTTGATACATCCAAACGAGTGTTTCTATGAGCCTATTGGATTATTTAATTATTGATATAAATATATACATCACAATGCATGCGGATAGTCAAAGTGACTAATGAAATCAATCCGAACTGCAGTGATAATTTTCTCCTCCAGCGATTTCAAAGTATGCAAAATCAATCTCATGACAACCTGTGACATAATGTGATGTGATGTATCGTTTCAAGAATATAGTCTTTGCTCTATTTGCAATCATTCTCTCTTTTGTCTTGATTCTATTTATGATATTTCCCTCCGTGCGTCAAGTTTCATGGTATATGTCCCCATGACTACTCTTCATTGATGTATTCATGTACCGCATTCACACATCATTGTACCGAAGTACAAGTTGCTTCTAAAATCTGAACATCAAGTATAAGTTTTGTAGATGTGTTCCTTGGGAATTATGTCATTTCCTAACATTGATTGAGTTTCCCTGTCATAACAGTCTTCGAGAACTAATTATGGACAATATTTGGAAAATATATCTTATTTCCAGTGTCTGTGTTAGTATAATAATTTCTGTCGAAGACGGATGTGTCGGGCAATTGGCGCAAATAAAACGGCGACACAACGCATTTCCATTTTCTGGACTACATCATGCTGGAAATCTAGCAGGACCATGGTCCTGCTAGATCCAGTAGGAGTTTGAGAATGAACGCAGAAGAAGAAGTATAATCATTAATATTACAATAATAATAGTAATGATAATAAGGTATTATGATCGCAGTCCAACCTTCGTTTTGGTTCTCGTTTTGCAGTAGTTTCGAACCAGCACAATGAAGTACTTGGGGGCTATGTTGGAACTCAGAGTTTCAAAGATCATGTTGACCACATCATTGTAAAGGCTTATAACGATCTTGCGGCGATTAAAATTATGCTGCTGCTCAATGTGAACAATGATTGCTATTTTTGTTGTATCAGGGATTGGTGATGGCGGGGGTAGAGTACGGACTGCCGTTTCTGACTGAGTCAAACTCAAACAGAAATATTAAATAGAATCTAGAATGAAGCAATGCGAATTATTTAGGGGTGTACGAGAGATACGTCGGCACTGTCCATGCGATACTTACTTGATTGACCAACTGCAGAGCAAAGAATACAAATGTGCAGGCCTCGGAACTACCTACAGAACACTGCTGATAATGAACACCCTCTACAACCTGAAATTCTCAAAGTAAAAGGCAGTCTACTAAAGAGAGGAAAGTCGTGGATGGGGCTCGCAGAGATATTATACAGATTGTGTGCAGATTGGATGATGTGCTACCTGGTGCGGAATGGAGTCTGGTGCCCTAAGATTGTCCGACAACCTTCAAAGTGATAATAATACTCAAAAGAGAATGCAGGGAATGGTGTCCGACAGTGGTGAAGTTGGAGGTGCTTGCTCTGATCGGTGAGAATTCCAGGGAAGGTGCTATGATTATATATACAGATGGGTAGTTTAAAAGACACATCAGGAGTGCTTGGGCCTTTACGGCTCAAAGGTGGGGGGAGACCATCATAAAGGAATGTGGTGCATTCGCTCAGACCACAAGCAGCATGACAATGGTGATTTTGACAGTAACCAAAGCTTTGAAATGGGTGTACTCGCAGACAATCTTCGAGCATGCATGTATACTCTGTGACTCGATGAGCATGATTGTGAAAGTTCAGGCGTGGTACATTCGGGAGCAGTGGCTGGAAGCAGGGAATAATTCCTGTGTATGTAAAGTGACTTTTATTTTTGTGCCGGGACATGCGGTAGTCCAAGGTAATGAGAGAGCAGATAGGTTGGCCGCAAACGATTCTACTACGGCTGTTGGTGGAGCAATGGATCGAGCAGACATTTTGGACGCCCTACGGGAATCTCACGAACAAATGACTGTACATGTGACGAAGACTCTTGTTGCATGACTAGAATAAAGGAGTTTGGTTTGAAATGTGGTGTCGCTAGAAAAGTTCGGTTTCTCTGGGCAAGAAAGAATGATGGTCAATCAACGGCGTACTTGGACAGTCAGTCATCGTGTAATGGCTGATACACTCAAGCAGAGATCTAAGCACCTATGGACTTGTCCGGAGTGCAGTGACGATGATCCAACGACTAACTGACTAACTAACTATTAGTTCCTACTTACGTATTGTGTGGTTAATTGATCTAAATATTACATCAATAAATAATCAATAATTAATTGAAATATTAATTTTCTAGGGTAGGGATTAGGGTTAGTTATGTTTTCATAACTAATAGTAACCCTAAACCTAGATATAATTATATTTAAATTAATAAATGATAAACCTAAACGGATAAACACAATCAAGGGAAATAACCACAAAGGTAGGCACTAATTGGCGCAACGGGGGTTGGGCTGCGTTCATAGTAATAATAATAATAATAATAATAATAAACGCCACTTACATAGCCCTGCCTGTCTTCTGCAAATCGGTGATAAACCTACATAAAATGCCTGTTCTTGCAACATAACAGTCTTTGAACAACCACAAACAACATAAACAACCAAATTAATCTTGCAATCTATACAGTCTCACTATTCTTGTAAAATATTATAACTCTTGAACTGAAATTTTTTAAATCCTTATATGTCTCAACACTTTGTAAACATTCATAACTATTTCGAATCCATAAATCAATTAGATTGTGTACAACTCCTCAATGTCACTTTTCATTTTACTGGATCTAATTATTTTAAGCGGACACTAATTCTCATTACATGGCCACATTTTTCTCTCATTATTTGGGACTTCCTTCATATAAAACTAATTTAATGATGTTGTCTTGCTCATATACTATCCAAAATAGGTCAAACAGGCATTGTTATTGATCGAACTGCTGACGATAGAATCAGATGGATTATGGTAGTTATATTAGCAAACTGCCTCTGAGAAGTCTGGCACTGAAACGTGGTTTGAATTAGATCGTTGCATTCATGAAGCTATCGTTAAGTTTGGCCACAGTAAACAAGCATAGATAGCCTTGACGAGGCAAATACTTAGCATTTTTGTGAAGTCAAGAACTGTCTCAGAACGTCTTTAGTTCCAATTATAATGCGATATATCTCAGGGAATGTCTATAGTTCCATTTATAATGTGACTTATCTCAGGGAATGTCTATAGTTCCATTTATAATATGACTTAGCTCAGAGAATGTCTATAGTTCCGGCTATAATGTGACAGATCTGAGAGAATGTCTATAGTTCCGGCTATAATATGACAGATCTGAGAGAATGTCTATAGTTCCGGCTATAATGTGACATATCTGAGAGAATGTCTATAGTTCCGGCTATAATGTGACAGATCTGAGAGAATGTCTATAGTTCCGGCTATAATGTGACAGATCTGAGAGAATGTCTATAGTTCCGGCTATAATGTGACAGATCTGAGAGAATGTCTATACTTCATACCTCAAAGAATGTCTATAATTCCAGTTGCAACTGGATATAATGCGGGAAATGGCTGTAGTTTCAGTTATATGTAATATTAAAATAAAATGCGATAAAACTAAGATTCGAGATGGCGATAACTCCACTGCAAGTTTGAATGTGATTCAGAAAAGTAAAATCAGTATTACAGTAAAGACCTATCTATTCAGACCGCTAGTGCTAAACATAATTTTATACGGATGTGGAAGCTCAATCATCATCATCAAGTGCCGTCTCCGCAACGTAGGTTGGCTGCAACGTATCTCCAACATCTCCTGTCTCTTGTCTTGGTGGTGCACTCTGCTAGACTGTAACCTGTCCATCGTGTAATGTTACTCTCCCACTTGTATCTCTGCCTACCTCTTGCTCGCTTCCCTTTGACTTTACCCTCAAGTAAGGTCTTCAATAGGGTGTCATGTCTTTTAATGTGTCCAAAGTATTTTATTTGCCTGATCTTTATTTTTCTTAGTAGTTCTTTCTTCATATTAAGTGTTTTTAGCACCTCTTTATTTGTTTTCTTCTCTTTCCATGATGTTCTCCATATTCTTCTATATACCCACATCTCAAAGGCATCAATTTTGTCTTCTAATTGTTTATTTAGCGTCCATGTTTCTGAGCCATACATTAATATGGAATAGATGTAGCATTTTATAATTCTCATTTTTAACTTGTTTGTAATTTGTTTAGATATTAATAATTTCCTCATGTCATTGAAGGTACTTTTAGCCATTCCTATTCTCCTTTTAACTTCTGTTTCACATCTGCCATCATTTGTGACTATGTGTCCAAGATATTGATACTGTTTTACTTGTTGTAGTTTCTCTCCCTGTATGTTTATGTTTACCTCCTGTTCTTCTGTGTTTTTGCTGATTATCATGGTTTTTGTTTTTTGAATGTTTATATCCAGTCCATATTCATTACTTGATTTATTGACTTGATCTATTAGTCTTTGTAGTTCATGTTCACTTTCTGCTAAAAGAACAGTGTCATCTGCATATCTAATGTTGTTTATTATTTTCCCATTGATCTTTAGTCCTGGTATTTCTTCTATATTTTTAAAGATATTCTCTGTGTAGATATTAAATAGGCTTGGTGATAAAATGCATCCTTGTCTTACCCCTCTTCTTATTTCTGCTCAATAAAGACACTATAAACAGGACTCGGGCTTTTAGATGCAAGTGATACAGATGTTTATTAAGAAATATTTATTTAGAATACGAGACAAATATATTCGTCCGACATAAAATGAACAAATTAGCATGTTATAAAGAACCAGTTTTGGAAGTGGTGAAACGGTGTAATCATCAACATGAATAGAAATAAGTAGTAGTGTTACCAAAATAATTAGATAAAGCACACCAAAAAATAACAAGGCATAGTTACGGACGACGTTTCGACTAAATCTTTGATCAGGACAAACAAAAGACCATAGTCAACAAATCTTAGAGACACACATGTTGGTGATATGTAGGAAATAGAAGAGAAGAAGGAGTAGCGAGGGTAGACCGGAGGAAACAAAGATCGTGCAATATGAAAGGGCAGACGAGGTTGTGAGTGGTAGACGAAAGTAGTAAGTAAGAAGGGAAAAGTCCACAGGAAAAGTAAAAAGACGGATGGAATGGAAATAGACATGATATAACGCAGATACATTTAAATGAGATGAGTAAAAATGTATTTAAAATGTAAAATGCTCGATGATGGGCGCAAATTCCACAGTGATCAAGAAATATGAGTTAGAGACCTGGGGTAAATAGCAAACAGTAGCCAGTTCTCATACGTTCAAAGACGCAGAGGAAGAGAAATGCGAGAAAACCCTACAAAGGAATATAAGAAGCAGTAAAAGCGAGCGGACGAGGACCAGCTCGTAAGCAAAGAAAATGAATCAAGGTATGGAATACGGGATCGCGCGGCACACAAGAACATTACGCAAAGCACGGGCGTAAACGCCGTGTGGGGCAGCTATCAATATAACATGAGCAAACATAACTCGAACAAGATGACTTATAATAAACGATAATAAGAGAGAAATGGGGTCCAGAGAAAGAAGGAGAGGAAAGAAAGAGCCGAGTATGAAGAAGAGAGGTGACGTGACACATCCACGAGGCTTATCTACTTATTTCGGTAATACGAATACCTATTTCTATTCATTTTGATATTTTTCTTATGTTGCCCAAGCCACTAATTTCCTGTTTCAGGTTTTTACTATAACACTATAGGTTTCATGGACTTCCGGTAGTGACGTCCGTTGATGGAGGGTGTTTCTCTAATCAAGTCTGGGTCATTCCGTCGATCGTTGGATTAATCAACTAACATCGTAAAGTCCAGACCGATTTGTGTAACAGAAGTCAGTTCATTCCAATTCTTTTTCATTCAAACAAATTATTTTGTGACAAACTGTGTATTACAACATCAGATATTTAAGATAGCACATGTGATTTCTCTTCATCATCATCGTGAGACTGTCGTACAGTCAGACCTAGATCCAATTCTTTTTCATTCAATTTTTCAGTCATAATACACCACCAATCTCTTGAATGGATACCTGCAGGCAAAAGAACAAGGGGTAAACCAAAAGATACACTCAGAAGAACCATACTTAGAGAAAATAAAACAACCAATATTCATACTATTCAAGAACTGCACAGAATAGCTTTGAACAGACAGAATTGGAGAGATCTGCCCTATGCGAAAACATCAGCGCAAAAGGAAAATGAATGAATGAAAAATAGCTTTCATTGCTTGAAACGGTGTAAACTTGTTTTGTTTGGACATACGAGACTGGAATAAGTTTAAAAAAAAAATTTGCAACTGACGTCGAGGATGGAGGCTGAAGACGCGAACACAGAAAATCCTGAATTGATAACATCCATGAATGATCTGAACAAGACGTTTTTATACTTCTCCGTGTGGCAGTGAATAAGTATGTTTGGAGGGATTTTTGTGCTGATGTCTGCAGTGTGACACCCTTAAGAATCTGACGTGATATGGTCTTATTATTATGATTAAATAAGATAAATAGTGGTTCTTAAAGTGGGAAAGAAATTACAAGAAGTAATTATTTTTAAAATACAATCAAAAGTTACATTTCGTAATGTGAGATTGGGTCAATTATACTTATAATCAGCGCCTGTGCGGGATCTGAAGATAGTCAGCCCCTGTGGGAGATCTGTAGGTAGCCAGCCCCTGTGGGAGATCCGAAGGTAGTCAGTCCCTTTGGAGCATCTGAAGATAGTCAGTGCATGTGGGAGATCTGAAGGTAATTACCACATGTGGGAGATCTGAAGATAGTTACTACATATGGGAGATCTGAAGGTAGTTACTACATAGACCTATGGGAGATCTGAACGTAGTTACCGCACGTGGTAGATCTGAAGCTCTCAACGGTGGCAGGAGCATCCGATAATATATGGCATACCTATATTGTAAGCGTCTACTTCTGTAGAAACACCACACCAATTATTCTTTCACAGAACGTTATTACTCTATCTGATCAGGACGCATCTTCTCACGCATTGCACAACACTGAAACCTGCAGTTCACTGGGTATGAAATACAATTATAGAAAACACCCCACACACACACACACAAATCCTACAGTAAAAGAAACAAAAGCTCTAATGATCGTAATTTTGTCCGATCAAAACAAACATACTGGCACTAATCGATATTCTAAGATCTCTAGGATGCCTTTCAGTTGATAAAGTTTCTGCTATATTTTATCAAGTAATGAGCCGGATATGCTTATTAATTATTAACAACGAAGAAACGTGATAATGATGTATTTGTCAATCTGCATACAATGTGATGTTTTCTTACTTAAAGGCAACACGCCTTATAGACAAACTAGCGTAAATACTCTGATTTTAATGTCTTCATTTCGTTGATTTATCGAATGCCACAAACATTTCATATCACAAGTTAGGAGTTGTTCTTTTATATCGATGTCTGTGACCAAGCGTGACATTCAATCAAGCAATTGTCAAGCAGAGTAGGCGACCATATTTCTCCACCACCATTCTCTGTCTCTTGTTGTATTAAGTTCTGTTGGTGACATTCTTGCATTCCACAATGACATAACTTTCTCTTTTCCCCGCCCTCTTCTCGCTTCTTCTCCCCTTGAATTTGTCTCTGGCTGCTAGATGTTCACGTTTTCCTCTTCTCATCACGTTCCCTCACAATCTTGAATGTGTGCTTCTCATTTTGCTATAATTTGTCTTTTACTCCAGTATCTCTTAGGAATTATACATTAGTTGTCTTGGCTGTTTCTATAATAATTTTAAAAATTATTCTCACAAACCATTTCTCAATAGCCTCAAGTTCACATTGATTTTTTTAAAGTCCATGTTTGGTACACATAAACAAGAATTAGTTCGATATAACATTTTATATAGTACTTCAATATACTTGTTTCTCATTTTTTATAAATCTCGATTTTGTTATTTTGTTTGTGCTATTCTGCTCTAGTATGTCAGTGGAACACCAGCCATATGAAGTTAAAATGTTGATAAGTTAAAATGTTGATACGTTAAAATATTGATAAGTTAAAATTTTAATAAGTTAAAATGTTAATAAGTTAAAATGTTAATAGGTTAAAATGGTGCCAAGATACTAGATTTTATACATTTGATTAAATATAGCATCATTGATGTTAATACTTCATGATTTTTGGTAGCAATTGTTTTCTTGAGACAAATGGTTAATTATGTAATCTTCTTATCTAGAATGTGACCTTTGCGTTTATCTTCTCATACTTTCACGTCTAACAGAGCGTGAACATTCCTGCAATCAGTATTATATCAGAACCAACAGATACAATGGTTTGGCCATCTGGAAAGAATGCCGTGTGATTCATTAGTTTATAAAGCATATATGAAGAGAGGAGAAGCAGAAAGAAGAGCAAGGGTGATGTTGTCGAGTACGCTGGATCGACAACATCAAAGATACATTACACGAACACAAAATAACATTATCTGAAGCCGCCAGGAAAGCGAGAACAAGAACATTGTATCTCCCTCGACACCTGTAAAGGGTAAAAGAGGAAGGAAAGAACAAGAAGAAGAAGTAGTGTATCATCATCATATGTCAGATAATACAGATTTCTTCAGATGATTACACCTGCTACTGCCGACATTTTTTTTCTATATTTCGTATACTATCTCCTGTATCCAATATAACTTGTTCCTAAAACACAGAAAACAATAATTATGACAACAGAAACAATCAAAACCTGACTAAATGTCATTATTGATAACCGTGAGCTAGAAACCACAAGTTGCGAAATGTATGCTTGTACATGCTTGTACACATGTATAAATAAATAAAATGTCAGAGGATGTCCAACAAAGTTGGAAGTGCTGAAGTAACAAAACAAATAAGCGATAAAGGTTATGTTTCTAATTATCATCCTTGAAATGAAGTATTCTCCACATCTTGTTTAACAATTATACATTCTTCAACCTTTCTCTTTATATACCGCTATTTTTATTCATGAATAGTGTGCAGGATTTTGCGAACTGTTATAAACATAATTGAACGTGTTTTCCCATATATTTATTCCATTTTGTTTATGTGAAGAGATGTCTTGGTATAGATATCTTTGTACATACAAACACGTTTGTGTTATTTCCGTGTGTCTTTGAGAAAGGTCCCGTTTGGACCGCAACGTGGAAACAGTCGTTGTTATTGTGTTTATTGTTATTTAGATGGTTTTTTTTTAAATTTGATACTGACATTATCAACTTGACATAATCGTTATGACGTAAACAGTTTATGGGATTGCGCTGCAGAAATCAAAATAAGAATTGCAACTGACTTCAAAACTTCAACAAAAGAAAAGTCGTTAACACAGCATGAAAAGCTTAATTACGCCAGATTCTATCGATCCATGTTCCTACAGCGCCGAATACCATGCATAGGACAGACACGAAACCAGTGTTCATCATTTCCAGCGATGTGATTCTACTGGGTAATTCATGCGTGTCGTTGAGACCTAGAGTAAAAACTTATTGTTTAGTGTCTTCTCTTGCTTGCTTATTAGACTTTGAATTATTCTACAAAATTATTTAAGAGTTTTAAAAACAATGTGTTTCAAATAAATGTAATTCCTTCTTCAGTGCTTTTGTTATTATCCAAGTTTCAGAAGTATTTGCTAAAACATATTACAGATGGCAGATGTGAAACAAGTTAAAAGGAGAATAGGAATGGCTAAAAGTACCTTTAATGACATGAGGAAAGTATTGATATCTAAACAAATTACAAACAAGTTAAAAATGAGAATGATAAAATGCTACATCTATTCATGAGTTACTCATCGCAAAGTTCAAGGTAAAGATAAAAAAGACAACAAAAACTTCAATGATTACCAGATACGATATGACGTCAATACCGAAAGAATACAACATCGAAATTCAAAACAAATTTGAAAAATTACTAGAAATACAAAAAGAATACTCTCCAAATGAACTTGAAAACAAAATAAGTGACATTTTCAATGACTGTGCAAAAAACATGCTACACAAAAAGAGCAGGAAGAAGAAAGAGTATATATCAGAAGAAACTATGCGCATTATCCAAGAAAGAAGACACATCAAAAATAGTTGTAAAAACAGAACAAATTATAGAATCCTGTCAAGAGATATACAAAGAAGAATTAGACAAGACAAGCAAAACTACATAAACAAAATATGCCTGGAAATAGAAGGGCAGAAAAGCCAAGGTAACAGTAAAACGATGTTCGAAAATGTACGACACCTAAGAGACAGCAAACCTCAACCATCATTAAAAGTGCTGAAAGATAAACAAGGAAACATACTAACAGAAGGGAAGCATATCTTACATAGATGGAAGGAATACTGCAGTGAGATGTATAATGACCCAAGAAAAACCAAACACAGAACAATAAACGAATATGAAAAGGAGCCAGAACACACAAAGGAAGAAGTAAGATACGCAATAAAAAGTTTAAAGAAAGTTAAGGCCCCAGGCAATGATGGCTTAACAACTGAAATGATACACGTAGGCGGCGAGGCCGGAATCAAGATTTACCACAAACTCTGCTGCAAAATATGGGAAAGCGGTATATGGCCGGATGAATGGACAAAATCATTATATATACCCCTCCCAAAAAAGGCGACCTTCAGATTTGCTCTAACTACCGAACTATAGCCCTTATAAGTCAAGCAAGTAAAATAATGTTACACATCATAATGCAAAGAATCAAACAGAAGTTAGAGATGGAGATAAACGAAACACAGGCTGGTTTCAGATCGGGCAGAGGAACAAGAGATCACATTCTTAACATGAGATTGATCATAGAAAAGTGTAGGGAATTTTCAACTGACCTGCACATGTGTTTCAAAGATTACTCAAAAGCGTTCGACTGCGTCCAACACCAGCAACTATGGGAGATAATGAACAGCATGGGTTTCCCAAGACATCTGATTCATCTAATAGAGGAACTTTACCAAGATCAAAAGGCTGCAGTGAAGTTAGAGGACGATCTCTCAGAGTGGTTTGAGGTACAGAGTGGAGTAAGGCAAGGGTGCACACTCTCCCCATTCCTGTTCAACATCTACGCTGAAAGTATAATAAGAACGTGAGAGAAGACATACACAACACTAACTACCACGCGTTAAACATAGGTGGATTCCTAATCCCGGAACTACGCTACGCAGACGACACAGTACTTCTTTCAAACGATATAAAGGGATTGGAACAACTAATCAAGAACACAAAGAAATATAGCGAAGCACAAAATTTGTATTTAAACACGCAGAAAACAAAAATCATGTCAACAGATATAACAACACAACAACCAAAAATCAGAATAGACAATACCGAGATAGAATGTGTGGATAAATTTGAATACTTAGGAGCAAACATCAACGGTGCAGGAGACTGCATGGCAGAAATAAGGAAGAGATTGGCAATGGCATATTACAACATAACACGGTTGAAAAAAACAACAAAATAGAAACGAAAGTGCTAATGTTACGAACTTTTATTTTTCCGGTTGCAACATACGGCTGTGAAACATGGACTCTAAGTAAAACAGCGGCAAAGAGGATCAACGCCTTCGAGCTGAAATGCTACAGGAAGATACTTAGAATATCATGGAAGGATAAAATCAGAAACTCAGATATTATAAACACACTGAATATTCCAGAGTGTTGGTTACTAAACACAATAACAAAAAGAAAACTACGCATGTTTGGTCATATAAAGAGACATAACTGTTTAGAAAGACAAATAATGGAGGGAAGAGTACCTGGGAGGAGAAGGGGCAGACCAAGAAGACGATGGACTGACGACGTTAAAGATAACATGAATACATCGCTAGAAAATGCAAGCCACATCGCCCAAGACAGAGAGAGGTTCAGAGAGTTCATTGGGAAGACAAAATTCTGGAAGGAATACGTCACATGACACACATCTATTCCATATTAATGTCTGTTCTGAAACATGGACACTAAATAAACAATTAGAAGACAAAATGTATGCCTTTGAGATGTGGGTATATAGAAGAATAGGGAGAATATCATGGAAAGAGAAGAAAACAAATAAAGAGGTGCTAAAAACACTTAATATGAAGAAAGAACTACTAAGAGAAATAAAGATCAGGCAAATAAAATACTTTGGACATATTAAAAGACATGACACCTTGTTGAAGACCTTACTAGAGGGTAAAGCCAAAGGGAAGCGAGCACGAGGTAGGCAGAGATACAAGTGGGAGAATAACATCACACGATGGACAGGTTACAGTCTAGCAGAGTGCACCACTAAGACAAGAGATAGCAGATGTTGGAGATACGTTGCATCCAACCTTCGTTGCGGAGACGGCACTTAATGATGATGTGATTACATTGGGGTTAAACAGTGGTAGTTTGATATATTTACTTATTGTTTTTATTTCCAGATGTTTGTTAGGTGGTTAAACACCCTTGTCTTACCCATATGTACCGCTAGGCGTCATATGGAGCCGAAGTCTTCTTTCTTTCTTTCACTTGTGCAGCCTTGGTGTTCTAGTATTTCTCTGATGTTATCTATCCATCTTGGTCTGGGTCTCCCCCCTATTTTTCCTTACAGGTGATATTTAATTGAAGGTTATCGATGGAATTCAATCTGGTTCCATTCTGATCAGGAGACAGAACCATTTGATCTTTTGTGCGTCTGTGTATTCTTTGCACGATATTGTTTTCATCATATTTCTTATAGTGTCATAGTTTATTCTCTCTCTTGTTGTTACCCCTTTGCTGTTCTCAGGCACTTCATTTAGCGTACAGTGTTTGTGTTCTAGTTTCTCTGTCAGGGTCCAGGTCTGGCATTGGTAACACAGTGGCGGCATGGGCACTATGTTTATCAACGTTCTATTGGAGATCATGTCGATGTTCTGGTATTTCAGCAGTGATATTTCAGCTAATTGATATAAAACTGCGCTTGATTTCTGGCATTTTGTCTCTAATTCTCTATCTAGTCTTCCGTCTTCAGAGATCACGCTGCCTTGATACTCAAATGTCTTTACTTGATTGCGTTTTGTACTGTCTATGTATATAGTGAAGATTCATTTTTGCATATCTTCAAAGTTTCTAATTTTGATTTGTTCATTCTAATGTCGCTAGTTTCGCAATGGCTATGTAATGTGTTTAGATGTTCTTGCAGCTAAGATATATCGTTGTATATCAACGCTTGATCATCTGCGCATAGCAATTCGTTTATGATGTTTCTGTCATCTTTTTCTCCGTTCTCATGTTCAGGTTGGTTTTCTTGTTCTATTTCTTTTAATGTTTCTTTGGTTATTTTGTCTATATAGATTTTGAATGTTATGTTATGTTCCTCCAGGGCCATAGGCGGCGCATAGGGCAGAAACCATAGCTTTCCATTTCTGTCTATGTATTGCCAGGTCTTTCAATTGTTGCGTGTTGTTTAGGTTCATTGACATGCCTTCTCTATTAATGGTTCTTCGTAGAGTTTCTCTAGGTCTCCCTCGTCTTCGTACTCCAGGTGGCACCCAATATAGTGATTGCTGGGGAATTCTTAGGCTGTTCATTCTGAGAACATGGCCGATGTAAGTCCAACGCCTTTGTCTAATGAAGGAAGATATATAAGATTTTGAATAGAAACGGAGATAATACGCATCCCTGTTTGACCCCAGACGTAATTGTGAATATGTCAGTTATTTCTTCTGGTTCTTACTCTTGTTTCCCATCTCTGATTTAGTACTATAATGTTTTCGAGGACTTGGCCATGGATCCCGTATTCTTGTAAGTAGGTGCACAGTATGTCTCTGTTAACTCTGTCGAAAGCCGTTTCTTTGTCGATAAATGACATATCCAGTTGATTGTTGTATTCTATTGTATGCACGCTTAGTTGTCTAAGTGTGAAAAGGGCGTCTGTACAGCCCATGTCCCTCCTAAATCAAAATTGGTTTCTATTTATGTGGGCGTCTATGCCAGGTCTTAGTCTTTTTTTCTATTATCTTTTCGTCTGTCTTCCCAACTTGATTCAGTAGTGATATCCCTCTGTATTTGTCGCAATCATCTCTTTAAACACTTGTTATTCCATATAGATATTATTGTTGCTGTCCGCCATGTTCTTCTCTCATTCCATGCCGTGTTGAATATTCTGTGTAGCCATTTTACTGCAGTGTTGCCACATTTATTTATTTAGATCTGTTGTTATACCATCTGCGCCCGAAGCTATGTGTACTGGGATATTTTTCGGTGCCTCTTCTACTTCTGATATAATAATGTCTGATTCTGTTTCATGTTCCCATTTGTGTATGAATGCGGGGTTGTTGTCGTTTATTTCTGATATCAGCAGTTCTGGGGAATATTTATTTCATTGGTTGTTCTTATGTTCTATGTTGAATAAGGCTTTCCAAATTTATCATTTATTATTGTTGTCGAGTTAAATGTGTCGTCTCTGGTCTTCATAGAGTTAACGCTTTTATAAAATTCTCTAGGACTTGATTTACCGATGTTTGAGATATTTTGTTCGTATTCTTCCCATGCTTTGGCTTTTGCTTTCTTTATTATGTGTTTTGCTTCTCTTTTCTTGATTTGATAATCTCTGATGTATTCTTTGTTTGTTACCCATATTCGGAAGGCTTAATTTTTTGTTTGCATTGCTGTTTTTACTTCTTCGTTCCACCGGGGTTTTCTTTTAGTTCTGGGTTGTCCTAATTTCTTTTTTTCCACAGTGTGTTTGTTAGTCTCTCCATTAGACAGACCGTAAACATATTCCATTCCTGGTCTATGTTCTCTGCGATTTCCGATAATTATTCATATCTTTTTGTTAGATCATATCTAGTTTTCTGCAGTATCTCTTTTTTTCTAGTTCTTGTGATTTATTGTATGGGATGTTTTAATTGTTCTTTCCCTTTTTTCTTTACTACAGCCACCTAGGTCAGTGGTCTGTGTCTATATTGGCGTTTGGAATGGTTCTGATATCGTTTATGGTGTATTCTGTTTCGATCTCACCAGTATAAAATCTATTTGTGAAGCATGGTTGATATTGCTCCAATTATTCCATGACTTGGCATGCCTTTGACGGTGTTGGTACATTGTGGTGGCTATTATTAGGTCATGTTTAGATCATGCTTAGATCAGGTCATTATTAGATAAACCATGCATAGATTATGCTTAGATCAGGTCATTATTAGATCAACCAAGCATAGATCACGCTTAGATCAGATCATTATTAGATCAACCATGCATAGATCACGCTTAGATCAGGTCATTATTATATCAACCATGCATAGATCATGCTTAGATCAGGTCATTATTAGATCAACCATGCATAGGTTGATCAATTGTTCACCATTGTGGATTCTTTGTGTTATCGTATCACCAGATGACACTAGGCAAAATTCATCTGTGCTTTTTATTTTGCCTACGCACTCATTTTAGTACCCCTTTACCGTTTGTTTATTTCTATCATGAATACTGTTAATCAAGTCTGATAATTAGTCGAAGAGGTCAGAATGTTCATTCGTTTAATTATTGTCGTTATACGGTGCGTTTACTTGTATAATTATCGTTTCTGTATTGTCGTTACACGGTGCGTATACTTGTATAATTATCGTCTCTGTATTGTCGTTATACGGTGCGTTTACTTGTATAGGTATCGTCTCTGTATTGTCGTTACACGGTGCGTATACTTGTATAGTTATCGTCTCTGTATTGTCGTTATACGGTGCGTATACTTGTATAATTATCGTCTCTGTATTGTCGTTATACGGTGTATATACTTGTATAGTTATCGTCTCTGTATTGTTGTTATACGGTGCGTATACTTGTATAATTATCGTTTCTGTATTGTCGTTACACGGTGCGTTTACTTGTATAGTTATCGTCTCTGTATTGTCGTTATACGGTGCGTATACTTGTATAATTATCGTCTCTGTATTGTCGTTATACGGTGCGTATACTTGTGTAATTGTTGATGATCTCCTTTCCTCACTTGGTTTTTTTCTCTAGAATTCTTTCTCATATGCATTACGTCTCAACGATTGACCCTTCTAAATATTGATGAAGTATAATTGCCATACCATGTTTTTCTCTACATAATGAAAATGTACGAGAAAATCCAGAGCTAAAACAACACCATATGCCAGATATAAGCATGTATATGATGATGATGATGATGTTCGTCCGTCGTGATCGACGATGACCAAAACCTCAACCATAATAATAATAATAACAATAAATAATAAAATAATAAAGTTAATAGTGCGTTTTTAAATGACTAGCAAGTCCAATGCGCGCACAAAATGTTCTTTTACAGAATTGACAACAATAGAATGTATCTGTGTGAGGTTGAGGTGTTTTTTCTTTTCTACGTGTCCGCTTCTGTCTTGCAGTTTCTTGTCTGAATTCTTCTGCCGCTAGTGCTCCCGTTCTAATGCTGTAACGCCAAGCCGTTCTATCCTGAGCGAGGCTCTCCCAAGCACCTACGTCAATGTTAAGATGTTTCAAGGATGACTTGAGCGTGTCTTTGAAACGCTTTTTCTGTCCACCAGCTTTTCGAAATCCTGCCTTGAGTTCCCCATAATATATTTGTTTTGGCAATCGCGAGTTCTCCATGCGCACAAGATGGCCTGCCCAGCGTGCCTGCGCCTTCATAAGTATTGTGTGGATGCTGATTGAGGTTGAATTTTCCAAGACCTCGTAGTCTGGTACTTTGTCCCACCAATGGATGTTTAGTAATTTACGTAGGCAGGTAAGATGGAAATGATTTAACTTTCTTGCATGTCTAGCATACACTGTCCACGTTTCGCAGGCGTATAGTAAGGTTGGTATAACAGCAGCATGATATACTTGTAGTTTGGTGGTTGCTCTTATACCTCTTCTGTCCCATACATTTTTGCGTAATCCGCCAAATACAGCACTAGCTTTTGCCAGTCTCTTGTTAACTTCCACATCAATGTTGACATCGCGAGAGAGAGTGCTTCCAAGGTAAGTAAAATTGTCGACTACCTGCAGTTTTTCCTTATTGACGATGATGGAAGTAGCAGTATGTTGGCTATTTGATGTTGCTTGGTGCATGACTTCTGTTTTTTTGGTGTTAATAGTGAGACCAAAGTTGTTGCAGGCCTTTGAGAAGCGGTCTATGGTGCTCTGCATGTTTACGACAGAGTCAGCATACAATGCACAGTCGTCAGCATAAAGTAATTCTCTAACAGTACTAGATTTAGTTTTCGTGTTTGCTTTTAGACGACGTAAATTGAAAAGACCACCATCCGTTCTGTAATTGATCATTATGCCTGCTGTTTCATTACTATGGTGTGTTTCCGTTAACATGGCTGTAAATAACAGGCTGAAAAGAGTAGGGGCCAGCACACATCCCTGCTTTACACCATTTGTGACAGGGAATGCAGGAGATACTCCTCCGTCGCAGATAACACTAGCCATCATACCGTCATGAAATTGTCGTATCACAGTGACAAGTTTTGGGGGGCATCCGAACTTTGTAAGCACCTTCCACAGTCCTTCTCTGTTAACGGTATCGAATGCTTTAGTTAAGTCCACAAATGTTGCTAAGAGTTCACTATGTTGCTCTTGTGACTTTTCCTGAATTTGTCGTGCAGAGAATATCATGTATATATGCCATGTATATATGACAATAAGCATGTATATATGCCATATAACAGAGCATTATATATGCCAGATATAAGCATGTATATATGCCATATAACAGAGCATTATATATGCCAGATATAAGCATGTATATATGCCATATAACAGAGCATTATATATGCCAGATATAAGCATGTATATATGCCATATAACAGAGCATTATATATGCCAGATATAAGCATTTATATATGCCATATAACAGAGCATTGCAACACCCATATAAAACAACATTCACATAATCTTCATGAATTTGTTTTATCTTCTCCCCTTTCTTTCTTGTGTGTACTATTCCCATTATTTATATATTTTTACTTTTCATGAAGTTAACACTGTCATGGGAAGACCGAAAGAACAGATATTGGAAAGTTTGACTAAATGGCTTCGATTAACGACAGCAGCAGAGATGATCACATATATGAGAGATCGATGTACATGGAGAAATATGATCCCAAACGCCATTCGACATGGCACTTAATGATGATGATGATGGCGTGTTATTCTGTGACTTTTTTATTATCATGGTTTTGTGTTGTTGTTTTTTGGTTCAATATTTATATCCAGGTCTATTTTTTACTTGATTTATCGATTTGATCTATTAAATCCTGTTCACTTTCTGCTAAAAGAACAGTGTCATCAGGTTGTTTACTATTTTCTCATTGATCTTGAGTCCTGACATTGCTTTATATGTTTATATATTTTCTCTGTTTAGATATTAAATAGGCTAATAACCCTCTTCTTACATGGTAAGTAGCTATTTCCACACCTTAATGGTGCAGATTGTTCCCAATATATATTTCTAATCAGTCTGATGTCTTTTTCATCAATACCTACATCTCGAAGACATTCGATTAATTTTTTGTGTTGGACTCAGTAAAACGCCTTGTCATAGCCTATGAACCAAATATAGATACTTTTTTAGACTTCTATATGTTTATCTATCAATAATTGGATACTAAGTATAGCTTATCTGGTTCCATTTGTTTTTCCTAAAACCGAATTGCCCTTTACTGTCCTCAGTATCTGTCTTATTTTTAATTATTTCATGTATTATCTTGAGAAGTATTTTGGAAATATGACTCATTAAAATTATTGTTCTATATTCGGTACATTCCACACGCCTGTGCTTCTTAGGTAGTGGTATGAATATTGATGATGTTAGGTCTTTAGGTATGTGGCCTGTTTTATATATGTTATTGCAAAGTTCTGTGATATATTTCACATCAAAATACATCTAGAATTTTTATTATTTTATTATATCTGCTGTTATGTCAGAGCTTGCGACTTTTAAACAGTGTATTGTGTTTTCTACTTCTGCTTTCAGTATTGCTGGTCCATTATTGTTGTGTGTATTGTAGGTTTGTTGTTCCGGTGGTCATTAAACAGTTCTGTCGCATAATCTGTACATCTTGTAAGTACATGTATTTCTATAGGCACATATTTTATTTTTATTGTTTGTGGATACGCTATAGCTGTAGATAATGAATATATGTCGACTCAAATGTTAATTTTTTGTAGTTTTCTGTCTGTTTTCTCTGTATAATTGCATCTTTCTGGGGTTGATGTCAGGATCTTCTGTATAATTGCATCTTTCTGGGGTTGATGTCAGGATCTTCTGAATAATTGTATCTTTCTGTGTCTGATGTCAGGATCTTCTGTATAATTGCATCTTTCTGTGTCTGATGTCAGGATCTTCTGTATAATTGCATCTTTCTGGGGCTGATGTCAGGATCTTCTGTATAATTGCATCTTTCTGGGGCTGATGTCAGGATTTTCTGTATAATTGCATCTTTCTGGGGTTGATGTCAGGATCTTCTGTATAATTGCATCTTTCTGTGTCTATGTCAGGATCTTCTGTATAATTGCATTTTTCTGGGGGCTGATGTCAGGATCTTCTGTATAATTGCATCTTTCTGTGTCTGATGTCAGGATCTTCTGTATAATTGCATCTTTCTGTGTCTGATGTCAGGATCTTCTGTATAATTGCATCTTTCTAAAGCTGATGTCAGGATTTTCTGTATAATTGCATTTTTCTGGGGCTGATGTCAGGATATTCTGTATAACTTCAGATTTCTGGAACTGATGTCAGGATCTTCTGTATACATTTCAGCTTTCTGTGACTGATGTCAGGATCCTATGTATATATTTCCGCTTTCTGGGACTGATTTCTAGATCTTTTGCATGCATTTCTGCGTTCTAGGACTGATGTCAAGGAATAATTTGTGTGCGTCGTATTTATATTCTGAATCTATATGTGTCATATTTATATTTTGAATCTATGTGTGTTGTATTTATATTGTGAATCTGTATTATATTAATATTCTGAGTCTGTTGTGTAATATCTATTTTTTTTAAATTCTATTTATGTAATATTTGTTTTCTGAATATGTCGTTTCATATTTGTTTTCTGAGTATGTTGTGTTGTATATATTTTTCAGTCTGTTACATTTGTCACACAAAGCTTTTGTGTTAGGCCTATATGTGTTTTTGAAGTTTGCTGTGTTATAAGTATCTTTTCAGTGTGCTGTATCATAATTGGCATATGAACAAAATCGTGTATATAATGAACATTGAGCTGTGCTGTTCATAACGTCTACAATGTACGAGCTTCCACTATTGTTTAAATTCTGCTATTATTACCGTTGTAGGCCTATATGTATTATTTTTAGGTAGATCCAGGAATAGGGTAATAGCGTTTTGCTAATACTGAATAACGCACATGACACACACACACATCGACGATTTGACCAAAAGGCCTTAATCAAGACAGACAATTGAAACAAAATTAAAACATATAACAGAAAGCGAACAGTAATAACATCGACGGTCACATTGGTATGAGAAGTATGGATTGACCGGAAGAGGCGAAATTACGCCGGACAACGAAAATACAAAATGACAACAAACATGCGACAAGAAACAAACAGAAACTATAGATCGACTAAAATCATACATAAGACAGGCGCTCATTAATGCCTTTGGGTTTAAGAGTGCATATTGATAAATGTAGCGGTTCTCAAGTGCCAGAAGGACTCGGTCGTCAGAGAAGCACGACTTAATAGCCGTAACCTGAATGCCCTGGGCGCCCCGATGGCCGGTGCCATTAAAGTGGACGTCAACAGACAAACCCGAATGGTTTTTTTTATGCTGTACAGATGTTCGCAGAATCGGTCTGAAAGCCTCCTTCCAGTTTCACCTATATATGTCATGGCTCAACGCTTGCATATGATGGCATAGATGACGTTGCAGAACACACATGTGAAGCTCTCCTCGTTGATGAAGGTGGCTTTAGGGAATTTGAGAGACCGGATCTGGGTGACATAGGCATAAATGTAGCATTTGTTGCGTTTGCATCTGATGGTGCCAAAACGATTAGGAACGTCAGGCTGGAGGTGACTCCGGACCAGTAGATCCCTGAGGTTCTTGTCACGTCTGTAAGCAACACGAGGGGGAATACAGAACACTTCCTGCGTCTCGGGGTCAGACTGCAGAAGGGGAACGTGACGAAGCAGGGCATGGCGAACGGCAGTGCTATGGGAGTGGAAAGTGAGAACACGCTTAGTCCGGTTAGAAGGAAGACTTCCGAGTGGTCGAGAGGGTGTCCTGACAGGAGAGACTGCACACTAGAAGAAATGCAGACCTAATGACAGTCTTAGGGTACAGGCGACAGCGGAAGAAAGCTGTCATCTCGTAGGCCTTCTTGATGAAGTCATCCTCTCAACTGCACAAGCGCAGAAGACGAAGTAGTTGGGAGAATTGAAGGGAATCACGACAGGCAGAGGGATGAGAAGAGGTGTATTGAAGAAAATTATGAGCATCAGTCGGGTTTTAGTGTACCGATGTGCTAATACAGAGGGGTTGAATAGTGACTGATATGTCAAAGTTCACATGGGAGGTAGAGAGGTAGATGTTCACATGGGAGGTAGAGAGGTAGATGTGAACTTATTACTGTATCTTTTTAGTCTTCGTTATATTAATTTTCAGAGTTTGTTGTGTTATAAGTATCTTTTCAGTGTGTTTTATCATATTTGGCATATCAACAAAATCGTTTATATAATGAACATTGAGCTGTGCTGTTCATAACATCTACAATGTGCGAGCTTGTATAACGTCTACAATAATGCTCTCAAAGTAATGTTGCGTTACTTGGTCTTCAAGTAAAGACAACAAGTTCATCCAAATTTAAGGTCTTCGACTGGTTGTATCCAGGAACTGGCTCGAACTTTGTGTAACATTTACACAGGCTCTATCGGTAAATAAGGCGTTAAAAAAGCAGTAACTCTAGTACTATGGTAAGACTTCCTAAACATATGCTGCAGTTTCAAGAAAAGAAACTACAAATACTTCGTCTGCAATGAAGAGTAAACTGGAATGTTGATTAACCTTTCACACAAGCTCACTCGGTAAATAAGGCTTCAAAAATGCAGCAACTCTGTTAAGTCTTCAAATGAAAGACTTTGAACTAACAGCTGATGAGACTTCATATAAATATATGACAATTTCAGTCGACAAAAGCTTCACATACACCTCTGCAAATTCAATTATCCATCCGATAAATGCAAACACACCAAATTCACCATTATATAACACTATACGATCAATCCCTTTTGAGAAATCTAACAACTTCTCTGACCCCAAACTAATGGCCAAACGAACTCCTCGGTGATGAGTAATACACACCCATTGTATTTGCAACGCTCTGCTGAATTGAACATATGTCGATGCCCTAGAATACAACTTCTCAATTCCCTTACCTCTAGTTTAAGGCAAAATTTTCGTAGGAGAGATTCCACTTTCTCTCAAATTACTTCACTCTGTTTGACCCTTTCTCTCTCTGGCTAAAACATCAGAATATCTCATATTCTGGAACAATTATATTATTTGTGAAACGATTCCATCAAAGCTGAACCATACATGGTGTCACGTTTTCGACGACCTACACAATGAAATATCTAATTAATTCAATTTCTGTAAACATATTAATAACTTTCTACAGCTATTTTACTTCTAAACATGTAAGCTTTTATAACAATCTATGTCTACTCTCTCCTAATTCTAATATTCTATCTATAAATACTGGAATTCAGATAACTTCGCTGAAAAACATATAACATGGGAGCTCCTAATAAATCCAACATGCGACGAATTCTCCGGATATTTCGTTGTACAGCTTACAATCCAAAATCCTTTTATAAAAATAATAATGTTCGAGGAACCATGTCCTACTCCATCTGACAGTCTCCCGAGTAATCCTTAGTTACTATGTTAGGATGTTACTTAGTTGCTGCCAAATGAACGACTGATCACTCAAGATTGATTTTAACGCGTTACAATCACGTTTTTGAACAATCATGAATATTCACGCTTTTGCCCACCAATGTTTCCCTATTAATTTGTATCCTAATTTGCAACACTAAAGATGTCAACAAGTATTTCTAGAATATTCTACTCTATACATATCCTTTCTTAACTTAATTTTGTCAATTTTATGATCCTCGTTCAGTCTCGTGTTTTGGTCAAGGCTAGAATATTCACTCTAGATATCTATGGAAATAAATCCATCCCTTTAAAATTTACTAACAGTTCTTTTCTGACTTTTTTTGGGTTCAAAAGGAATACTATCGAAGCAAAATAAACGACAGCTGACTTTAGTATATTCTTGGTCAATATTTTCTTGTCCGCTTCTCGACTAGCCCCGAAGTCTGTCGAATGCATGATGTTGTTACTATTGATTCATGTTGCTAATACTTCTGTATTCATGATGTTATTACTGTTATAGCAATGATGTTATTACTGTTGTAGTCATGATGTTATTACTGTTGTAATCATGCTGATATTGCTGCTGTATTGATGATGATATTACTGTTATAGCAATGATGTTATTACTGTTATAGCAATGATGTTATTACTGTTGTAGTCATGATGTTATTTCTGTTGTAGCCATGATGTTATTACTGTTGTAGTCATGATGTTCTTACTGTTATAACCATGATGTTATTACGGTTGTAGTCATGCTGTTATTTATGTTATAGCCATGATGTTATTACTGTTGTCGTCATGATGTTATTACTGTTGTAGTCATGATGTTAATACTTTTGTAGTAATGATGTTATTACTGTTATAGCCATGATGTTATTACTGTTGTAGTCATGTTGTTATTACTGTTGTAGTCATGTTGTTATTACTGTTATAGCCATGATGTTATTACTTTTGTAGTCATGTTGTTTTTACTGTTGTAGCCATGATGTTATTACTGTTGTAGGCATGATGTTATTACTGTTGTAGGCATGATGTTATTACTGTTGTAGGCATGATGTTATTACTGTTGTAGCCATGATGTTATTACTGTTATAGCCATGTTGTTATTACTGTTGTAGTCATGTTGTTATTACTGTTGTAGTCATGTTGTTATTACTGTTGTAGTCATGTTGTTATTACTGTTGTAGTCATGATGTTTTTACTGTTATAGCCATGATGTTATTACTTTTGTAGTCATGTTGTTATTACTGTTGTAGTCATGTTGTTTTTACTGTTGTAGCCATGATGTTATTACTGTTGTAGGCATGATGTTATTACTGTTGTAGGCATGATGTTATTACTGTTGTAGGCATGATGTTATTACTGTTGTAGGCATGATGTTATTACTGTTGTAGGCATGATGTTATTACTGTTGTAGGCATGATGTTATTACTGTTATAGCCATGATGTTATAACTGATGTAGTCATGATGTTATTACTGTTGTAGTCATGATGTTATTACTGTTGTAGTCATGATGTTATTACTGTTGTAGTCATGATGTTATTACTGTTGTAGTCATGATGTTTTTACTGTTGTAGTAATGATGTTATTACAGTTATAGCCATGATGTTATTACTGTTGTAGTCATGATGTTATTTCTGTTGTAGCCATGATGTTATTACCGATGTAGTCATGATGTTATTTCTGTTGTAGCCATGATGTTATTACTGATGTAGTCATGATGTTTGATACTATAAACTCAGATATTAACTCAGATATTATAAACACACTGAATATTCCAGAGTGTTGGTACTAAACACAATAACAAAAAGAAAACTACGCCTGTTTGGTCATATAAAGAGACATAACTGTTTAGATAGACAAATAATGGAGGGAAGAGTACCTGGGTGGAGGAGAAGGGGCAGACCAAGAAGACGATGGACTGACGACATTAAAGATAACATGAATACATCGCTAGAAAATGCAAGCCACATCGCCCAAGACAGAGAGAGGTTCAGAGAGTTCATTGGGAAGACAACGTTCTGGAAGGAATACGTCACATGACACAGTAATGAAGTTATTACTGTTATAGCCATGATGTTATTACTGTTGTAGTCATGATGTTATTACTGATGTAGCCATGATGTTATTACTGATGTAGCCATGATGTTATTACTGTTATAGCCATGATGTTATTACTGATGTAGCCATGATGTTATTACTGTTGCAGTCATGTTGTTTGATACTATTTTCTTGCTGTTTGATTGTCTTTCATAACCAACTCTTCCATATTCCATTATATCATACTTGTCTGGGGAAACTGTTAATACTGCACTTGTGACAGTGTCGGTCTGAAAAAGAAAACACGTATTCATTCAGATTGTTTATTATTTTTGTGTCATTAAGGGCGTATACAGCTGAGCGTAAAATTAAGAAGATTTAACAGGCTGCTGTGTGTATCAGTGCCCTTTTGAGGTCGTATTAGTTCGGGGTTGTTTTTTCGGGTTTTTTTATGTATTATATTTCTGTAGGGATATTTGGAGAATACGTGACTATAAGCATTGGACAATATGTGTATATTTAATGTGATGTTATTTTCTATATATTTACACAAACGTGATGTGCCATACATCTCGTAACAAACAACAATGTGACCTAAAACACATCTCGTAACAAACAACACTATGACCTACCATATATCTCGTAACAAACAACAATGTGACCTAAAACACATCTCGTAACAAACAACACTGTAACCTACCATATATCTCGTAACAAACAACACTGGGACCTACCATACATCTCGAAATAAACAACACTGTGACCTACCATACAATTAGTAACAAACAACTAAAGAGGTTTCGAGAATGAGTGTTGAGTTTTCACTTCAACAGATGGTTATAGTGACCAATGGTCATCTAGAAGTCGGATATATCGTAGCCAAACACGTAAGCCATTACACAGCGTATTCCATACAGAATGCGAGGCTTTTGTTGTTCGTCCATTACAACTGATGATGACCATTTGTTACATCCGCTTTTGAAAAATCAATTTTAGTTATGTCCTAGATTATGAGTTCGTAGATGGCTAATGAGCCCTATTCGAGCTGTAAATGTCCTTGGACAGTTCGGACATGGAATAACGACAGTAGACGGATCTTGGTCTATCCGTGACTTTCTAGCTGCTTTCCGCTGTTGAACTGCTGTATTTTTCCTCTTTTCACAAGATGATGCGCTCTTATTGATTGTAGAACGCCATGTAGATCTATTTTGTGCACGTTCTTCCCATGTATCGTGGTCTATTTCAAAGGCTTTTATTGAGTTCTTTAACGAGTCTTTGTAGCGCTTCTTTTGGCAACCTTGAGATCGTGTGCCCTTCTCCAGCTCACCATAGAGAAGTATCTTTGGCAGACGATGGTCTGGCATACGCATCAAATGACCTGCCCAACGAATCTGTGTCTGCATCAGGATCGTGTCAATGCTGGGGATACCAGCTCTATCAAGGACAGAGATCTGGAATCTTGTCTTGCCATCTGATGTTCATAACTTTTCTGAGACAATTTGTATGAAAATGCTTGAGTTTTTTTCACATGACGTCTATACACATAGTCCATGTTTCACTAGCGTATACCATCACTGGAAGTACCACTGCTCTGTAAACTTTCAGCTTAGACTGTAGGTTAATAAAGGCAAGGCTTTTATTGACACTCTCTATAACAAACGTCAGTAAATAAAATCCTATAACAAAATATAGCGATCAATACGAAATTAAAAACAGGATTTTCGTAATGGATTACATAATTTAATATGAGGATATGAATGTTCAAGATGATTAGACATATTTTTGTTGTTATATTCACCATGTTTATTACTTCCTGCCCAACACACGTCCGTGGAGATGGCCAGACTTTTCTAGAACATGCCTGAAGTATGTATTGATTGCCACTTTGTATTGCAAACTGAACACGCACAAAACTAGCGAGAGAGAGAGAGAGAGAGAGAGAGAGAGAGAGATTGATGAAGAGAAATTGTGGGAGAGATAGAAAGATGCAAATATAAATGAAGTAAGAAAGATAAATAATTCCAGACGGAAAATTACTAACTTTACAGTGAATGGAAAGTAATAGAAATTCAAGAGAAAAAATATTCATATAGTGAACAATATTATCAACAAATCGTGGGCAAAAATGTGGAAAAGCAACCCAAAAAATCTCATCTAACATAAATGCAGTCGTGATTTTGGTTAAATTAATAACATTTCATGTTAGAAAATTCTTAATCAGAAAGACTTATTCGTACACAAATACGTCTACTCCACTGCTCAGTTTCGGAATGTGTGTAATCAGACTTGAGATACTACTAGCTGCTTTACGCCGTCAAATGAAATTTATTTGCCTTGACAAATTCATATCTGACATTCTCAGATTATATACCCTCTATTACAGTTTCAGTATATACGTTACAAGCCTTGAGAGACTGCAGGCTGATTTAACATGTATAATGAGTTGTATTTACCTGATCAAATTTCAACATAACCATTACATCAATTTTGTTTTTGGATCGTTACTGTTCATAGTTATGTTTGTATCGTGTGTTCCCTATTTATGTTTTTATCATGTGTTCTCAGATTTATGTATGTATTATTTGTTCTCATTTTTTATGATACTTTCTTATATTTATGTTGGTATCGTATGATCTCATTTTTATGTTTGCATCGTTCTTCTTCTTCTTTCTGTCATCATGTACCTTTCGTTGTTGATCGGAGAGTGAGTGTACGGTTTTTTGCCCTTCTATATGCCTCTTTTGCTGTTATATTTCCGAGTGTCTCTAATACACTATCTATCCACCTTGTACGAGGGCGTCCAATAGGTCGCCTGTTTTCGTATGTTTGTTAAGGGTATTTTTGGATAATACTTTGCTCTTTCTGTCTGGTTATGTGGCCGAACCATTTAACTTGCTGTTTCTGGATGTATTCTATTGTTGACTTGATCCCTAATTGTTTCCTTAGTGCTTCATTCCTGATTTTGTCTCTCAAGCTAACTCCAATCATACTTCTCACACATTTCATTTCATTTTGCATCGCTGGTTCTCATATTTGCGTTTGCATTGTGCGTTTTCATATTTATGATTTTGTCGTTTGTTCTCATACCTGTGTTTATATCGTTCGTTCTCATATTTATGTTTGTATCGTTTGTTCTCAATTTCCCGCTACAACTCCCTTATAGCAAGACCATAGGTCTACATGATTTTCAATAATACGCAGTCACGAGAACGGACAGTGCATAATGTCGCTGTTTATTTTCTGTCAATGGCCCGATATATCCAGGGTCGGCTGATTATAGGCTACAAATTAAAATCACGATGTCTATAAACTCGTTATGCACTGAATTTGAACAGGTTTATGCATGTATGTATGTACGTGTGTGTGTGTGTGTGTGCGGGTGTGCGCGCGTGTGTGTGTGTGTGTGCATGTATGTATATGTTATTATCCAAAACGTGATTGACATGAGCAGTAGCGCTTATTGATAAATATTATAGCATTAATGACGCCACAGTGAACCACATTAATTTCCCACAATTCATGCGGAGCAATGTTAACAACAATGTATATGAGTACATAGCATATTCATCGACACACTCTATTAATCTGATATATCCACAGCTTTAATATTTCGCAATGGGTATTATTCCTTACTCCTTTGCCAGACTACTGTATGTGAAGTTAGGTCTTGGCATATCTAGCTGATTGAATGAACACGCAAACTTCAACACATGCCATGAAGTTGGTCTGGGTCTGAACACGCACACTATCACACACACGTCCACAAAAATAACCGCACACACCATACAGTTTGCTGAACACGCGAGCTACCACACACACTATCACACAAGCTACCACACAAACTATCACACAAACTACCACACAAACTTCCACATACACTATCACACATACTACCACACAAACTACTACACAGACAACCACACAAACCATGCAGTCGGTGAATATGTTTCTTCACTATTATTTGTCTCATTGAAACGTTTCAAAATCTGATAGACAGAACTGTGTGCCTTAATCGTTTCAAAATCTGATAGACAGAACTGTGTGCCTTAATCGTTTCAAAATCTGATAGACAGAACTGTGTGCCTTGATCGTTTCAACATCTGATAGACAGAACTGTGTGCCTTAATCGTTTCAACATCTGATAGACAGAACTGTGTGCCTTAATCGTTTCAACATCTGATAGACAGAACTGTGTGCCTTAAACGTTTCAAAATCTAATAGAACTGTGTGCCTTAATCGTTTCAACATCTGATAGACAGAACTGTGTGCCTTAATCGTTTCAACATCTGATAGACAGAACTGTGTGCCTTAATCGTTTCAAAATCTGATAGACAGAACTGTGTGCCTTAATCGTTTCAACATCTGATAGACAGAACTGTGTGCCTTAAACGTTTCAAAATCTAATAGAACTGTGTGCCTTAATCGTTTCAAAATCTGATAGACAGAACTGTGTGCCTTAATCGTTTCAACATCTGATATACAGAACTGTGTGCCTTAATCGTTTCAACATCTGATAGACAGAACTGTGTGCCTTAAACGTTTCAACATCTGATAGACAGAACTGTGTTCCTTAAACGTTTCAAAATCTAATAGAACTGTGTGTCTTAATCATTTCAAAATCTGATAGGCAGTACGGTGTGCCTTATTATTCTAAAACAAAGTCTCATCTTTCATGTTTTTATTTTTCATTTAAGAGTAACCAGAACGGCGTGCTGATTTGTTTTCTGAATATATAATTCTGACTGCAGTACTGTGGGGTTTTTTTTGTGTGTGGATCTTTTAAGAAGTCGTATTTCCTATTTAACAGTTACTGTATTGCAATGTTTTATTTCAACGGAGACGATTTGAAGATTCAAATCAATTATATTTAATTGCTATCACACAAACGTACTCACGAGTTTTCAAACTGAACTCAATCTCAATTATCCGACTGTGTTTTTGAACACACTTTTAGATCATTCTCTATTGGATGTTCTACACAAATTTGATGAAACATAATGATTGAAAATTATCTCGTCTGTTGTTTGAGTGCATAGTCTCTAAAAATAAATTCAAGTATTTTATTGTTATTTCGGTTCTGTGGTTTCTAACAGAGTAGTTGATAGGAAAATAATCAAGTTAATTACTCTAAAAATCAATGGATTCCTCAATTTCAGGACAATTCATCTCTCGATTACGCAGTTCATGGTAAAAGTACAAGAACCGCTTTACATAGTATGTGCTTTCAAAGAATGGCTACAGTAGTAGTGCAGAGAATTTTGAGTGCAAGTTCGGACCTGAGTCTGAGAGTCTGAGACTCAGGCTCAAAACGGCCAATCATTGGAACATGTGTGTCACGCTTCTCAGCTTCCTCTCTGATTCAGGCTCCAACATGCATTCATTACAGCTGGAGAGGAGATGGGCACCACTAGCTAAACCTTTTGCCCACTGAAATACTACAATGGATAATCATACAGAAGAATTCTACTAATTTCCTATAGGGAACATAAGACCAATGTGTACATAAGAAATAAAGTAGAGATGTGTGCAGGTGTCCAGGAGCAATTGCTTTCAATAGTGAAACGACGAAAATTAGCATGGTTCGGACATGTATGCAGGCACGATTCCTTGTCAAAAACAATACTGCAGGGAACTGTCGAGGGTGGAAGAAGCAGAGGAGGCCACATACAGACATGGACAGACAACATCAAGGAATGGACAGGGCTAGATATTTCCACACTCATCGCTGAGGATAGAATTCGCTGGAGGACTCTGTGTGCTGAAGCTTCCAATGTGGTACCCCTACGACCCTGAAGGGTTATGGGTTTATTGATTGATTGATTGATTGATGCATTCAAACATCCCTGTACAACTACTGACAGAAACGTCAAGCCAAGGTAGATGTGCTGAAACCCACGAACTCTCGAATTCTTAGGACAATAGAACATGATATTTGATTGCAATTAAAAACGACGACGTCACAACTACGTCATTTCTAGAAAACTGCAGGCCATATAGTGATTCTGTCTCAAAATATGTCTTCAAGACCATATAGTGATTCTGTCTCAAAATATGTCTTCAAGACCATATAGTGATTCTGTCTCAAAATATGTCTTCAAGACCATATAGTGATTCTGTCTCAAATATGTCTTCAAGACCATATAGTGATTCTGTCTCAAAATATGTCTTCAATGCCATATAGTGATTCTGTCTCAAAATATGTCTTCAAGACCATATAGTGATTCTGTCTCAAAATATGTCTTCAAGACCATACAGTGATTCTGTCTAAAAATATGTCTTCAAGACCATACAGTGATTCTGTCTCAAAATATGTCTTCAAGACCATACAGTGATTCTGTCTAAAAATATGTCTTCAAGACCATATAGTGATTCTGTCTCAAAATATGTCTTCAAGACCATACAGTGATTCTGTCTCAAAATATGTCTTCAAGACCATATAGTGATTCTGTCTCAAAATATGTCTTCATGACCATACAGTGATTCTGTCTCAAAATAAGTCTTCAAGATCATACAGTCATAGCTTCAAAATAAGTCTTCAAGACCATACAGTCATAGCTTCAAAATAAGTCTTCAAGACCATACAGTCATTGCTTCAAAATAAATCTTCGTGATTATTTAGTGATTGTATCAAAATAAGTCTTCAAGATCATATAATGATTGTCTCAAAATAAGTCTTTAAGATCATATAATGATTGTATAAAAATAAGTCAACAATGCTATTTAGGGATTATCTCAAAATAAGTCTTCAATATCATATAATGATAGTATCAAAATAAGTCTTCAAGATCATATAATGATTGTATCAAAATAAGTCTTCACGATCATATAATGATTGTATCAAAATAAGTCTTCACGATCATATAATGATTGTATCAAAATAAGTCAACAATGGTATTTAGGGATTATCTCAAAATAAGTCTTCATAGGCGATGTGAAATGCGTGTTACGAAATCCCCCCCCCCTTCTTTCCTTTCTTAATAAATATCTACTGTTCTGGACCGAAACACAATGAAGATACTCCTTACACGCAAATCACTGTCTACCTATCGTCATTTATGACAATCAGTGTTGTCAGAGCCGCATGTGCTACAGACGTTTGTTAAAAATTAGATATATTCTTCTTCTTCAGCGTTCAGCCTCAAACTCCGGCTGGATTTCTCTTGTAACAGGGCAATGTAGTCCAGAGAATGGAAATGCGTTGTGTTGACGTTTTATTTTCGCCGATCGCCCAACACATCCGTTCGGCGGTAATTAGATATACAGAACACGTCAAATATACATAACCGACAACAAGTAAACATATTTGCATGTTATTAAGAACCACGTTTGATAGTTATGAAACGGCATACACTTATTTGGTTTGGACATGTGAATAGAAACGAATCTCTTTCTAAAGTTATTTTACAAGGAACAATCGAGGGTGGAAGGAAAAAAAGGGTTGAGAGACAATCCTGTATTGATAATATCAAGGAAATGTCTGGGCGTGATTTTCTTTGCACTCATCAGAATGGATATTGTTGTATGGAAAGCTTTCTTTGCTGATGTATCCAGTGTCACCACTACGACCCCGACGACTTAGGGTCGTATTCGTGTTATTAGATTACAATGTTTCATTATAATGTGCAATAGTCTCTAAAATATGTATTCTTGTATGCCTCACCCAAAAAAAAATTGTTCATGCTTTTGGCAACTGTTAAATATTGCATGTTTCCGGTTAAGGAGTTGAAGACATGGATTTTGTAGCTGTATGTTAAAGGCCGCATGCTCTTGGTGTTACCACGTCATGTACAGTGTGAGTTTTATAATTTACCCTTCGTCAGAAAAAAACCCCAAATCCTTAACAGGAATCTAGACCTCAGTAGTGTGATACCAACCACATAACCTCTCAGCCAAGCGTCACACGTTTTTACTAACCACCCTCTATGTGGGTTGTGTCTAGCTTTCTATCTAGTCACTACGAGTACGATTACTTCTATGTAAGACGATATATGCTGATAAATGTAGTCGTGTCGAATACCATTACTTATATGCAACACGATATATGTTTGCAATTGTAGTCACGTAGTTTGTGTCATTGTTTACATCTCATCAATTACCAGCAATAGAGCTCGTGTAAAGTTTTCTGCAAAGCCGGTTTTATCCAAAACGTTTATTTCATAATATGGATGCAACTCACTGTAGTTTTTTTTTAATTGTTTGAGAAAATATCTACTACTCGGAAGTGGGGGAGAGGATAAAATCATGAAAGTATAATGTTTGAAATCTACCACATAAGTAGA
This sequence comes from Meghimatium bilineatum, assembly GCA_034231615.1. Lineage (NCBI taxonomy): Eukaryota > Metazoa > Mollusca > Gastropoda > Stylommatophora > Philomycidae > Meghimatium > Meghimatium bilineatum. Next base: position 23,911,119 of record CM067313.1, on the reverse strand, counting down.
AAAGTGGGTATTACATTTTTTTTTAAATGTTGTGACATTTACTGCAGCTAGTGTTCATATTTTCTGTGGCAGACGGTCAGCATCAAACCACACGATGTTATTTGACCAGAATATTATGTACGTTTTCTTATGATGTATACAATCCAACCACTGATTGTCATATATATATATATATAATGTCAAATATATTTTATTTGATTTGTGTATTTTTTAATATTTTTTTTCATATGCAATGTTGTGATGTTGTGAAAACCTATTTCTTCATTTTAATCACTTTTCATAAACTCTTCCAATTATATGTATATATATATTCATCGATGACAAACAACGTAAACAGGTTCTGGAATGAATTTAAAGGTTTCAATTGTCTTGGAAGCATCATATCATCATATGTGTAAAAGAACAAACTAATCTAACACAGATGCAGCATAACATACCAGATCATGGGGCAGATGTCCACTATTACCAAAAACAAATATGTTAACATGAACACCAAAACTGCAGCATATGAAACGATTATCATACCATCACTATGCTACCAATGTCAAACGTGAACATTAACTACAGAAGGAAAAAGAAAACGTGTTACAATAGAAATTACTTGTCTTAGTAGAATCCTCGTAACAATAGGAGATAAAATCGGAAACGAAAACATCAGAAGACTAACAAACACAATGACAATCCTGGATTACATCAGAAGACAACAGATTAAGTGGTTTTCACATCCTTTCAGACTACCATCAGACAGTGTCCCTCAAAAAGCTTTACTATACAGGCACGATCGTTACAAAGCCAGTGGCAGACCATGCAAACTCTGGATTACAGAAATAAATGAGTCAACCAAAACAAACATATGTGAGGCACACACAACAAGTCATCTCCACAGAACTCTTCTATCACTGACGATACCTGTTTTCACACCGTATCGATACGTTGTTTGTTTTTTTGGTTTAAAAAAAAAACTTACTACATATTTCCGATAGGGAGTTGCAGGTGAATTTTGAGTTGCTTGTTACTTGATGTACCTTCTTGTTTCGGTTATTGTTTGAAACACGTCCCCCCCCCCCCCTGCGAATATTTTCAGTCAGTCAGTTCCTCTTTTGTCAAGTTTGGCACATAGTGTTGATGTCATAGTTTTCCATGCCTGTCAGTCAGTTGCCAAGGATTGCTTGTCTTGTGCATTTATGCCTGTTGATTTTAATTCTTTCATAAATGTTCTTCTGATCGTTGTTTTTGGTCTTCCCTATTTTCTTTCACCCGTCTTGTGTCCACATGACGACATGTGGAATTCTGTCTTCCTTCATTCTAAGTATGTGGCCGATGTATGTCCAGCAGCGTTTTCTGATTATGTTCGTCACATATTCTTGATTTGTCTCTTAATATGTCGTTTGATTTTAAGTCTTTCCAATTAGTATTTGTGATCTTTCTGACGCATCTATTCTCGAAGGCAACTAACCTCTCATCCATTATTGTGGTATATTTCCAACTTTCACATCCATATGTCAATAATGGAATGACACTTGCGTTGAATAGTCGCAGTTTGTTGTGTTTACTTGCGATCTTCGATCTCCAGATGATTGAAAGTTTGTTAAAGGCGTTGGAAGTGAGAGCGATTCGAGTCTTGATTTCTGAGTTGGTATCACCATCTGCTATTATCTTGCTTCCCAATATATACGTTCATGATTTTCGTTTTATGTGTGTTTACTTGAAGACATATATGTAATGTATGGATCAGAAACATGGACACTAAATAAACAAATAAACAATTGAAAGACAGAATTGATACCTTTGAGTTGTGGGTATATAGAGGAAAGGGAAAACATCATGGAAGGAGAAAAAAACAAATAAAGAGGTGCTAAAAACATTTAATATGAAGACAGAACTACTAAGTGAAATAAAGATCAGGCAAATAAAATATTTTGGACACATTAAAAGACATGACACCTTACTGAAGACCTTGAGGGTAAAATTAATAGGAAGCGAGCAAGAGGTAGGCAGAGATACAGATGGGAGAATAACATCACACGATGGACAGGTTACAGTCTAGCAGAGTGCCACGCCAAGACACAGGGGATATTGGAGATACGTTGCAGCCAACCTTCGTTGCGGAGACGGCATTTCATGATGATGATTTGTTGCGCAAAAAATGTGAGTCTTTCTGTATTTTCTTGGAGATCTTGGTGTGTTGGAATGTGAGATCTTCCATGGTCATGTTTTCCGATTTGATTCCCAGTTGTTTTTTGTCTGTGCATTTCTTCATCACCCAGTCAATCGCGATGCAAAACGATATTTGGGACAAAACACATCCTTGTTTTGCTCCCGCTTTCAATGGGAACCAGCTGGAAAACCCGCTTTCTGTTCTTACACAACGTGCCGTATCGGAGTAAAAAGCTTTCATGGCATTGATGTATTTCGTCGGCACGCCGTAAAACGTAAGAATTTTTCAGAGAGATGGTCTGTGAAGTCTATCGAAAACCTTCTGGCCATCTACAAAATTGATCATGAGTTTTGATTGTCTCTCTGTAGATTCTTCTATTATTGTCCTTAAAGTGCAGATGTGATCTATTGCTAAGCGGAGAGGTCTAAAGCCAACTTATTCATCTCTGAGAGTCTCATCAATGGGTTTTCTTAGTCTTTGTAGTAATATACTGAGAAAGACTTTACCAGGGATGGATAGTATTGTGATACCTCGCTAATTGTTACAGTCAGACAGATCTTTTTTCTTTAGTACTTTAACAATTATTACATTTTTCCATTGTTGTGGTGGTGATCCATCCTGCCATATTTGGTTGAATAAATATAAGAGATGGTTTAGGAAAGTGTTGTAAGCTGCTTTTAACATGTCTCCTGAAATGTCGTCATCTCCAGTACTTTATGGTTTTTCAAATTTTGTATAGCTGGTTAGATCTCAACAAGTGTTATATTCTCACATGATGAATTTAGTATAGGAATATGATTATCCTTCGTTATGGTGGGAATATTCACGATTGTTGGTCTGTTGAAAGTTCGTTAATGTGTAATTAAACTGCTTATTTTAGGATGAATTAATCGAAATAGTATATCCATAATTAATCAATAATTAATTTAAACATGAAGTTTTTTAGGCTTTTGGTTGTGTTTACATAACTAATCTTAACCCTAAATAAATATTTATATTTAAATTAATTAATGATAAACATAAACAAATAAAAATAGCATAGGGAAATAAGAAAATAGGGGGTCATGCGTTCCAAACAAGAACTCTAGTTTTGCGTATTTTAATACAGTTTGTTACCAGTATACACTTCTGATCAGCCTGATGTTTTTTTCCGGAGGCAATCAATGAAGTTTCCTATCAAAGTCCGTGTAGTAGTCTAGGAAGAAAATGTATTGGCCATCTATATATTTAACCACTAATATTTTGATACTACGTATTGCTTCCATCCAGTTGAATACGTTGTTTACCTGTATCTCTGACGAGCATCTGTGCCACCGGTGAACGCATCTCGTATAAGAAATGTTATATCATTGCCCACTCTACCATTGGGTAAAAAGAGTTTCCATTTTCAAAAAATGCGCGTCGAAGAGCTGAAACACATACCTTAGTTGAGGATGGGTTTAAAGGAATCCCAGGAAAATGAGGTCAGTGTGTGGGGAATGCACAGGTCACGTTCAAGACACATGTGACGAAACTCAGTCAAGAACCTTGTCTATGAAAACGAAGCAGTCCAATGCTAATTAAACTCTACTCTTTAGCTAACACAGCTCATACAAAAGAAATGAACACATGGACAAAACCACCGAAAATTATACGCCTACATACATCTTTCAAATATATTTCTCCCTTTTTTTCTATGTTTTTCTATATTTCTCTATGTTTTATTTTGCATGAAAGCTCTTGTAATTATCGTAAATCTGAATTTCTGCGTTGTTGATGGTGTCTCTGCCAAGTCTGCATGAGCGGAGAGTGTCAGGAAGTAAGACCATGTTTCATAGATCCATGGCCACTCATCTTGCAATGATCCTTGCTAATGCCTTTCCATACACATTCTGAAGCGTGATCATACTTTCATGTCGTTATCTTTCCTGAATGTGCAAGTGAAGGAGGTAGCCATGTATCCATTCTTCCTTATGTGTCCCATCTTCAAACTTCTGTTGAATTCATGTGTTATTTTCTTGATCAAGCCATCTCCAATATCTTTTAGAAGGCCATATCTTCATTCGTGATGTCCAGATGCACGGTCGGATGTCTTCTTTATTGTTTTACGTCTTCAAAAGATACAGCCTCATCTATATCGTCCATTGGTTCTGGAGATGTTTTTAGAGTTCTTAAAACAGCTGAACGTTAATCCTGATTTGTGGTAATGTAGATCACCAAACTTCTTGTTATGAATTATGTCCAATACACGGACTTAGACTTCGTGTGTGGTGTTATAAATACTGATGTTTTTAGATCAGTATCAAATATTGTTCTTGTTATTTGATTCGGTTTTCCCTAAAGCACCATCGCCCTTGAATGTGTAGCATCATTTTAATTATTCGATCTCCCCCTGGGAGGTATGTGTCGTCCAATTTGAGACACCCTGGTATAGAAGATATGCAGACAAGAGAAATATATGTCTGACAGAACCCTCCATTACAATGACGAGATCAATGCCATCTTTCTATGTTCTACCGTTTGTTATCTTCCCATTAGTGAAGCATAACAATCGAAATGATGGCAGTAGAAATGGTTGAATGTTCTGGTTTAAAACGTAATTGTATCTTGCAGTAAAATGTTGTTATAAAAAAAAAAAATAGGAATTTAAATTGCTCTTCTATGTTATAGGTTATATTCATGAAGATAACTGTGATCTATACGGTAGTTGCTTTTTAGTATATAGAAAGATACAGCCCGTTTGTGTTGAGACAAATATTGAAACAAAAGAAAAATGTTGATAGATCTTTGGAACTGGTTGGGATTACTTTAATCACAATGGTAATCGCCAAGCTTTTCTGGGATTTTTAATACTATTTTTGGGATGGGGGATTCACCAAGGATCGATGAGAGGTGTTATAATTGTTCTTGCTTCTTACCACTAAATGTCGTGAGTTTTTGTTAGTTTTCACTGAATCATAGGCGGACGAGAAGAGTGTGCTTGCGTTACACAGTTCATATCTCAGATTTTTTGTGTGGTGTGCGAAACTGATGGCGAAATGGACCGCGTCTATAAACTGATAATATAATAAGATAAAATAATATAAATTTGTTCATAACAAGAGAAGGTTCGCGAGATAGGGACACCAAGACAATATCGGGGTCTTTTTACACGAAGGTTGATTCTTCTGCCGTGAAGCGCTTCGTCCGAAGATAGATGTACAGTGGGTGACTCAACCACAATACGAGCTCGTCTCATGACAAAGGCTCCTCTCTGAGAGAAAAATGGTTATTCGTTAATTATTACATTAAGCGGAAAACGCAATTCTTCTGTTTATGAAAGAAATCTCTGGTATCACTCCGCCTTTAATGCACACATGATGGAAAAACATCACAGGATGTAAGACACGGCACATTTAATGTAATATACATTTCATATAGTTTAAAACACACCTGTAGGATGTAAGACACATCCTATATGGTTTAAAACACACCCGTGGGATGTAACACATCCCATATGGTTTAAAACACACCCGTGGGATGTAACACATCCCATATGGTTTAAAACACACCCGTAGGATGTAAGACACATCATATATGGTTTAAAGCACACCCGTAGGATGTAAGACACATCATATATGGTTTAAAATACACCCGTAGGATGTAAGGCAGATCCCATATGGTTTAAAATACACCCGTAGGATGTAAGGCAGATCCCATATGGTTTAAAATACACCCGTAGGATGTAAGGCAGATCCCATAGGGTTTAATATACACCCCGTAGTATGTAAGACACATCCTATATGGTTTAAAATACATCACATATGATGTGGTTAGAACACCGTTCTCAGACCCTTGAGGTCCTGTCGTCAATCCACGGTTGGAACAGGAATTTTTTTTTTCCGAAGAACAATCAAAATCCTTCCTGTACGCGTCTGTTACGGTAAAGCGGCCTTTATTTCCACAACTCATAGAAAGCCTCCTTGCACTCCTTCACAAGAACAAATTCAGTAAGGAAAGTTTACATATGATGTAAAGCACCCACATAGGATGTAAGACACAATACATAGAATGTAAGTAAGACACAACACATGTGATACACACCCCATAGGATGCCAGACACATCACATAGCATTTAAGACACGTCACATTCCAATGCTTACATGATGCCATACACCATATATGCTGTTTTACATCATATATGTTGTCCTACCTCCTATGTGATGTGCCTTCCATCATACGTTATGTGTTTTACATCATATGTAAGACACATCACATAGTATGTAAGACAACACATAAGAGACATGACAGCATATATGATATAAGACAACAGCTGGGTGTAAGGCAGCACATATTATAAAACACTGCACGCAGATGTAAAACACATCACATATGATAAAGACAAAACACATAGCATATAATGGTATTAGGCATCTTATAGGATGTAAGAAACAGCACATACGCTGTAATACAGCATACATGATGTAAAACACATCACAATGGATGCAAAGCAACCATAGCAGGGGTGAGCTATCTACTATAAAGGTTACTCGGCGTCCCCACGTTAAATATTTTCGCTACGCCACTAGGCACAACACATAGGATGTAATATCAAATCGCTCGTAATTCCTGGGTCTTAGAAAAGATGAAGAAAAAATAAACATAACTTGGATAAAAAAACAATTGCTTCTTAATATAGTGTTTAAATGCCAACCTTCTTGAACGTTGATTTTTCTTAGCATGTTTTGGTTGATTTTTTTGCTGTCCAGGGTAGTTTCAAAATAAGTCTTCCAGACCATATAGTGATATCTTTTATAGCACTTCTTTTCAAAAGCGTTTTTCAATGTTTCGCAGCCGTAGGTCGCTACTAAGAACACACATGTATGTAACAAACATACCTTAGTTCCCGTGTTTGCCTCGTGCCAACTTTTTTCAGTTGTTTTAATTAGGACATTGCTATTGCTTTTCTCATGATATCGACTGCACAGCCTCCTGCACTATCTTCGCTCCTAGATTTCTGCAATGTGTCACTATTCTGCAATTTCTTCTAAAACAGTGTTATCAATATTAATCCTAGGTCTTGCTTTCATTGTGTCGGTTGTCATTAATTCGTCTTCTTCATATTTGGAAACATATTTTATTGTTCGCTAAAGCTTTTTGTTGTTTTTATTACGTTTATTAAGTCTTTCTCATTTGATATTAATAGCACCGTATCGTCTGAGTAGCTAATTTCTGAATTTGTATACCTCCGATTTTTATTTGGCTGAATTCTTGATATTAGCATGCTCAATATACAGACGAAAATAAATTTCAACCCATCCATAAGAAAATTCTAGGCACAGTACTCTTGTTTTTTGACATTGCTTACAGGAGGAACATTCGATTGTATACGATCATATGAGAACACATATGTTCTTTTCGCCATCTTGGACCTGAAGTCCAATAAGAAAAGAATTCGGGTGAGAATAAAAAATGAAAATGAATAAAGTATAGGTTTAATAGATCACCAAAAACAGATCCACACTTTGTCCAATAACACGTAAACATAGTCCAACCACTTACATTAAATAGCAATATATTCTGTAGACACTGTCTGCTTGTAACATTGAGCAGAATGTATGAACATAACCTTTGTCGTTAGAAAATGAGTAATTAAAATTTGTGAAATATGTTTACCAATTACATTTAAAGTAACAGAAAAAAAAATAGATGCGAATTATTCTCGAAATTCCCCAAAGATTTCATTATCTGCGTTTACAAATTGAAGTAAAGGAAAACACTCTTAGCCACGCGACCACAAAACCAATTCCGATGTATCAAAGGGCATGAACCCATGGACCGCTGGATCAGCAACCGACCATCTTAGTCATAATATTGTTACAGATGTTATTGTGAGCTGGGTGAAAGCAGGGTATGTCGGTCGACGGTGAAAATTGATCGATTGTAAGTCTATTTGATGTATAGTTAAAAATATATATAGCACAAATAGAAGGAGAGAGAATACTGAACCTGTTACAACAGCGTAAACATCGATTCATACGCAAATATATTATTTATGCCGCCTAGATATATATATATATTATTATAATTATTAGTTTGAAATTTGAGAAGCTGCAAGAGGTAAAAGGTTACCCCAATCGTGTCATTGGTCAACTTTTTGCCGAACAACTTAACTGTAATTCTATATTTTATTAGTGAAAGTGTCGTCCTTTTGAACTGTGTTATAACGGTGGCAAATGGCATTCCTATTTCTGACGTTTTAGAGCTACGGAGATGCTATTTATATATGTATAGATATATTGATTTTCGTAGACAATTATAATTTGTTTGATATATGTTATTGTATAATGTCGTGTATGTATTGTATGTTTATTGTATAATGTCGTGTATTTATTGTATGGTTATTGTATAATGTCGTGTATTTATTGTATGTTTATTCTATAATGTCGTGTATTTATTGTATAATATCAGCTTTTAAATACCTTTGCAGGAAGAAGCAACGAGAGGTCACATGGTATGGGTACTGAAAGATGCTGGCGTTGACGTCAACATGAAAGATAGAAATGGCAAGACTGCACTTATCCACGCTTGTGAACAGAAGTGTAACGATGTCGTACGCACGCTCATACAGCATGCCAACATTTGTCCAGATGTGGAGGACAACGACGGTATGTAGATGTGGCGTATACTCAAGATATGTCAATATCGATTTGATTAGTTTTGTTGTATGCTACAAGGGATACTCTGGTAGTTTTTGCTTACAAGTGTTATGTTTTGTTTAGCTGTCTTTTTTTAAAGATCATGATGGGCATATGAACAATGCAGTGAATTCCTGGCCACTCAAACACACCTGGCAATGACAAGACAGACAGACTAGCAAAGAAGGGAGCAGAACAAGAACAACAATGTACACATACAACCATGCAGTAAACAGTTAAAATTATGTTGAAATCTATGAACAAAGACAATTAGATGAACAGATGGGCCATGGGAAAACATGGGAGGGAAATCTATAAATATATGACCAGCCCAAATCCTAAAGACATCAACCTCCTAGGAAGGAAAGACTAGAGTATCGTCTTCAGACTGCGCACACAACATGTACAGCTTAACAATCACCTGAACAGAATACAACCACAACACACTCCAGTGTGCTGGATGTGCACTCATCCCTACGAAACTGTTGACCAACACCTATTTGAATGTCGAGCGCTGTATGACATCAGGGAAATGCTTCTCCATCCAGGGCCAGATAAATGGAAAACGTTATATGGAACAAAACTACAAATCACAAACACATACAACTCAATGGCAATGGGTCAAAGGCCATGAGCCCATGGACCGCTCAATCGGCAACTAAGCAACCATATGAACGAGACCCTTAGAACAGAAGGCATTGTGTAGTGGTAACAGTTTACTGCAATGTTTGCTTTTTGTTGAGATGCAACGGGCGTCTTCATTAGTGTTGCTTATTTACGCTGACCTGTTAAGAGATTTTGCAGCCAATCCCGTGCCCAAACTTCTTGTTGTTTTTTTACGATATGCATATAAAATGCTATATCCATTGCTCCACGTTTTATAATATACATATACGGTGTGTTTATCCATTGTGTCACGTCTTTATCATGTTCAATACTAGCTTTTAATATGTAACAGTATCACGAAAGTTCCAAATATGAAGAAGAGTTTAAAAGCAGAAACGTGCTACATGGGTGTGGTATGTTGGATATACATGGAAAACTTGCTACATGGGTGTGGTATGTTGGATATACATGGAAAACTTGCTACATGGGTGTGGTATGTTGGATATACATGGAAAACTTGCTACATGGGTGTGGTATGTTGGATGTACATGGAAAACTGCTACATGGGTGTGGTATGTTGGATGTACATGGAAAACTGCTACATGGGTGTGGTATGTGAGTTGTACATGGAAAACTGCTACATGGGTGTGGTATGTTGGATGTACATGGTAAACTGATACATGGGTGTGGTATGTTGGATGTACATGGAAAACTTGCTACATGGGTGTGGTATGTTGGATGTACATGGAAAATTGCTACATGGGTGTGGTATGTGGGAAGTACATGGAAAACTTGATACATGGGTGTGGTATGTTGGATATACATGGAAAACTTGCTACATGGGTGTGGTATGTTGGATATACATGGAAAACTTGCTACATGGGTGTGGTATGTTGGATTTACATGGAAAACTTGCTACATGGGTGTGGTATGTTGGATGTACATGGAAAACTTGCTCCATGGGTGTGGTATGTTGGATGCACATGGAAAACTGCTACATGGGTGTGGTATGTTGGATGTACATGGAAACTGCTACATGGGTGTGGTATGTTGGATATACATGGAAAACTTGCTACATGGGTGTGGTATGTTGGATGTACATGGAAAACTGCTACATGGGTGTGGTATGTTTGATGTACATGGAATACTTCTACATGGGTGTGGTATGTTGGATGTACATGGAAAACTTGCTACATGGGTGTGGTATGTTGGATGTACATGGAAAACTGCTACATGGGTGTGGTATGTGGGATGTACATAGAAAACTGCTACCTGGGTGTGGTATGTTGGATGTACATGGAAAACTGCTACATGGGTGTGGTATGTTGGATGTACATGGAAAACTTGCTACATGGGTGTGGTATGTTGGATGTACATGGAAAACTGATATATGGGTGTGGTATGTGGGAAGTACATGGAAAACTTGCTACATGGGTGTGGTATGTTGCATATACATGGAAAACTTGCTACATGGGTGTGGTATGTTGGATATACATGGAAAACTTGCTACATGGGTGTGGTATGTTGGATGTACATGGAAAATTTGCTACATGGGTGTGGTATGTTGGATATACATGGACAACTTGCTACATGGGTGTGGTATGTTGGATATACATGGAAAACTTGCTACATGGGTGTGGTATGTGGGATGTACATGGAAAACTGCTACATGGGTGTGGTATCTTGGATGTACATGTAAAACTTGCTACATGGGTGTGGTATGTTGGATGCACATGGAAAACTGCTACATGGATGTGGTATGTTGGATGTACATGGAAAACTGCTACATGGGTGTGGTATGTTGGATGTACATGGAAAACTTGCTACATGGGTGTGGTATGTTGGATGCACATGGAAAACCGCTACATGGGTGTGGTATGTTTGATGTACATGGAAAACTTCTACATGGGTGTGGTATATTGGATGTACATGGAAAACTTGCTACATGGGTGTGGTATGTTGGATGTACATGGAAAACTGCTACATGGGTGTGGTATGTGGGATGTACATGGAAAACTGCTACATGGGTGTGGTATGTTGGATGTACATGGAAAACTTGCTACATGGGTGTGGTATGTTGGGTGTACATGGAAAACTGCTACATGGGTGTGGTATGTGGGAAGTACATGGAAAACTTGCTACATGGGTGTGGTATGTTGGATAGACATGGAAAACTTGCTACATGGGTGTGGTATGTTGGATATACATGGAAAACTTGCTACATGGGTGTGGTATGTTTGATGTACATGGAAAACTGCTACATGGGTGTGGTATGTTGGATGTACATGGAAAACTGCTACATGGGAGTGGAATGTTGGATGTACATGGAAAACTGCTACATGGGTGTGGTATGTTGGATATACATGGAAAACTTGCTACATGGGTGTGGTATGTTGGATGTACATGGAAAACTGCTACATGGGTGTGGTATGTGGGATGTACATGGAAAATTGCTACATGGGTGTGGTATCTTGGATGTACATGGAAAACTGCTACATGGGTGTGGTATGTTGGATGTACATGGAAAACTTGCTACATGGGTGTGGTATGTTGGATGTACATGGAAAACTGCTACATGGGTGTGGTATGTGGGATGTACTTGGAAAACTGCTACATGGGTGTGGTATGTTGGATATACATGGAAAACTTGCTACATGGGTGTGGTATGTTGGATGTACATGGAAAACTGCTACATTGGTGTGGTATGTTGGATGTTCATGGAAAACTGCTACATGGGAGTGGAATGTTGGATGTACATGGAAAACTGCTACATGGGTGTGGTATGTTGGATGTACATGGAAAACTGCTACATGGGTGTGGTATGTTGGATGTGCATGGAAAACTGCTACATGGGTGTGGTATATTGGATGTACATGGAAAACTGCTACATGGGTGTGGTATGTTGGATGTACATGGAAACCTGCTACATGAGTGTGGTATGTTGGATGTACATAGAAAACTGCAATATGAGTGTGGTATGTTGGATGAGTCTGGTATGTTGGAAGTACATGGAGAACTGCTACATCAGTGTGGTACGTTGGATGTACATGGAAAACTACTACATCAGTGTGGTACGTTGGATGTACATGAAAAACATCAATTATACGTTTCATAAACCTTACCAGAGTTAAGTAAAATAGTTTGAACGAATCCACGCTTCCAATCCCCTAGCATATTCGTGTGAGCCGTCATTATTTGATTGTTTCACTAGCGTTTCCGTCATAGTGGTGCTTGTAACGTCAACACTACTTCAAAAGAACCTACCAGTACATTCACATGGACTGTAGTGGTTGGTTGCTGATCCAGCGTTCAATGTGCTCATGCCCTTTGACCCAATGCCATTGTGTGATATATGCATGTGTTTGTGATATGTTGTTTTGTTCCATATAATGTGTTCCATTTATCTGGCTCTGGGGGGGGGGGGAGGACTGTAGTCAAAACGTGGATAACATGACTAACACCACATGGTTGCGGATATTATGTTATTAGATTTGAAAACAAAATGATGGGATGTAGCTTCTACCTACATATAAAGAATGCCATTGAGTACTCTGCTTATTCTTAAAGCATTCAGTATTGCTGGAAGTAATAATAACTCACTCAAATGGCATTACATAGTCATATCAGTTAACCTTAGGGGTGTACCAGATTCCGGCTCCGGCTACGGTAAATCCGGAATCCGGCCATTTTTACAAATCCGGCTACGGCTCCGGTCCAATTTTGCCGGATTTAGGCCGGATCTGTGTTGCCTAGTCAGGTGAATTTTCTGTACATGTTTCATGAGGTCAAGCACAGTAGCACTTCCAGTTTACTATTTCTCTCTGATGTAAATAAGCATTTTAAGAAGAAAAAAACATTCATTTTGAATTTTAATGGTGCATTACTTCATGAGTTTGTGGGACTTGAATATTTCGAATTTTCGTAAATTTCTTTGGTCTTGCCGATAAAATAAAATGGGATCATAATCTATGTCATACAGCGCCGTACTTCAAGGTTAAAGACGATGATTCAGCGAAGGTAATATGTAAGTTTGTGTCAAACAGTTCTCGCGTGGACGATCAGATCGCCCCAAGACTTCTCAACATCATCATTGCAGACCCATTAGCGATCGATGCACAGGAAACGCTATGACGAAATGAAGAAAAAGAAAGCATCAGTGTAGGCCATTGTATTGGCGACCACATCTATGATGAATCTGTGATCGTGTTTGCGCAAAGCAAGCAGCAGTACCCAGTAGTCAATTATGCAGGCATGGGACGGGTCAAAATTTGGGACATCACAATCCCAATGCTAAACGCATTCGTGCTTCCGTAGCCCAAATGATAGCCATAGATACGGAGCTTTTTCAAGTAGTTGAACGACCAGGTTTCAGAGAGCTGATGCATACAATGGAAAAAAGGTATGAATTGCCTTCAAGAAAGTACATTGCTGAACATGTTATTCCTGACATGTGTAAACGTCTGAAGGTAAAAATTGCAGCAATGATATCTGACACGGATTACATATCGTTCACAACAGATACGTGGACAGCTGAACACACCACTCAGTCATTTATGGGCATCACTGGCCATTGGTTAACAGACTCATTCGTTCACCGCAGTGTAGTCTTCCATTGTAATGCATGTGATGAACATCATACGATCACAAACTTGCTTGCACATTTTGAAATAATGCTGGATGAGTGGTAAATTGCACGTGAGAAATGCCATGTTTTTGTGAGAGATAATGCATTCAACATTGCCAAATGCTTTCGTGATGGCAGTTATTCAAGTGTTGGATGTTTTACACACACACACACTGCAGCTGTGTGTACATGATGGTCTTTTGAGTCTAAAGTATATTGCTGACATCATCGGTACTGAAAGAAAATTGGTAGGACATTTCAAACACTCTTTTTCAGCAACCAGTCGTTTGCACGAACTTCAAAAGGAATTAAACCTACCACAACATTAGCTTATCCAGGACGTGACAACACGATGGAACTCAACGTTTTATAAGCTCGACGTCTGTTAGAACAACAGAGCAGCATCCGCCTGTTAGTTAGTTTGATTCGTTCATGCCGCAAGCGACACATAGGGCAGAGGTTTTGGTTCTCCATATGATGCGGTCCGCTGCCTGCAGCTTTAGTTCCTGGATGGTCTTACAACCTATTAATTCCCCTTCTTTAAGAATGGTGTTTTAAGGGTTGTTTTAGGTCTTCCTCTTTTTCTTTTACCATTAGGTGACCACATAAGGGCTTGTTGGTTTATTCTGTTTACATCTAGTCGTAAAACGTGACCAAGGTATTTCCATCTTCGTTTTCTTATGTTGTTTGAAACATACTCTTGGTAAAACATAATCAGTCTGTCATCATCATCATCAGGTGCCATGCCGGATGGCGTAGGCGGTTATGGCTTTCCACAGCTCTCTGTCCACAGTATTATGTATCAAATCAGTCTGTACTGTGTTGAAATGGATTCGGTAACTGGGCTAACGGCACAGCAGTTGGCAGTCACGGAGAATGTGGTAGGTACTTTGGCACCATTTGAAGAACTCACACGTGAAATAAGTACAGCTCAGGCACCAATATCAGTTGTGATATCATTAGTGAAAACACTCATTACTTTCCCCCAGAAAGATGGTAGTGATGCTGGGATAAAAACTATGAAAGCAGCCCTATTTGAAGCTGTTAGCAGCAGATTTGCGGACATTGAGTTTAACAGTATTTACACCTGCGCCACACTTCTGGATCCAAGATTCAAGCTGTGCTTCTTCTCAGAACGTGGTAGAAATGATGCACGAGCCCATCTGATGTTAGCAGCTAACTCCATTATTGAATTGTCGAGGAAAATCCCACGACAGATCGTTCTGCAAGTGCCGAAGGCAATAGCATTAACACTGAGGTGACACAGTACCTGTCACAGCCACTTCACACTGGACAGTCAGATACAGTTTCATGGTGGCATGCCAATAAGCAAAGATTTCCAAGTATGGCTAGACTGGCGCAGGCATTTCTTGCACCACCACCTACAAATGTGCCATCGGAACAGTACTGCAGGAGACATTATCACTAACCACCGTAGTAGCCTTGTACCACAAAACTTCACAGCCATAATGAAGACTGACTGACTGAAATAGTGAAAGTACTGAATGAATGTATTTCAATAAATTCAATCTTTTCAATGTACTGTTGTTGTGAGTTGTAACTGAGCTGCCAAATTGCCAACTGAAAACAATGTGAAAACTAAACATTAAAATTACTAAATTAGCATTATGTGCTTATGTATTATGTTTCATCTTGACCTTATGGAACTTAATATTACTTATTCTAATGTAAATATAATTATTTTACATTTAAATGATTTAATATGAGTATATGTCATCTTTGTCATGTCTATCGTAATAAACTGCAATAATGAACAGTTGAGTTACTCCACTCACCTAAGTCAAGTGATGTAGTACATTATTCAATTTTTTTCTCTTTTTATTTGTAAATTCGGCTTCGGCTCCGGCCGGATCTCACTTCACAAATCCGGCTCCGGCCGGATTCCAAAAAATTGAATCCGGTACAGCCCTAGTTAACATGTACACATTTGCTTTGTCGGACATAATTTTAAGTAATTACATTTCTTTAAAAAACCAAGTGAACGAAGTCAAGTACCCAAACAACTAATTAAAAAAACACAGATGAAAGTAGCCAAGCAGGCACACGACTAATTTTACAATATACAGAATGTGTTATATGTGTTAAAAGTATTATCAGTGAACAAGTTCATAGTGACCCCGATCCCCAGTATTAATAGATCAGAGTGTAGATGGCTAATAGTTACAATGTTGTGCTGTTTGGTCAGTCTCTTCGAATACCAAGTATATTTCTCCTCCCGGGCCGTTCCTATTCTTTGACTGGAATATCCTGTAACCTCTTGACCAACCAGGATTCACACTTCAGACAATCTTGTAGACAGATGATCAAGTGCACTGATAATATCGGAACAATACATTGATGTTTCTGTTGATGCGCTGTTAATATTCACAGGTAATCTGTTCTGTAATTACCATTAACACCCAAATTTCCGGGCACGAATATGAAGGTAGCTCTTTGTGATCGTAGATTGCTTCAACTATTAATCATTGAAATCACGCTTCAACTTTGTAGATCATGCCAACTAAGCCAAAGAATTTCAATATCTAAGGCAGCATTTTTTCCGAAAATGGAAGGCTAGACAGAGAAATAGAAACACTGTGTCAGAAAGCAAACACAGTGACTTAAAATCTTTCACTATTACGTCTTCACCAAAAGATCATGATTACAAGTAAAAGACACATAATATTTACAGTTTTTATACCATCAATTTGTTACGAATTCCAAACATGGTCCATAACAGTTACGCAGCAAAAAGGAAAATCGTTACACGTGAAATGAAGTGTCTGAGAAAAGCTGCAATGGTTACCACACTAGATAAAATAAGAAATTAGAAATAGGGTAGATATAATAGCATGTATTGAACATATTGAAAGACAGCAATTAAATGGTTTGGTTACCTTATGAGAATGAAACCAATGTAAATACTTATAAATCATATAAGAAAAGAGTATACGGACCCAACTTCTACGGTAGACCAAGAAAACGGTAAATATTATCAAAATAACCTTGAACAAACAAGAACTTACTGGAACCAAGGCAACAAATAACGTCTTGGAACGACAGATGAGTCTACCACTCCAACGCTTTACGGCAAACGTGGATACTATTAACCATAATTCACTTGGGGAAAGACAACACACAATAGCCTCACTGAGCAGCACTAAGTCCTGCGTGCTAATAGTCAGGAGACAGCAACTAGGATAGTGTCTGTTACATATTTTATCTATATCTTAAGCTTGTTTGTGGTTGTCCTGAAATCAATGCTGAAGTCCTTGACATATTTACCACATAACCATGTGGTAAGAGCCAACGCACATGAAAATAATACCTTCACAGATATAATTTTTTTAAAGTTAAAATATAGTTAATGTATATTGACAGAGAACCCAATCTAATTAACATAAAGATAAATTAACTGTTACAAAAACAAGTGCAGTAATTTAAATAACTCGTGATCATTTGAACAGACGACGAAAGAATGAACAGAGAGCATAAGACATAGAATTAAAAAAGTCAACTACGTAAAGTATGAACTTGCACCCATTGTAAAACACAAATCTATCATGAAAGAAACCAACAGGTAAATCATAAATTCAATCTTCATACCAATATTGCGTTATCAATGTCAGACATGGACACTAAGAAAGGAACACGAGATAAAGCTTAGTACGTGTGAAATGAGATGTATAAGAAAAGCAGCAAATACAACAAGCTATCATATGAGGAATGAGGAACAAGAACTGTTGCAACGACGTCTGAGGTTAAATGTATACAGCGACTGAAACGGTTTGGCTACTTAATGAGAATTAACCTTTATTGGCAAGCATTATGAGATTACAAGCTCGCATACTCTGACTCTTCCATAACATCTGTAGGTTCCAAGACTAATCGGGGCGTATCCTTTCACTCACTGTGCACGACGCCAATGAACGTGCTGCATACAATATGCTATGCTAAACCAGCTGAACTGCGAGCAGCACTCAAATGTGGTCGAATGACTAGATGAAAAGCATGATGGTTTGCATTGTAAAGGTGATTCCAAATAGTCTGATCACTGACCACAGTGTTGGTAGTATCTCAGAGAAACTGACTGATAACATATGCGCTTGAAGTTATGTTGCGCTGCTTGCCTCTGAATTAAGCGATCTTCTTGAGATGTAATGACACCAAGACGACCTGTGCCACCGCTCCTCAATGATTTCAGTCTGGACAAAGATCTTCTGCAGTCTGATAATTAATTAATGAGATACTACAATCGACAACGCTACTTTCGAACAGTACCACGTTCATGCAACCACGCAGTGCCTTCTCCTTTATCCACACCACTCAGCTTTACTACGTTCATTCAACCACGCAGTGCCTTCTCCTTTATCCACACCACTCAGCTTTAGTCGGTGAGAGATATTGTTGTGTATTAGTTATGCAGCATCTGTGCTGTTTATGAAGACAATTGTTAGTATAACTCAACCAACACTATACGAACACAAAGGGCTCTCAAAAGCACTACGCTTTTTGAATTCGCGCCGTTTTGTTTCATGTTTAAACACATTTTTGTTAAATCCGATGACATCTCCGCAGCATTTTGTTCAGCATATTTGCTGAGTTTAATAATATAGCCCGTCCACACATTGGTAAACAACGTTGGAGGAGAATATCTCAGAAATTATCCATTAGATAATAGAGATATTCGGAATGCAACTTTTGATTCACATGGACGCTATAACGAATCTTTTGTCTCTCTAAAAATTTTAGTAGTTCAACATATTTCTTCTATAACTTTCATGCACATGCATCCCCTATCAATTGCATAAAATATACGATATTTTACAGTATTCAAATCTGAGTCTCCCAACACAAAATAACTGTTTCAATAATCGGAACAAATTATCATTGGTGACGTTTCGTTTATATTTATTGGGCTCTTCATTTGCTATGATGGAAAGTATAAATATATTGACCAATTGAAGACATGATACAAATTATGAACGTCACTAATCACGGCGTTTTCCTATCTACAGGCAGGGTTATGTTGCAGTGTGACACATCTCGTTCTTAAAAACAGTGGGGTTTTTTTTAAACCAAAAAAATTGCAACATTCATTTCCTGCTTTGCACGGGAACATCGCCCATGTTTCAGAATTTGAACACGATTTCTTGAGTGCAAACATTTTGTTTTTGTTTGAGATATCAATACGAATTGACACAATACGTCACTGATGTTGACACAATTATCTATTCAGTGGTCTCCCAAGCGTGTTGTTAATATAGAAACCAAAACAACGCACTAAAAGAATCAGTTGGGCCACACAGAAGTGATAAAATACATAAATCGAATTCAATTTTCATTTTTGTTTTTGAAAGAACACCAAAATCTCTGTTTCTTAAACATGAAATTGAAATTGTCTTTCAGTGAAAGTCTTATCTCTAATTCCACGTGTGTTTATTGTTTTCTCTTTTTAGTTTCTTACAAATTACAATATCATTCAAAGTGAGTCTAAAGTGTAAATTCATTACAATGCAGAAAGATACCGTTTGACATTACAAGTAGTTTTCCCCAAGAATCTAAGATGTGTCATTTACATTGTGATATTAACACTCTAAAAAATAAACTCAATTGGATCTTGGTCTGGATAGATATATTTTTTCCGTTGGATGACACATGATTCAAAAAGCATTCATGTCAAGCTACCAAGGAAGAAAAATTAAAGTTGACGACTTTGACATAGATGTCATTATCGGGATATATTGAAAATATTTGCTAAAAATGAACTTGTTTCTCTTGGAAATTAAAAGCCAAATTGTAGATGGATTGCGATATTGAAACACCTACAAATTCTCTGTGGAGAATTGTAAAAACAGCCAGCCTCACTTTCAGAAAAATATTAGGCTGCATTAATATTATTTGTAAAAAGCTACAGTTGATTGCTGCCCCAAGTAAATATACGAAATAGATCCGGGAGCAGACAAGACAAGGTTATGGTATTTTATATTTGAACGAATCCTGATTGAATTATCACCACACAAATACTAAAGAGTTGCAATAAGTGGACAGTGAACATAAAAGGAAACAGTCCAATCTGTAAAGGAATGCGAATTATACTTACGTATCCTGGAAGTAGCAACAACGCCCTAGTCAATGAAGCTGGACTTATTTTCCAATCAAATGTACAGATGTTAGTGAGTATCATACTGAAATGAATGGATATAATTTCAGGCATTGGATGGAGGACCGACTACTTCCAATTCTAAAAGGACCATCATGTTTAGTAATGGAAAAAGCTTCCTGTATCAATACAGTTTCACGGGAAGACAAAATACCAATTGAATCAAATACAACAGACCAAATTATGATATGGCTTACAAAAGACCAAATTAAGATATGGCTAACAAAAGACCAAATTAAGATATGGCTTACCAAAGACCAAATTAAGATATGGCTTACAAAAGACCAAATTCAGATATGGCTTACAAAAGAAAATGTCCATTCACATTTAGACGATACTTTTTTTAAAATTCCGAGTTGTTACAGTTTGTGAGGAAGGTAAATAAAATAAAGTTGTATCATATTGATAAAAACATTTAAATGTACGTTCACACTTCTCTGCGACTTTCGGCATATCATGCCCACCTTAGCCCGATAGACTTAGTTTGGTATATGGTCAAAGGGCAAGTTGGCGTATAAACACAGCGTTTAAAATGTATAATATTCAAGCTCTGACACGCGAGTGCATCTCCAAAATAGGCATTCAGTTTTGGAATAAAATGTTTGAATCATGTAATCCGAGAGGAAGATAACTGCTGGCATCGAGATGTGTTACAGTTTCTGCAGCAATTATCAATAATCAACCTCTTGGAATCATGAGATTCAGAATTTAGGAGAAATTATTTCGTTCACAGACATCACATAGCTCCTACATAAGTAAGTATTTGTTGAGCATCTATATTAGATACATCTATATACAGTGGCAATAACATGCATCTCAGCCATTATCGGCTACGGTAATACAGTATTTAAGCGCAGTTAAGAAATCCTGGGATCTAATGATGACCGAAGGCAGACTAACTGCTGCATATGTGCAGTGACGTTTACTGTTGCATATAACTGACAACACATACAATATTTTGACATATCATGTGTTGGTTGTTTTTTTTACGAGATACGCCTTTGAGTGCTATGTTACATGACAGTAACATGTTTACTGTAATATCTACTATTTGACCCCACTTTTTTTGCAGCGAACCAAAAACTTCCAGAGCAGTTATGAACTAAATGATAAACGTATTGTTGCGTCGGATATAATATAATATTTCATGCCAGAGATCTCTGCGATCTATCACACACGTTTCTGAGATATTCGCTTGAAAGTATGATTACGAATTTATAAACAAACTATAGTCACACGCACTTCAGGTGGCCTTAACTGTTCTTAATGGTATATACATTACATCACTGTTTAACCAGGCTGTAATTAATCTATACAAATAAATCAGCATCGTGTTTGTAACTCTTCTTTATCTGAGTCCTTCGCTCTGAGATAATCAGTACACTATTTGGTTTAACCAGAACGGCGTGAATTAAGTTGTGCTGATAGTTTTACAGCAAGACTGAGTTACTAGCATCCTTAGGCAAGTGTGATATACGATATGGATGTTTTAATTTCAGGCGAGCTTTCCCGTGGCAGCCGTTCTTTCTGCCGCTAGGCAACGACTAGATTTCTGCTATACGACGTGACGGTTTATCACCATCTTGACCCATGAAATTTAAAGGACAAAAAATCTATCTGCGTTGTAGTTCCCGAGAAGACAGTGTTCAGGAATTTGGACTTGAGTCGACTACATCTACCTAGCATAAGATGTTTTGCTGGTAGTGAACTTGTCTCGCGTAATTAGACACTCCATTGCCACCTGTGATCGAGTACTAACCTTTATCTCAATTATGAGCCTAGTTCGAGTGTAGGCATTTACATTAACAGTAAAGTTTAATTAGAGTTAGCTCACCATCATAGCCGAGGGCTCGGTCAATGACATCGTGAATACTTTGTCCAAGTAGTTTAATTAGAGTTGGTTCACCATCAAAGCCGAGGGCTCGGTCAATGACATCGTGAATACTTTGTCCAAGTCGTTTAATTAGAGTTGGTTCACCATCATAGCCGAGGGCTCGATCAATGACATCATGAATACTTTGTCCAAGTTTGAGCTTCTATATTGTCTATGTACTGGATCGATATACTATCCTTGAACTTTCTATACACCTTGTTGCCGGACAACAGCTGAACGTTTATTCTCGAGCATAAACATTGATTTTGTTTTGCTTATAATTTTCTCACTTATCTTTGCACACATCCCTGCCATCTATCGCCGTGTTACATTCCCATGTGCTCAACGTTGCTGCCATCTATCGCCGTGTTACATTCCCATGTGCTCAACGTTGCTGCCATCTATCGCCGTGTTACATTCCCATGTGCTCAACGTTGCTGCCATCTATTGCCGTGTTACATTCCCATGTGCTCAACGTTGCTGCCTTCTATCGCTGAGCTACATCCCCATGTGTTCAATAGACGTTTTTGACTTCCCCGTAGACTTGCGCATTATTTTCGCATTCATAAGCTGTCAAATATTATAAAACTAAAGTGCAGACCAGTCGTTGTCTTGCTCTTTGCTGTTACAGTGTTTTCACCTTCATAAACTGTCAAACAATATAACACTGCAGTGCAGATCATTGGTTGTCTTGTACTGTGATGTTACAATCTTTTGGCTGTGGAGTGTGATATGTTCTTTACATGATATTGTTATCATTCCATTTCAGTATACACTACCCGGACATGATTCATGAAGCTTTAGTCAAATTGCGAAATAGAAATGCATTTCACCCACGGTTTCCTATTTTAGATATGAAAATATATTTAGAAAATGACTGGTCAAATCAAATAACAATGCATGGTCTATGAAGTAGCCTATCTTAATACACATCATGTTAAATGTCTTGGAGGTACCACTATTGGCTTACAATATCAACCAGTATGCTACAGTAAACTCTCGGTAGATGACATGCCGATATAGTGAAGGTTTCCTCTTGTGGAATTAATCGGCATTTTATCTGTACAATTTAGTTTACCTTTGTGGTGCAACATCCAGAGAACCCAGTGTTGCCATCAAGCTTAGAGAACCAGACTGAGCTTTCTACCTACCACCGTGTTATTGTGCACCGGTTATGGACGGGTGAGATATGGGATATGATATAAAGAAACTTTGTGCAGTACGTGAGATTTCCCTGGGAGATCCCAAAATCACAAAAATGTGTTATCAGTGCATAATTCAAGAGCACTTTTTGATGACGGGAATCATACAGCTGGCTACCCCTCCTCCATCCCAGTGACCATTGTCAAGAGCTTGATTGCTATAGACACCACTGACAGGAAATGATTCTTGGCAAGGAATCTGAAGCTACTGATGTCAAATCAGTACCATGCTGAAAAATAGAAATGTCACACAACTCTTAGAATTTACCTCCTCTGAGTGGTTGACTTCTCAAAACATTGCACACCGCTGAAAGTTAGAATCTTTAGAATATGAAATATAGCTCTAGAGGAACCACCCTACTGCACATATAAAGTAAGAGCTAATATATCAATAATTCCTGAGTATTGAAACAACATTAATCTCAGTAGACACCTAACGCACAGTGTGTAACTTTCACATTCAAAGTAAATGTCGCTAAAAGCATTTAATAAGATTGTGCAATGGACTAGCAACGTCATTATAGAAACCTAACTGCATTATGATGTCGCACGGGTACCTTCTACGAGTATTAGAACTTGGTACATTTTTCAATGTCACGAAAAGAACGTGTTGACCATAGTTCACTTCACTAAGTGTCCAAATTCTGGAAACAGTGTCTCTAGACAGATGTGTCTAGTTTCCGTTATGAAAAATATTGTTGAAGTGAATTGTTCCTATAATTTTGTACTTCACTGCTTCTCGTGCTCTCGTTTTCTCCATCTAGAATATACAGCACACTGACATCTACATCTCCATCTAGAATATACACCACACTGACATCTACATCTCCACATAGAATATACAGCACACTGACATCTACATCACCACATAGAATATACAGCACACTGACATCGACATCTCCACATAGAATATACAGCACACTGACATCTACATCTCCACGTAGAATATACAGCACACTGACATCTACATCTCCACATAGAATATACAGCACACTGAAATCTACATCTCCACATAGAATATACAGCACACTGACATCTACATCTCCACATAGAATATACAGCACACTGACATCTACATCTCCACATAGAATATACAGCACACTGACATCTACATCTCCACATAGAATATACAGCACACTGACATCTACATCTCCACATAGAATATACAGCACACTGACATCTACATCTCCACGTAGAATATACAGCACACTGACATCTACATCTCCACATAGAATATACAGCACACTGAAATCTATATCTCCATATAGAATATACAGCACACTGACATCTACATCTCCACATAGAATAAACAGCACACTGCCATCTACAGCTCAGCCTAGAATATACAGCACAATGACATCTACATCACCACATAGAATATACAGCACAATGACATCTACATCACCACACAGAATATACAGAACACTGACATCTACATCACCACATAGAATATACAGCACACTGACATCTACATATCCACATAGAATATATAGCACACTGACATCTACAGTTCAGCCTAGAATATACAGCACACTGACATCTAGATCACCACATAGAATATACAGCACACTGACATCTACATCACCACATAGAATATACAGAACACTGACATCTACATCACCACATATAATATACAGCACACTGACATCTACATCTCCACATAGAATAGACAGCACACTGACATCTACAGTTCAGCCTAAAATATACAGCACACTGACATCTACATCACCACATAGAATATACAGCACGTTGACTTCTACAGCTCAGCCTAGAATATACACCACACTGACATCTACATCTCCATATAGAATATACAGCAAACTGACATCTACATCTCCACCTAGAATATACAGCACACTGACATCTACATCTCCACCTAGAATATACACCACACTGACATCTACAGCTCAGCCTTGAATATACAGCACACTGACATCTACAGCTCAGCCTAGAATATACAGCACACTGACATCTACAGCTCAGCCTAGAATATACAGCACACTGACATGTACAGCTCAGCCTAGAATATACAGCACACTGACATCTACAGCTCAGCCTAGAATATACAGCACACTGACATCTACATCTCCACATAGAATATACAGCACACTGACATCTACATCTCCACATAGAATATACAGCACACTGACATCTACATCTCCACGTAGAATATACAGCACACTGACATCTACATCTCCACGTATAATATACAGTACACTGACATCTACATCTCCACATAGAATATACAGCACACTGAAATCTACATCTCCATATAGAATATACAGCACACTGACATCTACATCTCCACATAGAATATACAGCACACTGACAACTACATCACCACATAGAATATACAGCACACTGACATCTACATCACCACATAGAATATACAGAACACTGACATCTACATCACCACATAGAATATACAGCACACTGACATCTACATATCCACATAGAATATACAGCACACTGACATCTACAGTTCAGCCTAGAATATACAGCACACTGAAATCTAGATCACCCCATAGAATATACAGCACACTGACATCTACATCACCACATAGAATATACAGAACACTGACATCTACATCACCACATAGAATATACAGCCCACTGACATCTACATCTCCACATAGAATATACAGCACGCTGACATCTACAGTTCAGCCTAGAATATACAGCACACTGACATCTACATCTCCACCTAGAATATACACCACACTGACATCTACAGCTCAGCCTTGAATATACAGCACACTGACATCTACAGCTCAGCCTAGAATATACAGCACACTGACATCTACAGCTCAGCCTAGAATATACAGCACACTGACATCTACAGCTCAGCCTAGAATATACAGCACACTGACATCTACAGCTCAGCCTAGAATATACAGCACACTGACATCTACATCACCACATAGAATATACAGCACACTGACATCTACAGCTCAGCCTAGAATATACAGCACACTGACATCTACAGCTCAGCCTAGAATATACAGCACACTGACATCTACAGCTCAGCCTAGAATATACAGCACACTGACATCTACATCACCACATAGAATATACAGCACACTGACATCTACAGCTCAGCCTAGAATATACAGCACACTGACATCTACAGCTCAGCCTAGAATATACAGCACACTGACATCTACAGCTCAGCCTAGAATATACAGCACACTGACATCTACAGCTCAGTCTAGAATATACAACAAACTGACATCTACATCTCCATCTAGAATATACAGCACACTGACATCTACATCTCCACCTAGAATATACAGCACACTGACATCTACATCTCCACATAGAATATACAGCACACTGACATCTACATCTCCATCTAGAATATACAGCACACTGACATCTACATCTCCATCTAGAATATACAGCACACTGACATCTACAGCTCAGCCTAGAATATACAGCACACTGACATCTACAGCTCAGCCTAGAATATACAGCACACTGACATCTACATCTCCATCTAGAATATACAACAAACTGACATCTACATCTCCATCTAGAATATACAGCACACTGACATCTACATCTCCACCTAGAATATACAGCACACTGACATCTACATCTCCACATAGAATATACAGCACACTGACATCTACATCTCCATCTAGAATATACAGCACACTGACATCTACATCTCCATCTAGAATATACAGCACACTGACATCTACAGCTCAGTCTAGAATATACAGCACACTGACATCTACAGCTCAGTCTAGAATATACAGCACACTGACATCTACATCTCCACCTAGAATATATAGCACACTGACATCTACATCTCCACCTAGAATATACAGCACACTGACATCGACATCTCCACATAGAATATACAGCACACTGACATCGACATCTCCACATAGAATATACAGCACACTGACATCTACATCTCCACAAAGAATATACAGCACACTGACATCTACATCTCCACGTAGAATATACAGCACACTGACATCTACATCTCCACATAGAATATACAGCACACTGACATCTACATCTCCACATAGAATATACACCACACTGACTTCTACAGCTCAGTCTAGACCAATTTGTGTTAATCAATACAGTGATAGTTTTAGTATTCTCAAGAGTAACATATCGCTGAATTCAGATTTGTCAAATAATTGGCTCAAATAATGGCGACACAACTTTTTTCCGCTATCTCGACTACATCATATTGGAATTCCAGTATGACCAAATTAGTTTTACAGGATATACTCATAGTAGGTCCAATATAGTTTTACAGGAGATACCGACAGTAGAACCAATGTAGTTTTACAGGAGATACAGTAGGACAAATGTAGTTTTACAGGAGATACCCACAGTAGGATCAATCTAGTTCTACAGGTGATACCGACAGTAGAATCAATGTAGTTCTGCAAGAGAACATTACAATAGAACCAATGTTACTCTGCAAGAGAGACCCGCATTGGGACTACAGGGAATCACAATTCGCTCGGACACGTTTGTGTGTCGTTATCATTTCTACTAGTCGTCTTTTTATGTTATGTGCTTTTCTTGATGAAGACCTTTTGATCGAAACGACAATTATGGCATGTGTATTGTTAATTGTATGATAATATCCTGTGTTTTGTTGTTGTATTATTTCACGTGTGCATATGACAGTAATAGTGTGTTAGTCGTCGTTCAGTGAGACTTCATTACCTCTTTCCTACGTAAGTACTATTCTCATAGTTTTACAGCAGTATTACTTTTTATTGATTGTAATTTTACAAGGGAAAATCTCTGTGGGACCAAAGTACTTCCACAAGACAGACAAATAAAGGGACTCAACTATAGCTGCGTCCAAACTCAAAGGTGTCACATCTGTCGTTACGAGTTAAACAATAACTGCGTCCAAACTCAAAGGTGCCACATGTGTCGTTATTAGTTGATGGTATCTATTGCTGAGTTCAAGGTTTATGTGTCTCAAAATTGTCGCTACGTGTTGATAGTATCTATAGCTGTGCCCAAACCCCAAGGTGTCACAATCTGTTAATATTTCCTACTCTCAATGGACGGGGCACCCGTCCATTTATTATAGACCAGACTGACTTATCAACAGAACTACATCGGCACATGGTAGTCCATTGAACCGAGGCGGTAATTTAAATTTAATAAAAAACAAATGGGCTAGGTCAGTGTTTTCCAATCTTTTTTTAAACCATATCCCACCTAAGTATTTCCAAAAAATATGATTCCTCTACCCCAACCATGTAAGACATATTGAATCATAATAGACGGTTGTATGGCTCTGTGGCGATGTGGTACAGGGCACGTCTCTGACGGCCAAGGTATCCAGTTCGATTCTCGCCACAGGCTTTTGAACATCCGGACCATTAATAAAGCAATGGCAAACTACTGAATGTATTTATATTGTCTAGAAAATCACTACAGTCAAGAAATGCTTGGTTGATGGCTACGACCTGAATAAGATAGGCTACCAATAAGATAGGCTACCAATAAGACAGGCTACCAATAAGATAGGCTACCAATAAGATAGGCTACCAATAAGATAGGCTACCAATAAGACAGGCTACCAATAAGATAGGCTACCAATAAGACAGGCTACCAATAAGATAGGCTACCAATAAGACAGGCTACCAATAAGATAGGCTACCAATAAGATAGGCTACCAATAAGACAGGCTACCAATAAGATAGGCTACCAATAAGATAGGCTACCAATAGGCGGTTGGTTTTTTTAATTTAGATTAGCTCATTTTCTTAACCAACCCCCACCCCCCCCCACTCCCACACCCCAATGTCGTGCGTGGGATCAACGTTGGGAGACACGGACTATATGAAGGAAGCAGTGTGTGTGTGTGTGCGGTGTGTGTATGTGTTTTTTATTAATGGATTCTTACATATTTCTGGACTCTGTGCGTGAGTGTGTCTGTGTGAGTGTGTGTGTGTGAGAGAGAGATTGTAAAATATAAGAATCTAGAGAATAACTATAAACTAATACAGGAATGAAATAGTCGGTAAGTGATAATTTCCTGATAAACATACTGATTATGTCAACAAATGAATTATGTAACTGTGTGGAATAACTGACGTCAAACAAACTAATTCATGAACTAACCAAACATTCATCCATCACTATGTAATGATGAAGAAAAAGTGTCAGGAGTGGAAATTACTTTCCAGTACGTGCGAGGATGAATGAAACATCATTTCGGAGATAAAATCCTCTTCAGCGGGCCGTTCGGAAACGTATAGTCAATGCGGAAAATAATGATGTTTTGTTTTGCGTTCGCTCCATTGTAACCAGCACGGATAACCGTGCGATTTCAGCCGGGAGCGTGATTACGTAGTGCCACCGTTATGCGCCTTGTAGGCCTAGCACATCCGATTTCGGCATGCCTTGACATTTCGGGTGTGCTACCCTAGCCTGTGACAGCCTCCCTATCTGTCGCCAGGTACGCGTGTGTGTGGTGACTCTTCGCCCAGACGATTTTTGCTCATGTCTGTCTCGCTCGAGGTGTTCCACTGTCTATGAACTTGCCTCGTGTAATTGGACGTACTGTGCCCATCGGATACTGAACCGTGTCTCATCCGTAAGCCTGGTTCCTTAAGAGGAAGAACTCAACAGAAGAGTGGGACACTGGCTCTTTCGCCCTCTTAGCCGAGGTGTCATTCACCTACATCGTGAACCCCTTGACCAAGTTCGAGTCTCACACCACGCGTTTGAGAGCAAGGCGTTCTCGAGCTGAGCGACCTTGTCCCAATAGCGCCTGAGCCCATCAGGTACTGAACCCTTTCTCTCTGCAAGTGTATTTCCGGTATAGGAAGACCTGACAGTAGAGTTGGGCCAGGGCTAAACTCGTTGTCTCTTTTGTGCCTGAGACCATCGGGTACGGAACCCCTTCTCACTGCAAGTGTATTTCCGGTATAGGAAAGCTTGACAGTAGAGTTGGGCCAGGACTACCATCTTTGTCACTTTTTTTGTCTGAGCCTATCGGTTACGGCACCCTTTCTCTTTGCGAGCATGTTTCCGGTATAGGAAGACTCGACATTAGAGATAGGCCAGGTCTTTTTGCTTTGCTAGACGCCCATTATTGGGTGTTGGTCTCTGCCTATAAGGAAATCAAGTAACTAGATGCTCGTCACGAGCTAACAGAGCTTGTAGTTCCCATTTCCGTAATAGTTTCTACTATCTATTTGCAGTCCTCTAGCGCTGTTCTGCCCTTTCATTTTTTTCCATTGTACTCAGTATCAAATATATCTGTCTTTCGCCATGCATCCACCTTTTCATATTGTTTTCATTGGCCGCCCCACCAATGTTCGGACTGGATTAACTAGCTTCACTGTATGTCGACAGTGTCGCTGTATGTGGTGTTGCTGGTGGTGTCGGAGATATTGTCTGTCTTTTTTGCATTCAAATCTCTTTCCATCTGCTACCTCCACATTCTCGGACACTATCCCCAAATGATTTGGCCAGAATCAGCTTGAGCTGTTGTATTTCTGTTTCCAGGGTGCACCGCGAGGAGGTACATTTGGGATCTCGGTTATCTGCTAACCCTGGTCCGCCGAGAGCAATGCGTTCCCTTTGCACCCCGAAAATATTGATGCTTGCTATTCTGCCCTTTCGGGATGCGGTAATCATCTAACTAAAGAAACAACCAACCAACTAAATAACTACCGGTAATAAACTAATAATTAACTAGTTAAGTAACTAAATGACTAGATAACTAGCTTTTTAACACATTTTCTGACATACCGACTGCCTGACTGACTACGCAGATAACCAGGTAGTTAACACATTGGCTGACATACATTATGACTCCCTGACTGACTACGCAAATAACCAGGTAATTAACACATTGGCTGACATACAAACATTCTGACTCCCTGACTGACTACGCAAATAACCAGGTAATTCACACATTGGCTGACATACAGACATTCTGACTCCCTGATTGATTAAGCTGATAACTAATTAACGGATTTTCCCGCACATGCTACCTTTTCTAAATACTGACTCTATTTTCATGTCTACGGTTATCTCTTCCTGAATTACGTCTAATTTTTCCTGCGGTGAAAGTTAATATCTTGTGTCATGAAACGTTTTAATGTTACCCTTATCTGTCTAACCATCTGTCTGAAGTATTTCATGTCAGATGTTATGATTATCGGTGTTTTCAATTTGTCTGGACTATACTGTTAGTTTGCTAAGACGGCAGACGTCACCAGATACTAATTACTGGAGTCCATATAACAGCTGTCTAGATCTACGAGACAAAAAACGTGACATTACATCTGTGGTTATCATCTGTTGGCATGGACGACTTATTTATTATTAATTAGCTACACTAAAACATATCATACGCGTGATCACTTAAGTTGTTCAACTTTCTTTTTTTTTTTTAAATGTGCTCTAGATTTTAACAACTGTACTTTTAAGACATCGTAGAAAAAATGTCTCGTACTGCATTGTTGCGTTCAGTTCCACTATAAACAAAAGTACGGGGTACTTTTATTTCATCATATTATTACTGCAGCATATATACTTCCGATTATTTGAACTTAAGTCCCGACGAAGACGGATGTGTCGGGCCTTGGCGCAAATAAAACGGCGACAAGATGCATTTCCATTCTCTGGACGACATCCTGCTGCAAATCTAGTAGGACCATTATCCTGCTACAAGGAGATCCAGCGTGAGTTTGAGAATGAACGCCGAAGAAGAAGATTTGAAGTTTCCCGGTGAATTTTTCTTTATGCATTGATTTTCATAATGTCGCGCTACTTTAGTGTATGGTCCAGTTTAAACAGTGCCGTACATGTGATGAGATCTCAATGTTCTTGCAACCACAATGATGGTAATCGAACTCCGATAAAGTATCAGTTAGTCACCATTGCCCCTTATGCCAGATGGTGAAGATTAATTATAATCTTCAGTTTCCTTTCTTTCCTGGCATTCTTTTCGATAAAACATTTGTTTTCTAGATCTTCTACAAGTCAAGTGGTTGATGAAAAAAATTACTTTTAGAGTAAGTTGTTTGTTTTTGATTGAAATAATACGTTTAGTGTATGCAACTTTGACATGGTTAAATTAACTGGTTTGCTAACAATGCATTGGGGAGACATTTGACTGGGGTTTTA
This sequence comes from Meghimatium bilineatum, assembly GCA_034231615.1. Taxonomy (NCBI): domain Eukaryota; kingdom Metazoa; phylum Mollusca; class Gastropoda; order Stylommatophora; family Philomycidae; genus Meghimatium; species Meghimatium bilineatum. The sequence continues at coordinate 23,878,699 of CM067313.1, read as the reverse complement.
TAGCTAGTTCTGGTTGTAGAGTCACAGTATAACTGAGCAGACAGAACAGCTACATCCTGTATGTGGATAGAGGTTGAGCCCCTCTGGTGACTCTCCTTGACACTATTAACGCGGTTATTGCATCCCTGTTGTTGCTCTCTGTGCCCCTATTAAGGCGGGTATACTGTCAAATTCACAGCCCATTACTAGAAGGATTAAAAATGGCATGTGTCGTTACGAGTTGATAGCATCTATAGCTGCTTCCAAACTACAAAGTGTTACATGTGTCGTTACGAGTTGATAGCATCTATAGCTGCTTCCAAACTACAAAGTGTTCCATGTGTCGTTACGAGTTGATAGCATCTATAGCTGCTTCCAAACTACAAAGTGTTCCATGTGTCGTTACCAATTGATTACAACTATAGATGTGTACAAACTCCAAGGTGTCACATGGATCTAATGTCCGTCAGGCGCTGTTGTGCAAGGTAATGGGTTAGCGGAGAGACTTGCATTGAACGTATCATTAGACCGAGAGTTGATACTGCATCATAGCTACGTGTTTAAACTGCTTTATGATCGCCTGCTTGATGTGCACACGATGTTGATGACACATGAGTTGAAGAACTCGGTAGGCAGGACGTGTGGTAGTAATAGAGCTGGGCGCCATCAGAGGAAACATGGGAAAAATGTTCAACTAGTGGGTACTAGAACTGTCAGCATGAATACCATCGTCATGTTCTGGGGGCGACTATGTACTAATGGATATGTATGGAGTGCAATGATATCTGCTCATGATACCCATAACATATGTGGTTAACAGTTTCTTCATACACATATCTAACTCTGAGACTGAAAATGCAAATGTTCTGCGCATATGTTTTGTTCATATAAAATTGACAATTTCAAAAGGATCATAACGGACTCAGATAGTATACCATTAACAAGAAAACATAATTTCTTAATTTAGAATTAGTCTTGCTCTGGAAACGTTAATAAATAGGTTAATTTTCATAATACTAAGTGCAACATGAAGTAATTTCAGTCTTTCATATTTTTATTAGCAATACTGCAAGTGACTTTCCATTATAATCTTTCAGAATAATTAGTGGAAATATGGGTACTTTGCGGGATAATGTATCCACGCAAAACCATACATTATTTAACAAAACGAGCTTTCTCTAAACGCGCATTTAGCGCTGCATCCATCGATCTGCGCACTGAGTAGCTTTCCTTTCTCCTCCATTGGAAGACCCATGTGGGGGGGGGGCGCTCTCACTAAGTTGAGCGCAGATCGAATGATCGGTAGCAGATCCTGCGTGTTTTTTATCTTCGCGTCACGGAAGCTGTATGGAATCAAGCCTAATATTAAAAAAATCGAAATGTGTGTGGACACATTATCCCGTAATGAACCGAAATATGTTTTCTTCTCTATACAAAGAATTACACATGCGAATTATTACACATAATTCTTACACATAACACATAAGAATTGCCAAAGTGCAAATAGCACGAAAAGAGAAACTCTTTGAATTCCTGGAATCTCAGTACCATAGTTATTGAGAGCTATTCCTTTACTAATAGTGTCACTAGTTCTATATGGGGCCACCTAGCCATAATATGTGCATTTTATCATAAGCAACTAAGGGTAACCGATTAAAACTAAAACTGTATTCAAATAATTGGGACACTACCTACGGCGTGTAGCTCTGTTGATTGATATGTGGAAATCCGAGTACAATGATTTCAATCGTTTACACATTTTCATTCATTTATTTTGAATACTATTAATTTGATAAGATTACTATTGCTTAGTTTCAATACAATTTAAGCGTCTATTTCTTCAAGATACTACAATATAACTGAGTATCGATGTCTTCAAGACACTTTGATCCTCTCACTCGATGATGTCACTGTAAATTCGAGTATAACGTGCCAGAAAAATATTAACTATTTCTATACAATATTTATGTCATTATTCGTAGTATTAATGACGACACAAGGAGGGAACTGATGTACACGTTATACCAGCTCCAAGATTGAATACCGCAGTGACACAAGGAGGGAGATCATGCACATGTTATACGGGCTCCAAGAGTGAATACTGTAGTGAATCAGGGAGGGAACTAGTGCGCATGTTATATCGGTTCTAATATTGAGTACCATTTTGATGTACAGAATAATTAAAATATTGAATATTAACTGATATACATCTATATTGGTTCATAATCATTAGTGAGAATCACAGTTGGACAATTACAGTTGACATGGAGAGAAGGATAACAGTCGACAGGGAGACAACAATTACAGTTGACATGGAGAGAAGGATAACAGTCGACAGGGAGACAACAATTACAGTTGACATGGAGAGAAGGATAACAGTCGACAGGGAGACAACAATTACAGTTGACATGGAGAGAAGGATAACAGTCGACAGGGAGACAACAATTACAGTTGACATGGAGAGAAGGATAACAGTCGACAGGGAGACAACAATTACAGTTGACATGGAGAGAAGGATAACAGTCGACAGGGAGACAACAATTACAGTTGACATGGAGAGAAGGATAACAGTCGACAGGGAGACAACAATTACAGTTGACATGGAGAGAAGGATAACAGTCGACAGGGAGACAACAATTATAGTTGACATGGAGAGAAGGATTATAGTTGACATGGAGAGAAGGATTATAGTTGACATAGAAAGAAGGATTATAGTTGACATGGAGAGAAGGATTATAGTTGACATGGAGAGAAGGATTATAGTTGACATAGAAAGAAGGATTATAGTTGCCATGGAGAGAAGGATTACAGTTGCCATGGAGAGAAGGATTATAGTTGGCCTTGAGAGAACGATTACAGTTGACATGGAGTGAAGGATTATAGTTGACATAGAAAGAAGGATTACAGTTGACATTGAGATAAGGAGTACAGTTGACATAGAGAGAAGGATTACGGTTGACATGGAGATAAGGATAACAGTTGACATAGAGAGAAGGATTACAGTTGAAATGGAATGACAGATTATAGTTGACATGGAGAGAACGATTACAGTTGACAAGGAGAGAAGGGATACATGTTATAAGGAGAAAAGGATTACAGTGGACATGAAGAGAAGAATTACAGTTGACATGGAGAAAAGGATTACAGTTGACATGGAGAGAAGGATTACAGTTGACATGAAGAGAAGGATTGCAGTTGACATGGAGAAAAGGATTACAGTTGACATGAAGAGAAGGATTACAGTTGACATGAAGATAAGGATTACAGTTGACATGGAGAAAAGGATTACAGTTGACATGGAGATAAGGATTATGGTTGACATGAAGAGAAGGATTACAGTTGACATGGAGAGAAGGATTGCAGTTGACATGGAGATAAGGATTACAGTTGACATGAAGAGAAGGATTACAGTTGACATGAAGAGAAGGATTACAGTTGACATGAAGAGAAGGATTACAGTTGACATGGAGAGAAGGATTACAGTTGACATTAAGAGAAGGATTACAGTTGACATGAAGAGAAGGATTACAGTTGGCATAGAGATAAGGATTACAGTTGACATGAAGGGAAGGATTACAGTTGATATGGAGAGAAGGATTATAGTTGATAAGGAGAGAAGGATTATAGTTTACATGGAGAGAAAGATTACAGTTGACATGAAGAGAAGGATTACAGTTGACATGGAGATAAGGATTACAGTTGACATGGAGATAAGGATTACAGTTGACATGAAGAGAAGGATTACAGTTGATACGGAGAGAAGGATTACATTTGACATAGAGAGAAGGATTACAATTGACATAGAGAGAAGGATGGAGTATGTTTTATGAAATAAATATTAGAGATGAGACTATCAAGCCATTATACAGAACATCAAATGAAAGTATATGTGTGGAATTAAATAAATGTATTCCTCAGATCAATAATAACATTTTCTCCCAATAGTGATAAGTTTATGATGTGGGCACTTAATGAGGCATGACTCCTTTTCTAAGACTGCCCTACATGGTGCACTTGAGGGTTGCAGAAACAGATGACGACATATAAGAATCAATATCATGAGACATATTCTTTCCAGAACGAGATCTTCCTTATGAATTCTCTGAACATTCCTTGATTCTGGCCGAGTTTAACTGACGCAGCTAAAAGACATGTTTAAGCAATCTAACAAGTAACTGCACCATCGTCGTCTTGGATGCCCTCTTCCCCTGTTGCCGTTAACTCTGCCTTCGGCTATTAATAATTCCATGCTGTTATGTCTATATGACCACACACAAAAATACAGCTTTCTATTTCAGATATTCTTAAGTAGTCAGCCCTCTTCAACAATTATTGACCTTAAATATTCTTGATTTATCTTTGTAGCTGTCCGTGTTATATGTAAAATAATTCTGTAGCATCGCATTTCGAAAGCAGCGATTCTCTTTGCTATTGCTATATTTAATATCCATTTCTCACAACCTCATATTGCCAATGGAAATACGCATGTTCTGCTCATATATAGTTTGGCTATGATGCTAGTACATTGCCAAATATTTTTCATTTGCCAAATGCAAATTTTTCAATGTTGCCAATGCAATTCTTCTCTTGATTTCGACAGCGCAGTGTCTGAACTATTTATTTTTGTGACCAAATAATGGAAATTTGCAACGTTCTCTAGTTTGGAATTGTCATTTATTATCTTTGGTTGTACTTTCACTTTATCCGTTGTCATAATTCTATTCTGGAAAGGAAAATATAAATTGATAATATTAAAAGAGGGATGGAATTAAGATTCATAACACTCAAACAGAGAGGCACAGCATTACTTTAGTTTTATGTTGAAACGTGAAACCCCACAGACACTGAAGGGTTATGGGTTTGATGATGTGTATATTTAGACCCACGAGCTACCTCAACCTAGTCGTGTTTACAAGACAGATCCACTAACTACTCTAGCACGCAGCCGACAACTTGACTTATACAACCGAAGTCAATGACTTGAAGTATCTTCGACCAAAGTGTGTTTCCGTGTACTTACACAATGCGAACCCAAGTACAAAGAATGATTTCAAATGACATGTCTCACAGTCCTAGCAACAGAAATGCCAGATGTTGCAATGCATCAATATTTTATTGAATGAATCTCTGAATGAGATTTGTTCAAGACAACACAAATATTTTGAGGAAATGTTTGTGTGAGAGTGATGTGGGAAATGAAATGGAAAGATTTCTATGACGAAATATCAATTAATCTCTTTTAGCAATCGTTACCCAGAACAAGAACAGGGATTATGAAAAGGATAGACAGAATGTATTGACATTGTGAAAGGTTAATGCATCCTGATAATTATAAATGGAATATATGATTTTTATGAGGAGAAAATATGACTTTTGTGAGGAGAAAATATGATTTTTATGAGGAGAAAATATGATTTTTATGAGGAGAAAATATGATTTTTATGAGGAGAAAATATGATTTTTATGAGAAAATATGATTTTTATGAGGAGAAAATATGATTTTTATGAGGAGAAAATATGATTATTAAGAATGTCCTGCGAGGGTGTAGATGCAGAATATAATAAAACAATCACAATTTGAGAAAAAAAAGTAAGGAGTAAGTCAGAAAATTCGATTTGTTTGGATCCTTGTTCATTTTGTTCAAGAGAAAAAACACTCAGATAATGATTCCACAAGGGACTTGGATAAATAATGAGATATTAAGTCTCCAGTATAAAACTGGAGAAAGAGGATTATATCGGCCAGGGATGACATTAAGTAGAAGACAGAGACAGACATCCACTTGGGTCGAAATTGAGAGTAAAAGATCACTTCATCTAGAGATGATGTTGAGATTAGTAGATTACGTCATCTAGAGATGATGTTGAGATTAGTAGATTAAGTCATCTAGAGATGATGTTGAGATTAGTAGATTACGTCATCTAGAGATGATGTTGAGATTAATAGATTAAGTCAACTAGAGATGATGTTGAGATTAGTAGATTAAGTCATCTAGTGATGATGTTGAGATTAGTAGATTAAGTCAACTAGAGATGATGTTGATATTAGTAGATTAAGTCATCTAGAGATGATGTTGAGATTAGTAGATTACGTCATCTAGAGATGATGTTGAGATTAGTAGATTACGTCATCTAAAGATGATGTTGAGAGTACACGATTACGTCATATAGAGATGATGTCGAGATTAGTAGATTACGTCATCTAGAGATGATGTTGAGATTAGTAGATTAGGTCAACTAGAGATGATGTTGATATTAGTAGATTAAGTCATCTAGAGATGATGTTGAGATTAGTAGATTAAGTCAACTAGAGATGATGTTGATATTAGTAGATTAAGTCAACTAGAGATGATGTTGAGATTAGTAGATTAAGTCATCTAGAGATGATGTTGAGATTAGTAGATTAAGTCAACTAGAGATGATGTTGAGATTAGTAGATTAAGTCATCTAGAGATGATGTTGAGATTAGTAGATTACGTCATCTAGAGATGATGTTGAGATTAGTAGATTACGTCAACTAGAAATGATGTTGAGATTAATAGATTAAGTCATCTAGAGATGATGTTGAGATTAGTAGATTACGTCATCTAGAGATGCTGTTGAGGTTAGTAGATATCGTCAACTAGAGATGATGTTGAGATTAGTAGATTACGTCATCTAGAGATGATGTCGAGATTAGTAGATTACGTCATCTAGAGATGATGTTGAGATTAGTAGATTACGTCAACTAGAGATGATGTTGAGATTAGTAGATTAAGTCATCTAGAGATGATGTTGAGATTAGTAGATTACGTCATCTAGAGATGATGTTGAGATTAGTAGATTACGTCATCTAGAGATGATGTTGAGATTAGTAGTTACGTCAACTAGAGATGATGTTGAGAGTAAAAAATTACGTAAACTAGAGATGATGTTGAGATTAGTAGATTAAGCAACTAAAGATGATGTTAAGAGTAAAAGATTACGTCAAATAGAGATAATGTTAAGAGTACACCATTATGTCAACTAGAGATGATGTTAAGAGTACAGTATTGCGTCAACTAGAGATGATGGTGAGAGTAGAATATTACGTCATTTAAAAAGATGTTGAGATTAGAAGAGTACATCAGTTGAGATGATGTTGAGAGAAGACGTAAGATAAAATACACTACCGACTATTGAATATAGAGAGAGGATTACTTCGGCTAGTGGCAATGTTGAGTGTAGAACGAGGATTACTTCGGCTAGTGGTGATGTTGAATGTAGAACGAGGATTACATCGGCTAGTGGCGATGTTGAGAGTAGACAGTGGATTACTTCGGCTAGTGGCGATGTTGAGAGTAGACAGTGGATTACATCGGCTAGAGGCGATGTTGAGTGTAGAAAGAGGATTACATAGGCTAGTGGCGATGTTGAGTGTAGAAAGAGGATTACATAGGCTAGTGACGATGTTGAGTGTAGAAAGAGGATTACTTTGGTTAGTGACGATGTTGAGTGTAGAAAGAGGATTACTTCGGCTAGTGGCGATGTTGAGTGTAGAAAGAGGATTACTTCGGCTAGTGGCGATGTTGAGTGTAGAAAGAGGATTACTTCGGCTAGTGGCGATGTTGAGTGTAGAAAGAGGATTACATCGGCTAGTGGCGATGTTGAGAGTAGAAAGAGGATTACATCGGCTAGTGGCGATGTTGAGAGTAGAAAGAGGATTACTTCGGCTAGAGAACTGTAATTCTTATTTCGTATTTGATAATCTTTCCGTCATGCTAAGTTCTGTTCTTGTAGCTTTAATTTTTCGTATTGTCTATTGTCTTTCCCCAGTATAAAACTGGGTAGTTTGTGATGGGTTATATTATCCACACTTGACGTAGAGGGTAGATTTGGAAACCTTCAGTGTTTGTTACAAGACCAAGATGTATCAACTTGGTTGTATGGAGTCATATCAACTTTATTGTATCGAGTCATATCAACTTGGTTGTATGGAGTCATATCAACTTTATTGTATCGAGTCATATCAACTTGGTTGTATCGAGTCGTATCAACTTGATTGTATGGAGTCATATCAACTTGTTGTATGGAGTCATATCAACTTTGTTGTATCGAGTCATATCATCTTTGTTGTATCGAGTCATATCAACTTTATTGTATCGAGTCATATCAACTTGTTGTATGGAGTCGTATCAACTTGGTTGTATGGAGTCCTATCAACTTGGTTGTATGGAGTCCTATCAACTTGGTTGTATGGAGTCCTATCAACTTGGTTGTATCTGGTCCATGTTCGTTCACGATTCTCTTAATGTTTTCTACCCACCGTTTTCGTGCTCTATCTTTAACGTTACGTCCGGACATTCTTTTTTTCATATGCCATTATTAGAATTTGGTTTGAGTTTATTCTCATAATGTGACATAAAACGATTTTACTTGCTGTCTTTTGAAATGTTCAATACATGATATGATACCAACTTTTTTCCTAATTTCTTCATCTCTTATGTTATCTAGTTTAGTAACCAATGGTACGTTTTGTAGATATTTCCTTCCACGTATGACGAAATTCCTTTGCAGCAGAACAGTTAGAGACCATGTCTGGCATTGGTAGCAAATTGTTGGTAGAAAAATTGAAGATATTTTGTGTCTTTTGATGTCCATCTTGATCTTTGGGTGAAGGAGTAATGGTGAAAGTTGGTAAGTCACTGTTTGCTTTCTGACACCTTGTTTGTGAACAAATCTGAAGTCAAATTGGACGGGACTCAGCTGTGGTTTTGCAATGTATCGTATTCTGTATTCTAATATTTTTGCGTAGCGCCTATATGACTTAATAAGGAGATACATATATATATATGATTTACATTCTTTCTTCCTACTTTTGTGTTTCCATAACGATACAATTACTGATTCTTGCCATTCGTCTGGCCATGTTCTTTCTATCCATTATATTTTGAATAATTTACTTAGCCACTATATTTCTGTGTTTCTACACAGTTGTATTACTTCACTGAGTATACGTCCTCTCCTGGTGATTTATTACTTGGGCTATGTTTCGATGCTTCTTGTATTTCTTGATTTAGTATATCTGGTTCTGTGGTTTCTTTGCATGTGTGATTGTTGGTAGGTCTGTATTCTGTTGTCATGCTTGGATTCCACAATTCTTGGGAATATTCTTTCCATTTTGCTTTCCTAATAATGCCGTTCACTACGGTTTTGCCATGTTTATCATTGATGATTGTTATGGGATTATACCTCTCTTCTTTCACTCGCATTGATTTAATACTTTTGAAAAAAACGCTCTTGTGTTTGTTTTACATATGTCAATTAAATGTTCTCCATATTTATTCTATGAATTAAATTTGCTTCTGTCATTACATGCTCGAGTTTTGTCTAGCTTGTCGATATTATACATGATCATCATGATGTTGGGATTAAAACCATTTCTGGAAACATTGCATTTTTTTCTGTTGTACACATTTATGTATCTCCCCACTCCACCATGTTGAATTCTTGTCGTTCTTGTGTGTCTTGTGCCGCATATATTTTTTAGTTCTTTTGCCATTGTGTTTTTTTAAGGATATATTCCCGTTTATCAATTTCCTCGTCAGGTTTTGGAAAATTAGAATCATTTCTCTATGCCGTTCATCCCTTTTTTTTAAATTTCTTCTAGAGTTTTAAAGTTTGTAACTCTTTCCTGCCATTGTCGTGTTTCTTTCTTTTGTGTTGTTCTTATTTAGTGGTTTTTCTCAGTGAGAATAACGTCAGTGATCTTTATCAATGTCTATGTGTAGCTTTATTTATGTGCGTGATTCTTCTAAAATAAAACACTGTAAATAAGATAAGTATTTTGTATGTTACTCAACCACAACCAGGTTACTCTGGTTCACGCTTACTAGTGAATTTACTAGTAAAACAACACATGTATGGCCAGGTAAATCGGATGCAAGTTCATTAGTAACTACTGGTGTGTGAGAAGAAAGCTCGTAGTCTACATAGGTACCTAGAAATGTGTACAATATTTCCTGATCTGGATACGCCGACAAATAACCGATTCTCAGCTGTGAGTACATGTTGAAGGTGATATATGTACGCCGTCTGACGGGGTACATATAGGAAACCGAGAACAGTGAAGTTAATCCTCTACGACATTTGAACCCTTTTTGAGTCTGCTCTATCATTGTATCCTACTTATTATCATCATCAAGTGCCGTCTCCGCAAAGAAGGTTGGCTGCAACAGACCTCCAACATCCGCTGTCTCTTGTTTTGGTGGTGCACTCTGCTAGACTGAAACCTGTCCATCTTTTGATGTTACTCTACAACTAGTATCTCTGCCTACCTCTTGTTCGCTTCCCTTTGACTTTACTCTCAAGTAAGGTCTTCAATAAGGTGATATATCTTTTAATGTGTCCAAAATATTTTATGTGCCTGATCTTTATTTCTCTTAGTAATTCTTTCTCCATATTAAGTGTCTTTAGCACCTCTTTATTTGTTTACTTCTCTTTCCATGATGTTCTCCCTATTCTTCTATATACCCACATCTCAAAGGCATCAATCATTTCTGATTATTTAGTGCATATGCATCTGAGCCATACATTAATATAGAATAGATGTAGCATTTCATAATACTCATTTTTAATTTTTTGTAATGTGTTTAGATGTTACTATTTTCCACATGACATTGAAGATACTTTTAGCCATTCCTATTCTCCTTTTAACTTCTGTTTCAAATCTGCCGTCATTTGTGACTAATTGTGCCTATGTGATATTGATCATGTTTTACTTGTTGTAGTTTCTCTCCATGTATGTTTATGTTTAGTTCCTGTTTTTCTGTGTCTTTGCTGATTATCATCGTTTTTTTTAATGGATATTTAATTCCAGTCCATATTTATTACTTGATTTATTTACTTGACCTGTTAGTCTTTGTAGTTAATATTCACTTTCTGCTAAAAAAAAACAGTGTCATCAGCATATCCCAGGCTGTTTATTATTTTCCCGTATCCAACCACGGCACGACTAAGACCGGATATCCATATTCTTCTTCTTCTTTCGTTCACTTGAAACATGTATATATCTGTAATTCTGTCTCCTTAATAAAACTCAGTCTTTTGGAGATCATACAGTGTCCCATAGAGTTTTGATTCCAGTGTTGTTTCCTCTGGCCAATATGTCTGCCTCAGCGTTTCATGCTCAGAACACTCTTGAAGTATATGTTTGGCACTCTGTGCTGCCTGTCCACATGTACACATGGCCGTGTTGCCAATCTTGAACTTTGTATACATGTGACTGCGGAGTCGGTTGTGTCCTGTTCTGAGACGTAGAATTATAACATGTACTGATCTGTTCATAATGTGATAGTCATCTTGTGTTGGTGTTTGTGGCTTTCTTATTGACTTGATCATTTGTTTTTTCTGATGGTAGGTGATTGGTATTTCTGGTTGGTCCTCGGCAGCACCTTCCTTCGCCAGTTGGCCTGCTCATTTCCTGGTATTCCACAGTGAGAGGGTATCCACTGCATAGTTACCCTATACTGGTACGACAATTCGCTAAGTAGTTTTTTCAATCCGTTAGTTTTCCAGACTCGAGAGCTTGAAGCACTGACCTTACATCTGTCAGGAATACCACAGGCTGTAGGCCAGAGTTGGAGTTCAGCAGTTTTTTTAGCTGCCACACTAATTGCCTGGGATTCTGGGATATCCATATAATAGTTTGGACAAGAAAACTATTTGTAACGTGACGCTTTCTTTTCTTAACTGATACCTTTCTATCGTACGCAGCATACATTAGGAGTCTGAGAGTACCACTGTTTGAATTGGTATTCGTAAGCCAACAAACAAGTGAGTGTTGCCTTCAATGCTGCTACTTTCATTTCATACTCGTTGTTGTAGTGGAGAAGGAAAACGATTACTCAAACGCCTTCCTGCTATTCAAGCAGGCAAAATATCTGGATGTATGTGTACAATGACGGATCAGCAACAAAAGCCACAACAAACTGCTGTAGAACATACATAATTTGTCCAGGATTCACCATCTATAAACAATCCATTTCGACAGGAATTAAATGTGCAAAATTCAAGAGAGAATCAACATACTTACAGCTGTTCCAAATTGGCAAATAATCGCGATCTTTAGCGGTTTTAAATCAGTCTTACAAGCTATCTAAAACACCACTACCCCAATTCACAACATCAGACAAAATATCTTCGAATTTTCTCGAAACACTACACCAATACTACAATGAATAGCAGCTTACTGAGACAACCCTGGTAACGAAAAAAACGACGAATTGACAAAATCAGAAATCTCTCAGACTTGGGTTTCTTAAAGCTTCATGGAATAAAAGTCTCTGCAAAAATACTATATACGACTGCAGTAGAGGATCTTGATAAAACTATAGTTCTGGACAATATAACAACAATAAATAGAATATAAATGAACAAATTATCACCGTTTACTTGTAAAGTTCAGTGTTTTTGTACTTTCTAAATGAAATTATGTGATTGTATTTTCTGAATTTGATAGATTAAAATATGGTTGAACATTTCGGAGACCCTGAACCGACATTGTGGCTGGTCTTGCAAGCCGACAGTGTAGAATCAAAACACTCGAAACGTGGAGAGTCAGAAGATAATAATCAATATCAATATAACACTCGTACGAGAATCAAAACACTCGTGCGAGAATCAAAACACTCGTACGAAACGTGGGGAGTTCTCAGAAGACAATAATCAATATCAATATCAGAAGACTATAAACAGAATGCCAAGCCTGGATTATATCAGAAGATAACAGATTAAGGGATTTTCACATTCTTCTCGTCTACCATCAGATAGTGCCCCCCAATAAAGCATTTATATGCATACACTGTCGTTACAAAGCAAAGGGCAGACCATGCTATAAATGGATTCAATCAATCAAGTGTCATGGCGAGTGGAGTAGGCAATCATTCTTGTCCACAGCTCTCTGTCTATTGTGGTGTTAATAAGTTCAATTGGTGACTTATTTTTGTGACACAGTGACAACTCATACATAAATTTCTCTCTTTGACTTCCTTTGTCTCTTTTCCCCTTGATCTTTCCTGTTATTGCTATATATTCAAGTTTTACTTTTCTCACCACATGATGACAACTAGAAAAGTTGGATTACAGAAATAAACCAGTCAACGAAAACAAACATACATGAAACAGTCGTGATATTTCACTTGAGAACTGGACATCGCCGTCTAAAAACACACACCGAATTGGGATCAGAGTGACTCTGCAACCTACATCTGCGGAGCTGCAACACAGACACCAGAAAATACACACTGCAGGATTATCCCAGTTTTGCTGTTCACAGAAAAACAGTCTGGTGTACATGAGCTTCTCTGCAAAAGTCATGGGGAACCAAAACCGATATAAAACAAACCGTTCTTTACATGACCAATATTGGGCTGGATGTTTAACAGTAGACAACAGAAGAAGAAGACAGATATAGGCTAAAAACACATCAGCACTTATTCATTTCTGTATTGTCTGATTTACATGTGTGTATGTTTCTGTGTGGTTTTTGGATGTAGTGAACAAGTCCTTGTACTGTAACTTCTGTCATTATACCAGCTCATTGCCTACACGATTTTCCCAGTTTTATTACATCATTTGTTATTGACTTATTTTATCTCTGCGTACTCAATTCACTACCTTTCCCTATTTATTCCAAATCACATACTCTGTGCAACGTGTATCTGCTATCCATGATTGTCTATACTTAATCCGTTTTCATTCTGTCTCATATAAGCGTTGGTGTAAGTGGTCTAGGTCAATGTTGATGACATCGAGGTATGCCATTATCTGCACCACACGATGTCGTACCTCAATCTCGGGAAAATCTAACAAGATTATCCAGGCAGTTAGTGAGGTTATCTTTAGTACGTTATATTACTTCACGCAAAAATTAATTTTAAACTTTTCCCAAATTATTAACTTGTATGTGACAATGTGGGCAGACTAAATCCATAATTCATGTCACATACCACTTGTGTGTGCAGATGAAGAATATGTTAACATGACTCTAATAGCACTTGTGTTGTTTTTTCTAAATACGTTGCCAATATGTTTGCTGAATGAAAGGCATATGTCAAAAGTTACCCTTAGATAAATTAACTCGTGTTCGTTATCGATAATTGGTTCCAAATAAATTGGTAGTAAATATAGCGTGATATTTAAGGAGAACTGTTGCTTTCGATGGATTCACATCATTGTCGGTAGCTCACCATAGTTTGGATAGGTAGAACATACACATATTTCAACTCAGATATATGGGAATGACGAATACATATAATATAATGTAGGAAAATATAAGGTTTGCAAGTATAATATTTCTGTTTAGCTGGAGGAACTAGTTAAATTAAACACAAGTCATGATGTCCCTCAGGGTGGGTTGTGTATTTTAACTATCTGAAAGTGTCAACGACAGAATACTTAAAAACGTTGTTACGTCTATGATTCAGAATCTCCCTGTACTTAAAATGGCAGGACAACGTTTTCATTTGATTGAGTGGATAATTATTTTCTGAAAATCACCGGGCAATGGCTGGCCTTCTTCTTTGTTCTCTTCTGTTTTCGCTTTCAAACTCCTGCAGATTATCGTAATATAATCCGGAGAATGCTCCTCGATGGAAATCACGCGGAGCTTTCGTGTTTGTTATCAGAGAAGGAACGCAGAAGAAGAAACCATTCTTTTAACATATACTGATCAGACAACATCAACAAACATCAACAAACAAACCAAGTCTTCTATATATTTAAATAAGATGATATGCCTAGTAAAACACTCTTAAAACAAGCACATGCAGTTCATTGTTTCAATGTAATTTATAATTTGAAAACTATAATGGTTGGCACAGAAAACCATGTACTAAATATTTCTCGAATCGAGGTATACTTATCATAATTTATATGTTTGGCATTGGAAGGTAGTTTCTGAATAGTGAACAGACAACGTACACTAGAGTATACAACTGTATAAGGATTCAGCAAACAAAGAAGTTGCCAAATTTCACGCCAAACCAACACTTTTGTTTAGCAAAAGTAAAACTTTCTAAAAGAACTATGTTAGATGGTGTTATTATATATATATATATATATATATATATATATTCTGTTGTTAAATTAACGTTAATTAAGTGCAATAATGAAACAGTATACGCAACATTAAAATTTAACTCTTTCATTATTTTGATCGTTCCTATTTGGTGTATAACTTTATTTAGGCGTATTTTGGTATTGTGAATTAAATACTAAATAAAGTAAACAAGTTACTGTAGATACCAAACTATCAATATTATAAATAACAATAAAATATAGAACAAAGACAATTATGAACGTGTCGGTCCTATTGGGACCTTTATAGAGAAACAAATAACAGTTAAGAAACCACAATCATAAAAAATGTGATTTTGTTATTGTGGTTGACAATATAACAATATTTTGGTCATATCCAACGCCATGACAGCATAGAAAAAGACCATAATGGAGGGGATGATACCTGGAAGACGAACAAGAGGAGATCAAGAAGAGGATGGACACAAGATATCAAAGACCACCTGATGACGACATTAACAGAAGCAGGAAGGCTGGTTCAAGATCGACAGTAGTTTCGAATGGCTGTGATGACTGCTACATCCTGCTCAGAATATGCTGCCTGATGATGATGATGGTTGATAGCAACAATATGTTTTAGTGTGTTTATGGAAAGTGAAAAAACGTTTGAGCACATTAAGAACACTTTATGTTTGAGGTTTTTAAGGGAATGCTATATAGCTTAAATATGGTGTAGTTAAAAACAAAAGTGAATAAAAATGCAATTCTTCGATGAAAGGTTTAGTAATGTAACACCCTGTGATGTTTCCTTGAAAGAAAACTCATCAAAGTCTGCCTGAAGTACCCTTGATCTTCAGTCAGGTCTTCCACATCCTACAGTTCAACTCCAAATGCGTATTTAATATAATTTCTTCTCAGTTTTCCTATTTTGTAAGGTTCTAGAACCATGAAATCAATTACTATGTTTTACAAAGAAATGCTGAATCTAATATGATCAAATTATTGAATGTTTGAGGATAAACATTCCTATGTTGTAATGAATTCACCGCGACGTTTATGTGGTGTAACTTATCTCTTGTAATCTTTCTTCGCATTTGTCGCGTTTAAATAATTCAGCAGCGGAGAGTACATAGAATGGCACGGATTACACCAAAAACCATGGAGGCCTACTGTGATCCTCCCACGCTCGATCTGTTAAGGGACATGTGTGGTAAGGATAGGGCTTATTAGCCATCTACGAACTCATAGTCAATGACATAACTCTATCGCCTTTTCCACAGTTGCCGTTAGTCGTCGTGGGGAGTTTAAGTTTTCTGTCTTTGGTAGGCGTGTTACCAAAAATAAAACATAAAACAACTTAACAACGAGATACAGTTTTTTGTATATCTTGACATTTGCCCAGTGTTACCACAGCCACCTACTTCCTGTTTAGGGTTGTTACCCTACACTGGAAGATTTATCCCTTTTTGTCTTTGGCCAACTTGTTTGCGCTTGCCACAGTTAGGCCGCGTTTTTTAACGACCTCTCTAATTTAATCTTTTTATCTTGTTCTTCGTCTTTCTCTTGCTTTGTAGCCGTTCTTTCTGCTGTTGTATGCCTAGATTGCTGGTTGTGATGGTTCATTCGCATAAAGCGGCCAAACCAGTTGATATGTTCTCTCTATATATTGTTTGTTGGATATGGATTACTATCTTTCTGGTGTCTTCATTTTTCATTCGGTCTCTTCAGGCGAAGCTTATACCATTTCTCCAGCATTTCATCTAACATGTTGTAATAATTATCATCAGTGCATTTGTTAGGGGGCCATGTCTGGAACTGGTAACATAACGTTGGAATAAAGATGGTGTTTATTATATATTGTTTCGTCGCCATATTGATCGCTAGTGAAACATCAGTGATCGTTGATATGTTGCAGAGTTATCATTTTGGAAGCTCATTTTCTTTTCTCTGTCAATTTTGCCGTCTTTCGTAAAAATGCTTCCTAGATATTTAAATTCTCATGTCTTAGTTTTGTGCCGCTAACATACACAATTAGCTATTCTGTTACCATGCATATTTTCATACGTTCTGTTTGTTTTTTATGTGTTTATTGTCATATTGTATTGCTTTCAGGCTGCCTAAAATGAATTTTTGTGTCTTTGTAGTTCATATAATCTTGATCATCAGCTAAGAATAGATCGCGCAGAGAGTTACCTATGTCTCTTGTTGTTTCTGTCTCTTCGTACAATTTATTTTATGATATAATTGTTTGTTACTCTGTTGTGTTATTTATCATATGTATATAATTGGTAGCATATCCTATCCAGGACGTAGATATCAACCCAGCATTTGTTGGCTGTGGTGATTTTCTAGGCAATATAAATACGTTCAGTAGGTTGCCATTGCTTTCTGAACGGTCCGGATGCACAATTGCCTGTGATGAGGATCGAACTCGGTACTTTTGCCGTCACAGACGCGCTCTGTACCACTTCGCTACAGAGCCGGACGCATATGTTATGTAAATACATTATGTAATTTATTTTTTATATCATTGCATTTTCACTCTATCTAAATAAACTCAAGTACTAAGCATGATGATAATCGACAATAATACTTAGTTTCATTTGTCCTCATGCTTCTTACTTGAATTTACTTATATAAGCTATTATTTGAAGCAACATTGTAATGTCTAGATTATTTATGTTTATATGTAGGCCCATAGGTCGTTATAGAACGAAGATGAATGTTCTATGTTTGTGTTTCTGAGGATGCGTCAATCAAGCGTTCCAACTGAATTAATTTGGACTCCATTTGTTCCGTATTTGATTATTGTTTGACATTTAATTGGTCGTAATTGGTGTCCCATGTCACAAATAGCCATGGCCAACCAAATCAGACGCAAACCGGACACCAGTTCATGTTTAACGTTTTAATTGACAGATGGTATATATCCATGACGGTCGCGCTTCAATACTTGTACACAATGTTCGTTATTGTAATAGTCCTTGTCTGGATTGGTCCGTTCTCAGTGACTTGAGTACACAGGTTGAATGTCTTGTCGATATCACATCTTTTTTGGGGATGTGTTGGTCATGCAGGAAAAACCTGTTTGCTCGAGTTGCCAGGCGATTCGTTGTCAATAGTGCGTACCTAATTCAATTCCTGTCAGGTGTAAGAATTATTTTCACTCTATAAGTATCTATAAGTTTAAAGGAGACAAAGAAAGGGGGGGATATTTTCTTTTCTTTTTTCCTATTGGCTAAGTTGTTACAATGTACCTCTTACGTGAGCTTCTTTTGAAAGCGGGTCTTAGTCCTATTTCGTTATATCAGAGATTTTCATGAAAAAAAGACAAATGGAGGTTGTTACTCTGATAATCCTGCCACCACAAACTCCACAAATTTGATGCGTGTTGTTGGTTGCATTATCATCCACGTGAGAACCCCTGTCATCGCCTATATCTCCATTCTCATACTAGATGCTGTTATTAGATCACAGTAGATCTCTTAATGATTGTATATAGTTTTATCTTTCCAGAGGGGGCGCACGACAAAGGAGTGGTCAATTCCATTTCTATCATTCTCTGAATATGTGCATTGTCGACTTCACCTTTGTGTTATCCACGAATGATCAAATAAAAAGTTCACTCTTATCTGATTTTGTGACGGCTCCTTCACCTACGGATGTTTGCACTATTTGGTTATAGGAAATTCCTTCAACTGCGAATTTTTTCCCTATTTATTATAGGAAATCTCCTTCTTCAACTGCGGATGTTTGCCCTATTCGGTTATAAGAAATCTACTTCAGCTGCGAATATTTGCCCTATTTGTGTTGAAGAAAATGTCACCCTCAACTACGGATGTTTGCCTATGTGAATTTAGAATGTGTTACATATATGAACTTATCGTGTTTGCCCTATTTGGTTATAGGAAATCTCCTTCTTCATCTGTGGATTTTTGCCATATTTCGTTATAGAAAATCTCCTTCAACTGTGGACATATGCCCTATTTGGTTATAAGAAATCTCCTTCAACTGTGGATATTTGCCCTATTTGGTTATAAGAAATCTCCTTCAACTGTAGACATATGCCCTATTTGGTTATAAGAAATCTCCTTCTTCCACTGCCGATGTTTTCCCTATGTGGTTATAGGTAATCCCCTCAACTACGGATATTTGCCCTATATGGCTAAAGGAAATCTCCTTCTTCAGCTGCGAATGTTTTCCCTTTGTGAACTGCTGATGTTTGCTCTATGTGAATTGCTATTTTCTTCGCTATATGAACATAAGATATATGCCTATTTGGTTATAAGAAATCTCCGTCAACTGCGGATATTTTCCCTATTTGGTTACAGGAATCTCCTTCTACACCTGCGGATGTTAACCCTATTTCGTTATAGGAAATATCCTTTAACTGCGGATATAACTATTTATATAACTATTTCGTTATAGAAACACATTTTTTCCATTAAAAAAGATAAATTATTCGTAAAACTAGTACTTAAGTGAAATACATTTGTTACCTATTTGACGCAATAGTTTAAGTTAGTACAATGTGCCTCTTATGGTGAGGTACGCTTCTTTCAGTCGCGAACGATAATCTTATAGTGGAGACAGCGGGTCTGAAAAACAAATGTTTTGTAATATCACGGCTTTTCTTAAAATAACCAGTAAAAACACCACTACCGCGAAATGAATTGATTTTATATAGTAATATTTCTGGTGTCCACTCAAGTATATCCGTAGCTCTCCAATTTTCCAAATATTTTTCCTCGTGTTATCCTTCAAATAACACTACACTATCCTATGACGCATAGCTCCCGTTGGAAAAATCAGGTCTAGATTGTGAATTTATTTTCTAATTAATTATCCATATCTGGGTTGCATTTTTATCTGGCTGGGTTTTCTCCCATTTCTTTGTAAATTCCCCATTGACGATATCAAAGAGTGATTGTTTCCTCCGACTTCCTTCTTTTCGTAGATCTGCTCCAACGTCGCCTGTTTACTTGGTTTTTGCCTCCTGGGGAATATACGGCATTCCATTGAGAGAATAAACATCACCTCCTGCTAGTGAATAAACTTTCACTGTAGCCCCATCACCTCCTGCTAGTAAATAAACGTTCACTGTAGCCCCATCAACTCTTGATAGCGAATAAATATTCACTGTAGCTCCATCAACTCCAGCTAGTAAACAAATATTCACTGTAGCCTATCAACTCCTGCTAGTAAATAAATATTCACTGTAGCCCCATCAACTCCTGCTAGTAAATAAATATTCACTGTAGCCCCATCAACTCCTGCTAGTAAATAAATATTCACTGTAGCCCCATCAACTCCTGCTAGTAAATAAATATTCACTGTAGCCCCATCAACTCCTGCTAGTAAATAAATATTCACTGTAGCCCCATCAACTCCATCTAGTAAATAAATATACACTGTAGCCCCATCAACTCCTGCTAGTAAATAAATATTCACTGTAGCCCCATCAACTCCTGCTAGTAAATAAACGTTCACTGTAGCCCCATCAACTCCTGCTAGTAAATAAATATTCACTGTAGCCCCATCAACTCCTGCTAGTAAATAAATATTCACTGTAGCCCCATCAACTCCTGCTAGTAAATAAATATTCACTGTAGCCCCATCAACTCCTGCTAGTAAATAAATATTCACTGTAGCCCCATCAACTCCTGCTAGTAAACAAATATTCACTGTAGCCCATCAACTCCTGCCAGTAAATAAATATTCACTGTAGCCCCATCAACTCCTGCTAGTAAATAAATATTCACTGTAGCCCCATCAACTCCTGCTAGTAAATAAACGTTCACTGTAGCTCCATCAACTCCTGCTAGCGAATAAACGTTCGTTGTACTCCCATCATCTGTCATATGGCATATTCTTTACAGAACGTTGTATTCCAAATGAACTTCCTGAACCCTTCTCTGTTTTGGGCGATGCGTCGTGCATTTTCTAACGACGTATTCATATTATCATTTTTGTCATCAGTCCAACGTTTTCTTGGTCTGCCCTTTCTCCTCCACCCATGTGCTCTGTCCTCCATTTTTTTGTCTTAATAAACAGTTGTGTCTCTTTATATGACCAAACAGGTATAGATTTCTTTTTGCTATTGGGTTTAGTAATCAACACTCTGGAATCTTCAATGTCTTTATAATATTCGAACATTTTTCTCGTGTTTTTCCTTCCATGATATTCTAAGTAACTTTGTTTCATTTCATCTCTCAAAGGCATTGATCTTCTTTGCCTCTAGTCAATTCGCCCATCACCTCCTGTTACTAAATAAACGTTCCATGTAGCCCCATCACCTCCAGCTAGTAAATAAACGTTGTATGTAGCCCCATCACCTCCTGCTAGTAAATTAACGTTACCTGTAACCCCATCACCTCCTGGTAGTACATAAACGTTCACTGCATGCCCATCACCCCCTGCTAGTAAATAAACGTTCCATGTCGCCCCATCACCTCCAGCTAGTAAATAAACGTTGTATGTAGCCCCATCACCTCCTGCTAGTAAATTAACGTTACCTGTAACCCCATCACCTCCTGGTAGTACATAAACGTTCACTGCAGGCCCATCACCCCCTGCTAGCAAATAAACATTCCATGTAGCCCCATCACCTCCAGCTAGTAAATAAACGTTGCATGTAGCCCTATCAACTCCTGCTAGTAAATAAACGTTGTATGTAGCCCCATCACCTCCAGCTAGTAAATAAACGTTGTATGTAGCCCCATCACCTCCAGCTAGTAAATAAACGTTGTATGTAGCCCCATCACCTTCAGCTAGTAAATAAACGTTGTATGTAGCCCCATCACCTCCAGCTAGTAAATAAACGTTGTATGTAGCCCCATAACCTCCAGCTAGTAAATAAACGATGTATGTAGCCCCATCACCTCCAGCTAGTAAATAAACGTTGTATGTAGCCCCATCACCTCCTGCTAGTAAATAAACGTTGTATGTAGCCCCATCACCTCCAGCTAGTAAATAAACGTTGTATGTAGCCCCATCACCTCCAGCTAGTAAATAAACGTTGTATGTAGCCCCATCACCTCCAGCTAGTAAATAAACGTTGTATGTAGCCCCATAACCTCCAGCTAGTAAATAAACGATGTATGTAGCCCCATCACCTCCAGCTAGTAAATAAACGATGTATGTAGCCCCATCACCTCCTGCTAGTAAATAAACGTTGTATGTAGCCCTATCACCTCCAGCTAGTAAATAAACGATGTATGTAGCCCCATCACCTCCAGCTAGTAAATAAACGATGTATGTAGCCCTATCACCTCCTGCTAGTAAATAAACGTTGCATGTAGCCCCATTACATACTGCTAGTAACACATCACCGTTTGGTCAGTTGCTGATCGTAAAGTTTTTCTATTGATTTTTATAAACACGCAATTTTCTTAGATTGGGAGAATTATGTATTAAACGTGCAACTAGCACAATCAGAAATCTGCAGAATAGAATAAGGAACATATCCAGCCAGGAGCCATAGGAACCATTGGTATGCATATAATGAAGAAGACTAGGCTGAAAATCTATAGATCTGTCAATGCTGTTCAATGAGTACAGTTTTGTTCGTTCATAACATAGAACTCATACTGATAAACTTCAGAATCGTGTACTGTATTATTATCAGACATTGTTTAAAAAATGTATTCTACAAATTTTATATTTACTATGTCACTTTAATGACACAATTAATTACAATGAGACTAAGAATTCCATCCATTAGACCGTTACATTTCACCACCGTTCAAATTTTTCACTTTAATTTACTCATAATAAATAATGTAACGGAAAGAATTAATTCAAAACCCTAACAATGTATCATAGATTAATTATCAAGTAAACACTTTTAGTAATTATAATCTTGTACTTCGATTGCAACACGCATCAAGTAATACACTGAAACAAGCAAATTAATATTAATGAAAGCACTTTGCTAACACAATGTGTTTACCACAATGGAATGATGCAGCACTCAAAAAAACAGTGTATCTCATTGTTACTGGAGAAGGATAATTATCAAAGTTAAATTGAAAGATAAAATGAAATGAGAGACGAGAAAAGGGTATTACTTTTCGGATGATGAATCCTCTACCATAGAAACATCAGATTATGTGCTGCAGTTTCTTTTCTCCTCCTTGCTAAACGCGTATCATAACTGTTGAAATTTGAGGTTCACTAACAGTAGCACAACATCTCCTATTGAAATTAACAGATACAAGTTGAAGTGCACTAATACTAGCACATCTCCTCTTAGTTAGTTAGTCGTCGGATCATCATAATTAGTTAGTTAGTCTTCGGATCACCATCACTGCAAACTGGACATGTCCATAGTTGCTTCGATCTCTTCCTGAGTGTATCCGCCATTACACTTCTGCTGACAGAACCGGTCCTATGCTGGTTGACCATCATTCTTCTGCGCCCTTCAACATGTTCACTTCTAGCAACACCACATTTCAATCCCTGATCTTTAATCCTGGCCATTGAAAAGGAATCATCATCCACATTAGTCTCACTCTAGCGTGCTATATCTCTTAAGGAGTTCAAAACGTCAGCGCAATCCATTGCCCCATCGCCATGTGCCTCAATTGCGCATGCTGCCAGTTGATCTGCCCTTTCTTGGCCTCGAACACCCACATGTCCCGGCACGAAAATAAATGTAACCACTTTTAGCCTCGCCTTTCTCAAGGCCTCAATCCACTGTTCGCGAACGAGACCCACATGTACCTTCTTAATCATACTCATAGAGTCACTCAAAATACAGACCTGCGTTACCTTCTGTGTGCATACCCACTCTAATGCCCTGATCACCGCCATACTCTCCATGGTCATACTACTCGTAGTGACCGCAAAGGCACCACTCTCCTCCCTGATCACATCCCCCTCTTTGGTATTCTCACTTACCATAGCTTGCACTTCTTTCTCCACAGCAGTGGGACACCATTCTCTGCATTTCCTGCTCAGTCATATTACTACTATCAAAAAAGTTTCGAAATATGTGGGTAGACTTATCCATTCCGCACCTGCTGCCACATCCTGCAATCTGTACACGCTTTGTATGACATCATCAGCACCTCCCATCCACGACCTCCCTCTCTTGAGGCTGCTGCCTTTAACTTTCTGTATTTCGTCATGCAACGGGGGTTCCTTGGGAACATCCAACGGAGAATCCAACATCTCCTCTAGAATCTAACAAATACACGTTGAAGTACACTAATACTAGTACATCCCCTCTGGAATCTAACAAATACAAGTTGAAGTACACTAATACTAGTACATCCCCTCTAGAATCTAACAAATACACGTTGAAATACACTAATACTAGTACTTCTCCTCTTGAATCTATAAAATACACGTTGAAGTACACTAATACTAGTACATCCCCTCTGGAATCTAACAAATACAAGTTGAAGTGCACTAATATAAGATGTTTGGAGAGCTTTCTGTGTTAATGTCTCTAGTGTGTCACTAAAACGATACTAACGGATTTGTTATCTTATACTAGCACAGCCTCTCTTGAATCTAAAATATTCCAATTGTAGTTCACTAATACTAGCAGAACTTCACCTCTTGAATCCAACAGTTGAAGTTCACTAATACTGGAACTGTTCACATTGAAGTACGAATGCAATACAACTAATCTGTAAACGAAAACATCCTTCATTGTACGCTTTTCGTGACATATTTTTGACCTTTCACACAAAGACACTACTATATTGTGCGTCACTTCGAGGTGCTGCTCACGTGTCGCAAATAGAGGAAGAGTTCGAAGTAGCATCTCGAACTAACGCGCAACAAGTATGTCTTGCGCCGTATTGTTTAAGATAAGTCCAAGAAAGGTCTCCGTTGAGCGGATGTTTACAAGTTAGTTGTCTCGCCTTCCCTATAGCTCGTATGCGTTTGTTGCTACTCTTGACTCACAGATGAAAGTTGCAATTCACTAACACTAATTAGACTTGAAAGTCTCTGATATTCGCAATGTCTGTCCTCTTGAATCTAACAGATACAAGTTAAAAATCACTGGTATTCACAATGTCTCTCCTCTTGAATCTAACAGATACAAGTTGAAAGTCACTGGTATTCACAATGTCTCTCCTCTTGAATCTAACAGATACAAGTTGAAAGACACTGGTATTCACAATGTCTCTCCTCTTGAATCTAACAGATACAAGTTGAAAGTCACTGGTATTCACAATGTCTCTCCTCTTGAATCTAACAGATACAAGCTGAAAGTCACTGGTATTCACAATGTCTCTCCTCTTGAATCTAACAGATGCCCTTCTTCTTCTTGTTGGCAGTTTTATATATCTATACAGCAAGTCCGGTTTTCTAGACAAATGCTGCTGTATGTGAATGCCCCTCAAGACTCCCATGCAGCTTTCTATGAATGTTAATCTCTGTGGACAATACACCTCCCTCAACTTTGCGTATAATGCCGTCTTGAGGAATATGTCCTTGCTGCTGCCCACATGGACACAGATGTGATGGAACCAATCAATTGAAGTCACTGTTAAGTCTGTTGTGCCATGTCCTTGTACAGAAGATTATAATTTTCTCGGCTCTGGAAGCGGTTTAAAAGTTTCTCAACAGGGTTTGGAAACTAAGATTTGTCGACCATTCCCGACATCATTGTTCGGTAGCACAATCATTCCCAAACAAGCACAAGCGCTGAAGCCCGATTTACCAGACCGAGAGACTCATCAGCAACAATGGTATCAAATGTTAGTTATCCCGATTAGTTAACAAGCATTAGTGGTTTTTTTAATGTAATCCTTGTTATATTCCTAAGACTTCTTCTTCTGCGTTCGTTCTCATACTCCTGCAGTTTAGCAGGATGTAGTCCGGAGAAAGGAATGCGGTGTGTAATGGTTTACAGCATTGCTTCGATATCTGCGCCTTTCGGCCTGACACATCCGACATCAGCATGGCTATGGGTTACTGACCCTATATGGGATGGGACAGCCAACTCCATCCCAAAACCTCCTTAGTCGCCTTTTACGGACATGCGTGAAAGGTAAAAAGTGTTGCTATTCTTTGCTCACCTTTCAGGCCCCGGTAACACACAGGCGATTCCTAAGACATATCTACAGTCATTGTTGTAGTCGGAAGCGCACGTTCATCCGGTTAGTTTGTGTTGAAATTGGAAATAAATTATTTAATCTGTTATGATTAATTATTACGTTAAATATTTTTCTGTTGGATGTGAAGATACAAATGTTTTGGTGAATATGGGGATTCATTTTCACGTTTCCTGCTATGTGAAAATGATTCCTTGTCAAACGATTCCTTGTCAAAAACAATACTGCAGGGAACTGTCGAGGGTGGAAGAAGCAGAGGAGGACAAATAAAGACATGGACAGACAACATCAAGGAATGGACAGGGCTAGATATTTCCACACTCATCCGCATCGCTGAGGATAGAATTCGCTGGAGGACTCTGTGTGCTGAAGCATCCAATGTGGTACCCCTACGACCCTGAAGGGTTATGGGTTTATTGATTGATTCCTGCTATGTTATATACACTCAAGCACCTCATTTCTTTACTGTTTTGGTTGCTGATCAATTGATATTTGCCTGTGTCCATGCTACTATGTTGTACACATCTTCAATCGTGTTCAGCTCTTTTATAATGTAAGTGTTGTCTATGGTAGTTCTGATAGTCACATGGTGATATGTTCCACGGAACTAGAGATGGTGATATGTTCCACGGAACTGGAGATGGTGATATGTTCCACAGAACTGGAGATGGTGATATGTTCCACGGAACTGGAGATGGTGATATGTTCCACGGAACTGGAGATGGTGATATGTTCCACGGAACTGGAGATGCTGATATGTTCCACGGAACTAGAGATGGTGATATGTTCCACGGAACTAGAGATGGTGATATGTTCCTCGGAACTAGAGATGGTGATATGTTCCACGGAACTGGAGATGGTGAAATGTTCCACGGAACTGGAGATGGTGATATGTTCCACGGAACTGGAGATGGTGATATGTTCCACGGAACTGGAGATGGTGATATGTTCCACGGAACTGGAGATGGTGATATGTTCCACGGAACTGGACATGGTGATATGTTCCACGGAACTGGAGATGGTGATATGTTCCACGGAACTGGAGATGGTGATATGTTCCACGGAACTAGAGATGGTGATATGTTCCACGGAACTGGAAAAAGAGTTGTCTAATTATTTTTTTGCTATACACATGCTGTTGCTTAGGTACGTCCCACTAACAAACCACCCATGCAACAGAAAACCTTAGTAGATACCATGCCGTTATACTAATGCTCTTTTCTGGATGCTTTGTAGCATGTCATATATACAATTATAAGCCCCTTATGAGTAGAAGGCACCTTAAATAGGCATTGCGCTAAGCCAAAACCTGAATTCTCCTGGGTATAAATGTAACCTTGGAGAACCATCCCCATTGCACATAGGAAGCAAGAGCTAATCGTTCGCAATTCCTGGAGTTTGAAAGAAAGAAAGAAAGACGTATATTTATTTTAAAATAAAAATTAAGTGCATTCTGAAATAAATACAACAATATTTATTCAAAATGTAGAAACTAATGCATGGATGTTTCATGTGTGTTTGAAAATATAAATCTCTACGGCAATTTCATATTTAAAACTTTAAAATCTCATGCTCATTTCAAAGATGAAGTATCGTCAATAACGTTTCTAGACTATGAGGCCGCAAGATATGGGGGGTTGGGGCAATATGAATAGCTCGCTATTCACTCAAATGGTGGCATTACATTTCACAAACGAATGAAAAGAGCAATTAATTCTTCTATAAATCGGTCTGCTTGAGCAGAAATACTTCATACGCGAAAAGCATTTCAATTTCCTGGTTCATGTTTGATGTATCCCAGCATGGTGTCTTTTAGAATTGAGATGCTGGAGTAATACACATCTCTTAGTTTAGCCTTTTTCTGTTAACTCACTTCTTCTCAACATCCTATCAGTTAACAGCATGAAGTTCGCAGAAAGAAATATGTTGTGTAATGGTTTACAGTGTTAAAATGTGATATCTATTGACTTTTGTCTCACAGTGAGACTGCCAAATATGTCCCTCCTTTGTAGTCCCTTCTACGATATGCATTGCAGAAAACCATGCCGATATTACTTAATAACCTCGGTCTCCAGTAACTAACCACAGTCTCCAGCAACTAACCACAGTCTTCAGTAACTAACATCAGTCTCCAGTAACTAACCTCAGTCTCCAGTAATTAACCTCAGTCTCCAGTAATTAGCCTCAGTCTCTAGTAATTAACCTCAGTCTCCAGTAATTAACCACAGTCTTCAGTAACTAACATCAGTCTCCAGTAATTAACCTCAGTCTCCAGTAACTAACATCAGTCTCTAGTAATTAAGCTCAGTCTCCAGTAATTAACTCAGTATCCAGTAACTAACCTCAGTCTTCAGTAACTAACATAAGTCTCCAGTAACTAACATCAGTCTCCAGTAACTAACATCAGCCTTCAGTAACTAACTTCAATCTCTAATAACTAACCTAGGTCTCCAGTTACTAACCTCAGCCTTCGGTAACTAACCTCAGTCTTCAGTAACTAACCTCAGCCTCCAGTAACTAACCTCAGTCTCTAGTAACTAACCTCAGTCTCTAGTAACTAACCTCAGCCTCCATTAACTAACCTCAGTCTCCAGTAACTAACCTCAGTCTCTAGTAGCTAACCTCAGTCTCTAGTAACTAACCTCAGTCTCTAGTAACTAACCTAGGTCTCCAGTAATCAACCTCAGTCTCCAGTAACTAACCTCAGTCTCTAGTAACTAACCTCAGCCTCCATTAACTAACCTCAGTCTCTAGTAACTAACCTCAGTCTCTAGTAACTAACCTCAGTCTCTAGTAACTAACCTAGGTCTCCAGTAATCAACCTCAGTCTCCAGTAACTAACCTCAGTCTCTAGTAACTAACCTCAGCCTCCATTAACTAACCTCAGTCTCCAGTAACTAACCTCAGTCTCTAGTAACTAACCTCAGCTTCCATTAACTAACCTCATTCTCCAGTATCTAACCCCCAGTCTCTAGTAACTAACCTCAGTCTCTAGTAACTAAACTCAGTCTCTAGTAACTAACCTAGGTCTGCAGTAATCAACCTCAGTCTCCAGTAACTAACCTCAGTCTCTAGTAACTAACCTCAGTCTTCAGTAACTAACCTCAGTCTCTAGTAACTAACCTAGGTCTCCAGTAACTAACCTCAGCCTCCAGTAAATAACCTCAGTATTCAGTAACTACCCTTGGTCTCCAGTAACTAACCTCAGCTTCCAGTAATTAACCTCAGTCTCCAGTAACTAACCTCAGCCTCCAGTAATTAACCTCAGCCTCCAGTAACTAACCTCAGCCTCCAGTAACTAACCTCCGTCTCCAGTAACTAACCTCAGCCTCCAGTAACTAACCTCTATTCCAGTAACTAATCTCGATTTCCAGTAACTAATCTCGGTTTATAGTAACTAACCTCGATCTCTAGTAGCACAAATGCCACCAAATTGTGTTCTTATTAGCAATGGTATGTCGAAGTACATGTTAAAGTTCTAATAATATTCGCAAATTTCACAGCGTGTTAGCCTTTGAGTTAGCTTATCTCACAGCCCTTTAGTCATATTATTAATATATCCAATAGAACGTTAGCCATTGTTGTCGCGAGTCTCAGAGCTCCTTATTCATAGCAGTAGTATATCCCAGAGTCAGGTTAGTCATGGTAGTAGAAAATCCCATAATTAGTTATTCATAGTAAAAGAAAATCCAACTCCTATTTGCAGACGACCAAGCACTAGTAGCATCATCAGACGAGCAACTGCAAAGACAAATAGACAGGTTACATCAAACATGTTACGCATGTGGTTGCGTCTGTGGGTCTCAGCAATGGCCCACTAGACAAACTACCCATGCAACAGAAAACCTTAGTGGGTGACTTGCCGTTATATTGAGGTTAATTTTAAGAGAAGCTTCATGGAACGTCATCTATACAATTATGCTTTTATTTTGTTGTTGAAATGTTAACCTGAATATATATGCATGCACCCTTTGTAGTTGGAAGGGAGCCAGAGATGTACTGTGCAGCACTGGGGAGGAGGAAACTGACAGCACTGTTTATTTCCTATGGCTTAGACCCATCATAGAGGCACAGTGACTCAGGACGTGACAATCCTTTTGACTTGAACATTTTGTTACATGCCTGGAGCAATAGAGATGTTCGGCATAACCAGTAGTCAATTGGTGGCGGGGAATGAGCACAGTCAACCATATCTTGGCTACAGGGGCTAGGAGAAATGTGTAGGTTGAAACCTACTTTCCTGGAGGTGTGATAGTTATTCTCTGGCTCTATCCCGGGGTGGGCCGAAAATCCACAGACTTCCCAGCAATATAATGCTATTTAATGGCATTATGTCAAATGAAATGAGCCCATGGACCGCAGGATCAGCAACCAACCATCAAATATGTCAAACCTTTAACATGAAAATAAATATAGAAAATACCGAAGTAATGAAGATAGGAAGAACAGAAAGAAACACCAATATATATATATATATATATATATATATATATATATATATATATTGGTTACAGCAGACTTAAACAAGTGAAAGAATTCACATACATAGGAAGCACTATAACAACAGACAGTAAGAGCAGCACAAAAATAAACAATAGATGTAGTAAAGCATACCGAGTCGTATGGCAAATGGCAACAATCTTAAGAAATACAAATTGAGATTTAACACCAAACTAACAATATTCAAACGATAAGTATACCAACACTGTTTTGCCAACGCCAAACATGGACAACGACAGCAGAAGACAAACGTAAGCTTGTGGCAGCTTAAATTTCATTCTTATGCAAAATCCTAGGAATATCACTAAGAGGCAGAGTATGAAATGAAGACATTAGACAAAGAACAAGCACCACCCCAATCTTGAAATATATATAGGGACAACAGATCAAATGGTTTGCAAACATCAGTATATTACCATCAGACACCATACCACAGCAGGCTATGCTACACTAATAAAGAGGCCGATCATGAACTCTATGGACCAACGAAATAAAAGATGCAACAAATTCCACAAAATACCCAGCACAAACAAGGGCCATCTCCAGACAACTCTTCTATCCCTGACGCTGAAATGTAACAAAGGGTTTAGCGATAGATAGATAGATAGATAGATAGATAGATAGATAGATAGATAGATAGATAGATAGATAGATAGATAGATAGATAGATAGATAGATAGATAGATAGAAAGATAGACAGACAGACGGTCGGACAGTGGGACGGACGGATTGAAGAATGGATGGAGAGATAGATTGATAGTAGCAGATCACAAAATCCGGAAGTAATAGTAGTTATTTAGTTATTCCTCTAGGGCAAAGACGACACATAGGGCGGATGTTATAGATTTCCATGTCTCTCGTTTCATTGCACTATGTTTTAAGTCTTCATTGTTTCTGATACCGATGGTGAAGAGTTCTCTTGTAATAGTTCTACATAAGGTTTCTCTTGGTCTTCCTCGTTTTCTCTTGCCCCTTTGTGACCACATCGAAGCTTGACAGGGGAACCTTTTGGTATCCATTCGCAGTGCGTCTCCGATGTAATTCCATCGACGCCTTCTAATATAGGTGAATAGATATTCTTGTTTTGCTTATTGCCTGACAACTGTGTTTGATTTAAAGTCTGACCAATAGATGTTCATAATAATAGTAGCAGGAAATCCCATAATCTTTTAGTCATAGTAGTAGCGAATACCATAATCTGTTAGTGATAGTAGTAGCGAATCCCATAATCTGTTAGTCACTGTAGTAGCACATCACATAATCCGTTAGTCATATTAGTGGCAAACCTCGAACCCGTTAGAGTCATATCATCAGTATATTCCAGGGAGCGATAGAGTGGTAGAAATGACGCGATGAATATGTCTAAACATAGAAATTGCCATTGTCTTCTGTCATTTGTGGTGCCGGTGATTAAATACTACATACTCGTTCCTTGATGTTATAATTCCAGGATATTATGTACCATGATCTTCTAATCCTTGCCCGTTTATTGTTCCCATCAAGATGGTTTTACACAAGGAGCCGTGTCTTGTAGCATACCAACAAATGATTTTTAGAAATTGTGTGTGGCATATCAGTGTGTTACATAATCTGCGTAGCAAATCCATAGTCTGTAATTGTTACTTCCAGAATAGCTGTGATGCATATTTGAGCAGTGTATAAATGGATAATTATCCATTCGTAACATATACCAAAGGATATGAAGCCACAAGAGTTCATACAATATAACAAGAACATCAGAGACAGATTTTAATGGTAGAAATTATGAAAAGAAATCGTTTATGATTTCTGCTCAGGAGCAGATTATGATGATGCAGCTGACGTTGCAATAATTTCAACACAACAAAAACTACTCTTCAACTATTTAAATACCTGTCGTGTCTGTTCTGGCCTTCAGTTTTTCTATTGTTTTTAACTGTTGTACTTATGTGTTACCACGGGGATAAATGATATCAACAACAATCACGTGACGTGCATTTCGTAGGACGATACTGCGCAGTAACGTCATATTGATGTCTTCGTTGGACTATATAATGACGGTATCCTGATGTTTTCATTGGACTATATAATAACGTCATCCTGATGTCTTCATTGGATTATATAATAACGTCATCATGATGTCTTCATTGCACTATATAATAACGTCATCCTGATGTCTTCATTGGACTATATAATAACGTCATCCTGATGTCGTCATTGTACTTTATAATAACGTCATCCTGGTGTCTTCATTGGACTATATAATAACGTCATCCTAATGTCTTCATTGAACTATATAATAACGGTATCTTGATGTTTTCATTCGACTATACATAAAAACGGCATCTTGTTTACAGAGATAGGGGACGACAAAGAGAAAAGTTGCTAGATGGACTAGTATTGTGTCACGGTAGAAGTTCATCAACCGGGCGTATTGACAACGCAAGAGACAGAGAGTCGTGGAGAAACATATTCGACTATGCCATTCGGCATGACACTTGATTGACTGATGCCTTCATTGGACCACACGATAACATCATCCTGATGTCTTCAATTGACAATATACGATGATACTGGTGTCTTTATTGACCATATAAAATCATACTGATGTCTTTATTGACCATATACGTTCATACTGATGTCTTTATTGACCATATACAATCATACTGATGTCGTCATTGTACTTTATAATAACGTCATCCTGGTGTCTTCATTGGACTATATAATAACGTCATCCTAATGTCTTCATTGAACTATATAATAACGGTATCTTGATGTTTTCATTCGACTATACATAAAAACGGCATCTTGTTTACAGAGATAGGGGACGACAAAGAGAAAAGTTGCTAGATGGACTAGTATTGTGTCACGGTAGAAGTTCATCAACCGGGCGTATTGACAACGCAAGAGACAGAGAGTCGTGGAGAAACATATTCGACTATGCCATTCGGCATGACACTTGATTGACTGATGCCTTCATTGGACCACACGATAACATCATCCTGATGTCTTCAATTGACAATATACGATGATACTGGTGTCTTTATTGACCATATAAAATCATACTGATGTCTTTATTGACCATATACGTTCATACTGATGTCTTTATTGACCATATACAATCATACTGATGTCTTTATTGGACCATATAATAACGTCATCCTGTTGTCGTCATTGGACCGAATAATACCATAATCCTGATTTCTTCATTGGATTATATGATAATGTGATCGCAATATCTTCATTTGAGTGAAATCGTTATGTTATAGCTTGATGACTTTCTAAGGACAAGTATCATAGTGCAACAGGTTCATGCAGGAAGATGACATGCCGGAACTTTTGTTCTTGATGGCTTTATGTAGCTTATATAGCGTGCTCTTGTAGTCGTTGGCTGTATGCAGCTACTGTAGTGTGGTCTTATAGTTGTTGATGGCTGCATGCAGCTTCAGCAGTGAGGTCTTATAGTTGTTGATGGCTGTATGCAGCTTCAGCAGTGAGGTCTTATAGTCGTTAATGGCTGTATGCAGCTTCAGCAGTGAGGTCTTATAGTCGTTGATGGCTGTATGTAGCTTCTGTAGTGTGTTCTTATAGTCGTTGTTGGCTGTATGTAGCTACTGTAGTGTGGTCTTATAGTCGTTGTTGGCTGTATGTAGCTTCTGTAGTGTGCTCTTGTAGTCGATAACAGTGATTTTCCTCTTGACTTCTGAAATTCTGCCAAAAGAAATCCTCCCATTTTCAGAGAATGAATTCTGCGTAACCGTTCCTGCAGACATTTTTTTGTGTGGTAATATTTGTTCCTTGAGGATCCTAGATGTTTTCTTTGCATGCATTGGCGCATGGCTCAGAGTCATGGCACCACCATGTTTCATCATAACAAGAGATGAATTTGGTAACTTGCGTCGAGGAGTTAGGCTTTAGTCATTCCTATTATTGCCTACGATTCCGACATTTCGAGCGGTGACTTATTGCGACACTATTCAGTGACATTTTTGAAGGCTGTAATGGATGAGAGATAACGATTCGACTTTCTGTTTACAATCGTATGTTTCTTTCCTGTGTTCTCTACTTGATGTCTACACTACCATACCAGTCTTATGTTTCTTTCCTGTGTTCTCTACTTGATGTCTACACTACCATACAAGTCTTATGGATGATCTCTACCGATGTTTGGAGTTCATATTTAGTTCCATATAGCCTTTTGTCAAGGCGTTCGAACAGTATGTATCAGGTGTTCTTACTGGGTACATGTCTTTAGAATATGTTCGTTGGTTTGTTCATCTGATTCACAAGTTTACAGTGCTATGGCAGACAGATGCATCATGTTCATGTGTTTATTCAGTCTGTTGTGCCCTGTCCAGGGGCGAAATATGGGTCACCCATCCCCAGCCATGTAGGTAGTGGTAGGTGTCTTTTGTCATGATATTTTCACTGTTGAGGTTTATTATATGTGTTTTCCTTTCATGATGTGAGACTTCACTTCTTTGCCTTTCTGCACACATTCTCCCACCTGAAAACAAACATGCAAATCAATATAAAGAGGACCCAACGACCAAAAATCTATAAAAATGAGTGATCGAACTTGAAGATGAGGTCTTAAGGATACCACACTTACATACAAACTGATAATTAATTGCTTACCTAGCTCTAAGGTCAATAGGAGAACCCGTGTGCTAATATTTATACAATGAGCCAATTTTTATGATATTCTGTGTACAAATTCATGGAGGAGAAATATTGTCAATCGTCTATTGTCTTTCCCCAGGTGGTTTGTGATCCACTCTTGCCGTTAAGCGTAGGAGTGATTGGAACTCGAGTTTGCGTTCTAAAACCAGATGTGTGGCCGGCTGTGTTATGACCGTGTCTGTTCAGGATGTCCCTGATGTTTTCTATCCATCTTTTCCGTGGTCTTCCTCTGGCTCTGTACCCTGATCTCATCTGGTTATATGCTTTTACGGGCAACTTCTCATAATGTGGCCAAACCACTTGATCTGTTCTCTCTCTATGTAATATGTACAAGATATTGAAGGAGTAATATTTAAGTAAGAATGATGCCTTGTATCGAATATATAGAACAGTAGATAAATGGTTTGGTCACCGTATGAGAATGGATCCAAGCCAATTACCAACTGAGAGCTTATAACAAACGATCAGTTGTATACTAAGCAGAAGGAAGACCGAGAGCGAAATGAATCAATAACATTACGACCACCCTCCATAAACACGGACTCAGTACGACTCAGGCATCACATCTGTTCTTGAACAGAAACTTAGAGCTCCCACCCCTACGCTTAACAGCAGGTGTTGATGCTATCAACCAGCTTCAACCTGGGGATAGATGACAATAGACAATAGACCTAGCTCTTTCGTCAGTGGTGCATGATATAATAGCAGTAACTTGAATATCACAGACAATACGATGATCTATGCAGAACCCGTGATAATGATCATTTGTAGCTAGGACAGCTTGTTCTACTGATTGAACAACAACATATTAGTTAGAGCAGAACATTCCTGTTAGTATATATTTTATTTCAGGGTATATTATACATATGCCAGCGCCTCCATTTCTGACTGAATTTATAACTGATGTATTTGTAGATACGTGTATCCACGCTTGTTTTCGAGGATAAATTTCAGTGTCACAGTTCGCTTTTGTAGAACAGTTTTTTTCTTGTTTTTTTAGACTGCTGATTGACGTATTTATTATAGAGAATCATTAGTTTGCTCCCATAGTTCAGAGTATACGGTAGGTAGTATTGATGATGCATTTATTGATCGATCAAATTGATCTACAGACTTCTTAGCATGTTTTCATATTGGACAACGCTGCTGCACTTTAATCGCGACAGTACCAGATATTCCAGAATTGTCTTCATTGGGTGCGTTATTATGATATTTCTCTATCTGCTTTAGACTTTTAGTAGCTACTGTTTATGTTATTGGCTGCATAAAAGATGGAGCAACACAAGAATAAAAAGACCAAGAAATCACATATCAAGAAACCAGGACCCTCATTAAGTTATCTGGAAGGTTAACAACCTAAAAGGCAACTGTCACTAGAGATGAGCAGGTTATTGTCTTCTGCATCAGAATTGGACACAACGGGAAGATATGTGGCACAATATGTTGCATGCCAATAACTGTTATGATCAACAAAAAGGCTGGAAAGGAGAATGTGTTTTAACGAGTGTGTGACTATTTAATAAATATACTATTTATCCCTGGTCAAGCTGGACACTATACCGATATTCTTCGACGTCACAATATTATTGCACATAAAAAACCAAACGCTGAGAAAAGACAATAGATACACGTGATAGGAAGATACACTACATGTCACTATATTCAAATGATCAATATGGCCGTCAAACACGTCTTGGTGTTTCTGCGCACATTCCACTGACTTCTAACTGAAAAAAAATGAATTCGTGCACCTAATATAGTAAACTTGTTTGTTTCCCATTAATGTAATTTGTTAAAGTTTGCTTGGCATGAGTGTTAACTATATTGTCCAACCATGACCGCACTCATGTATAGACCTGTCAGCAGAACGTAAACAAGACTTCATTTGTGATGTTTTTGATTATTGTCATGTTTTCATTGGTCATTATTTATATACTGTAGTCGCATGTCAAAAAGTCAAGGTAGGAAAACGAAATGCATGGAAATAATACAAAATCAGCCTTTCATATCATGTTTACTTTAATACAGATAAATGCAAATAAGGTAAATAGGTTACTAGAAATATGTCAATATAAAATAATAAAATATAGAAAATAATAAAACAAAGAACAAATACAATTGTCACGTGTCGGTCCAATTGGGACCTTTATCAAGACAACAAAAACAGTTAAGAAAACAAAACCATAATGAATTTAACCAAATTGGCTAGGAGAATGATTTTTCTCACCACAAAATCATCACCCAGTGACAAATCGAACGCAACACAATATTAATAAGAAGTGTATATTGATCCGTTCAATATGTATAAATTATGAAATACTAAAAGATGAAAGATGCAAAACTAAAGAAATGGAACACCAAATAGCATTGCCAAGGACGGGGTGGAGGTTAGTGGGGAACGGGAGATAAAAGGGGAAAGATAGAAGAAAGATAGTTCACGCAGGAGCGGGGAAGGGAGGGGCTACAAATAGATACAGGGAACATAGAAATTTGTTTTATAACTCCGATCTTTTGTAACTCCGATCTTTTATAACTCCGATCTTTTATAACTCCGATCTTTTATAACTCCGATCTTTTATAACTCTGATCTTTTATAACTCCGATCTTTTATAACTCCGATCATTTATAACTCCGATCTTTTGTAACACCGATCTTTTATAACTCCGATCTTTTATAACTCCGATCTTTTATAACTCCGATCTTTTATAACTCCGATCTTTTATAACACCGATCTTTTATAACTCCGATCTTTTATAACTCCGATCTTTTATAACTCCGATCTTTTATAACTCCGATCTTTTATAACTCCGATCTTTTGGATTATTTACTTTTGTACAGCTATCTGTACTAGTGAAGGTCTTGGTACAACTTGACCGTGTGAAACAAGTGATAAGAGTTCATCATGTAGTAAATACTTGTGCATTTGCTGTTTGGTGTACTTACACAGGACTTGGAATAGCCACTGCCCACTACTACAAACACATAAAAATACACGTTAATAATACAGTAATAACACGTTAATAATACCAAGAAATATATAATTCTTGGAATAACATGGAACTAAATGTTATAGCACATCCTATTCATGACATAGATATCAATCCGGAATGTTTAGCTGTATTCATTGTTTATGAAATATAAATACGTTTTGTAGTGTGACATTGTTTTATGAACTGCCTCAATGCACAATTGATTGGGGAGTTTTTAAACATGGTATCTTAAC
Organism: Meghimatium bilineatum; assembly: GCA_034231615.1. Lineage (NCBI taxonomy): Eukaryota > Metazoa > Mollusca > Gastropoda > Stylommatophora > Philomycidae > Meghimatium > Meghimatium bilineatum. Next base: position 23,840,224 of record CM067313.1, on the reverse strand, counting down.
CTTCACAGATGCGCTCTCTACCTCGCCACCACAGAGCAGGACAATTCCGATTCTTGGAATAAATCACACAAATATAGCACTATTGGATTATATTATACATAAAATTAAGACACACGTAGAACACTATTGAGATGTGGGTATATAGATGAATAGGGAGAACATCGTGGAAGGAGAAGAAAACAAACAAAGAGTTTATGAAAACACTTAATATGAAGAAATAACTACCAAGAGAAATAAAGATTAGGCAAATAAAATATTTTGGACACATGAGACATGACACTTTATTGAAGACCTTACTTGAAGGGTAAAGTCAAAGGGAAGCGAGCAAAAGACAGGCAGAGATACAGGTGGGAGAGTAACATCACAAGATGAACAGGTTACAGTCTAGCAGAGCACACCACCAAAAAGAGAGAGGGGATTTTGGAGTTTTGGAGGTCTATTGCAGCCAACCTTCCTTGCGGAGATGGCACTTGATGATAATGAGAACACTATTGAATGATATTATCCTTAAAATTAGCGCGCACATAGTGCAGTTTACATGACACTATACTGCTAAATTAACACAATTTAGCCACACACAAAAATGTTACTCCACCTGCAACCATTTTCATCATATTCTTGCAACTGGCTACAAACAATTATCATTCCATATACAGCCTCGATACATCTTTACCTCACCCCTAAAATACCAGCCAGGATTCAAAAAAAGAGCTGTGATAGTCGTTTCTTGGGATGCACAACGCTGAGGTGCTTTAAAATCACCATCTGGTTGGTCTGGACTGAGAAGTACGGGTTGATCTCTCTCTCTCTCTCTCTCTATATATATATATATATATATATATATATATATATATATATATATATATATATATATATATATATATATATATATATATATATATATTATATATATAGTACTGGACAGTGATATTATTTATTGTTATTGGCAAGACATTGCTATTGACTATTCTTGTAATTGGAGAATGATATTTAATGATTTCTTATCTGATCAATGATGTTGACGATATGTTTTTAACTCTTCCCAGGTAACACGGCGTTGATACACAGTGCATATGCTGGGAATGATGTGGCACTAGAACTACTTGTCAAGAGCTTCCGGAGGTTGGGTTTGAATGTAGATCACTACAACAAAGCGGGATACACAGCATTGCATGTAGCTACTACTAACGGATTTCTACATTGTGCTAAGATTCTTGCTGTCAAGGGCAGAGCTTCCTTAACTTTAAAAGATAAAGTTAAACAACTGACACCTTTAGAATGGTGTCTTAGTGAAGGGTATCAGAAATCTGAGGTTGAATTTTTGAAACCGTCCGCGAAATTTTATCGCGTTGCTAAGCTTACTACAACAATGGCCAAATACAGAAAGAAATCTACTCAGGATAGTTTGCCAAGTTCTGAAACTCATCACTGGGTATCATTTGCCGATCCAATAGAAAAACCGAAATCTAAAGTTAAAGGTCTTCTAAGAAAATTGAAAACTCCGCACGGAGAAACTGACTTTGATGCTATGGATTCTGTTTACGAATCAAATTACAACAGACTGGTGGACAATATGGCAAATGAGATCAATTTAAGACTAACATCATTTGAGCCAGAATTGCATGATAACGGAAGCCAAAGAAACACTTGGAATAAATTAAGAGAACGAAGCTTCAGTCAGTCAGAGCGTCAGGAACAGCCTCACGGTGTTGCAGTAGGAAAAACTGGGCTTCATCACAGTCACTCACATCCATTGACTTCCAGAGACCTAGAGAAGAGTGCTGTTGGCTGCCTCTTGGAGTCCACAAAAGCCAGTGAAAGATTTACATATAACGAGTATTTAACTCTGCCTGACGAATACGGGGAGTGTGACACGGACGACATTGACACATTTTGTTCAGACATGAATTCTAGTTTGTCAAAATCGAATGCAAGTCAAAATCAAACATTGTTTGCCACGGTGAACTCAGAATTGGAAGAAAGTACAGGAAATGTCAGATCTAATTCTAGCGATAACGACTTGTTCCAGTGCGGACATAAATCCACTCAACACTGTACATCATATACGCACACAGAGTGCACAAATCCTCATCATGACTCTCCTGAGAAATCATCCGTTCCGTGTAGCACATCGATGACTGTTTCTCAAGTTGAACTTTTTTCTAACAGCATACCTTCGACTGTTTCCACTGTAAGTTGCATAAACGAACTCAGGTTTAAAAACGAGAAAATCAATGAGGATTGTATGATCAAATGTGACGATAAACATCAACGAACTTCCATAGAATCAAAACATATTGCACAGCCAAAACAACATTTAGTGAAATCCGAAAACACAATAAATGTCACTAAAGACGAAAGCTCAGAACAGAGTTTTGTCCAGCGTTCTAGAGTAAAGTCGAGTTGGGTTCATAGCTGTATGCCCACAGGCACTGAACATGAGGTGTGTCTGCTCCAGGAGGTGTCAACAGACAAAGACAAAACTAACACTGCAGAAAAACACATAACTGCTCAAGCTCAAAGAAATGCTTCCGATCGCTCTAAAACAAATAAAACCATATTAAGATTGGACAAGCAGCAACACGGGGTGACAGAAATATCAAATATAGATCAAAATGTCTTGTCTCCAGAGACAGAAATGAAAATCCCGGATCCCGGCAAATTTCCGCAGTCTCCGTGGGTGTCTTTAGAACCTTCGCATTCCTTGTCGGGTTCTAATACCACTGAAAGCATTGCAACCTCTAAATTCTCAATTGGATTGATATCTTCGGTTTCTGAGGTAAAGAACTCTGCCACTTACTGCGACACTGAGGCTAAGTGCCTTGAAAATAGAAACGAGAAACTGCATGATCGTAAAACAGAAATTAGAACAACTAACACACAGAAAATCGTTCGAGCACGAAGTGAATGGGATAATGGAAGTGGGTCTGTCAGTAACCAGGGTGATGGTTCTGTTTCTCCTGAGACAGAGTTAGAGTACTTGGATTTAGGAGTAAACTATTCACAGTCAAATACTCGTGGACTGCATATAGATTCTGAGATACCACTAACAATGACTGCGACGAGAAAGATGTGAATCAGAGTATTTACAATGATATTGAAATAAAGAGGTGATACAATATATAATGTCAGGGGGAATTGACTTCAAATGAAAGGTTCCATTTTGTGACTAGAATGGAAGCTTTCAAGTCTATATATCTATGTATTCGCTAAATCCTTTGTTGCCTTTCAGCGTCATGAGTAGAAGAATTTTCTGGAGATGGTCATCGTGTGTACTGGATATATTGTGGAATTTGTCGCCTCCTTTATTTCGGTGTTCTATAGTTTTCGTGGTATGTCTTCACTTTATCTGTGCTGCATAGCTTGCTGTGGTATGCTGTCTGGTGGTAGTCTGTTGATGTGTGCAAACCATTTGATCTGTTGTCTCTTAATATATTCTAAGATTGGAGTGGTGCCGGTTCTTTGTCGAATGTCCTCATTCCTCACCCTGTCTCTTAGCGATATTCCTAAGATTCTGCTTAAGCATGCCATGTCAGCTGTCACAAGTTTACGTTTGTCTTGTGCTGTCGTTTTCAATGTTTGGCATTGGTAACAGCGTTGGCATAATCACAGTTTTGAATAGTGTTATTTTGTTATTTAAATCTACAAGAACGTTTCTGAAGATGTGTGCCATTTGCCTTAGGGCTTGGTATTCTTTACTACATCGATTGTGTATTTGTTTCTTTGCTGCTCTTGCCGTCTGTAGTTATATTTCTTCCTTGGTATGTATTCTGTCACTTGTTTATGTCTGTTGTTCACTATATATATATATATATATATATATATATATATATATATATATATATATATATATATATATATATATATATATATATATATATATTGCTGTTTCTTTGTGTTCTTCCTATCTTCATTACTTCGATCGTTTCTATATTTATCTTCATGTTAAAGGAATCTATATCTAGCTTCCAAGTAAAAGGAATATATATGTTAGACTTCTAGCTGTAGATGAGTGAGAGATTGTGGGTTTGAGTATCTTGTAACAATATGAAGTGTGTATTGGCCTGAAATATTAATACTAAAACGAACAGTTAAAGAAAAGACGTTGTTAAAGAAACAAAGCAATCCAGTATTTGAAATAATTAAAGAAACGAAGCAATTCAGTATTTGAGATAATTAAAGAAATAAAGAAATTCAGAATTTGAAATAGCTCAAGAATAATATAAATCGAGTAAGTGAAAACATTAAGAAACAAGGGCAAGCCAGTAACTGAAATAGTTAAAGAAATATTGCAATCCACCATGGTAGATACAAATCAAGAAGTATTAATATCAATAAACGTCGAAGGGAACTTAACAAAAAAGCTCTATTTTTTATCATATACAGAGACATAATAGCATGTAAATATTAATAACTGAATGTAGAGTTAACGGCAACAGGAGATGAAGGCGTCCGAGAAGAAAATTGTGCAGTGATATATATCATTGCATACATATGTCTAGCTGCAGCACGTCAACTCGTCCAGAGCTGCGGAGTGTTCAGAGAATCCATATGGAAGACCACGCTCTGGAAATAATATATACTCATTACATGATGAGTATGGTAGATTTTAGAAAAATAAAATAATTTGTTTTTTTTAAAAAAACAAATCAATTATTTAAAGTAATTAGAAAAAATAATACAGCAAAATAAATAGCAGAAGTGTCAAAGCAATCCAGTAATTGGATTAGTTAAAAAAAATTGAAATAGTTAAAGGAATATTGAAATCCAATAATTTCAGTTTTTAAAAACACAGTAATCAAGTAATTGAGTAATTTGGGGATGTTTTCAGCAAATTGTATACTTTTATGTGAAAAGTATTTCAGTACTTTCTATCAAGCTTGTGGTTGCTGATTAATTACAGTCGTGAGATATATCAATCTGCATGTATTAAACATTGGTTTTTCTGTTTCAAACATTGTGTTTGACTTCTGTTGTGTTAAAAATGTTATTTTTGTTTTATATGACATACTCTCAGTTGGTCGTCAGTGTTTACTATAATCTTTCTGTCTGCTTAACTAACTATAAATGCCGAATTTTAATTTAGTTGTTTTTGAATACCCAAATTCTAGTGCATTCGTTCATCAATAGCTGAACACCGATATTGTGTATTGTCTCCGTAATTGCTAAGTGTATCGGCTTCATATTTTGCATGAGTGTGTTATTTCATAAACACATTAAAGATGTATGATTAATTACTATCTAGACTGAAAGGAATTTTCGCAGCTATCGTTACGAATGTCGTTTTTAAGGTAGCAATACTTGTTTGTTGATATCCATAATATTAGACGGGTTTACTGTACAAATTACGATATATTCTGTCAATGAAGGGAAATGCGTCTTATTTATTTATTGCTTTTTTTCTCCAACTCTTCATTGCCTCTTAGGTAAAGTATCAATATACTTGCCAATTAAAAGCACAATAAAATAAGAAGACGTCATCAGTGATTGTATTATATTACTGTGAAATGCCTTTCGTGCGCATCAAATAGCTCAGTCATGGAACGGAAATTATTTTTTTCATGAGTGCGACATTAAATAAAGCGTTTTTTTTTAAAGTTCCATAGTTATTTATTAAAATAATAGCTAAACTCCTGTTTCCTCAAAGGTGTATCTCATATTCGACTTTTTTCATTGTGGTATCTTCAACATATCACGTTTTGCAATTATTTGCCTATCATAAATTTGCCTAGCATTACAACTATATTATAATCAAGTCTTTCAAAGTTAAATTCGTTACAGTGTGCAATTATTTTTCACAATAGACCCGACGCGGTACTCTATTTCATAGTATTTCTTATCCATCAAAAGGAACACGACATACCATGGGTATATACTGCAGGATACTATAAAGTTAGTTACGATAAGATAACCATAGTTTTACACAACCAAAAGACTTGAGAGGAAGAAAAACTGTTATAGATAGCTTCGATTAACAAATTATTAAAAGATCAATTCATATACTCTTGGATTAAAAAGAAGCAAAAAATTATTGAAAACGTATCTGAAACAGAACAACAACATTCACATTTCGAAACTATGAAAATCTGTTAGGTGTGCTGGATTTACTTTTCTCAAATATACATGTGGCAGAAGTCTCAGTTGTGAGAAACCTGATTTAGTAACTATCAGACGTAAATATTTGAAATAAAAGAAAATGATGATATTGTATGTATAGATGAAACATGGATAATCGCTCACCACACTAATCAAAAGGAATGACAATCTGTAGATGTATCTATTAAGTGGTATGTGCCGAGCAGCAAATGTCAAAAATTAATAATGGAACATGCAGGTAGCAGACAAAAGAGTTTTTGGAAATATGGTGAGCTAATTTTCATTTCCAAATCTATCAATAATTGAGACTACCATGCTGAAATGAATGGTCAAATATTTAGAGATTGGATAGAGAAGACTGTACTTCCATCATTAGATAGACCCTCATGTCTGGTTATGGACAACGCTTCCTACCATAATGTGGTAGCATGTGAAGATAGGATTCATACATTCTCATCTACTAAAGAAAAAATAAAACAGATGGCGTGTTACTGTCTGGAGGATCTCCTGTCTGGTTACTGTTGTTGGTAAAGAATGAACATACAGCAAAAACTTTCCACATTGTTAAAATTATATAGGAGCATGGATATAGATATATAAGATTATCACCATACCATTCACATTTCAATAGAATAGAATTTGCTTGGGCTAAAATTAAGGGAGTAGTGGCACAGGAAGTCGAACTTTCAAACTTAATGATGTTCAGAAAATTGCATATACTATGTTCTCCGCCATTGGCAAAGAATTCTGCATAAAATCTGAAGACCATATATTGAAAGTGGACGAAGAATAGTGGCAGATAGATGGGTTACCCTTCATTCCACCAACTACAATTATCGATCTCTACGATTCATCTTTTTATGAATAGAAAAACAAGAATTCGAAAAAAAGACAGGGGAAGACCGAGAAAAAGAAGGATTTAGATAACATCAAAATAATAGCGAATATATGAAAACAACATAGCCGAATTTACATATTTATCATTGTAAAGACATATGAGATATTGATATATAATATATACCCTTACTGGGCAACAAAACTATATTGACAATAGTTAAACGTAGTAAGCTGTTGTAATTTAGTAATTTGTTGAGAAATGAAGTTCTAAAACAATGATGCAGAGCAAAGTAGAGGGTGTAAGGAGAAGAGGTGGTGAACATTAGTTCTAAACTGATAATATTAAAGGCTGGGCATTTTTGAATTTCTCCGTATTGTAGTATGAACACAGAAAATATTTTGGTCAAAGATTCCAGAATGCCAACACTAGTGCTTAGAATGTTCATATTAGGACGAAAATGTGATGATTATGGTAAGTAAAATGTATGATTACGTTTATTTTAAAGTCACAAGAATGTAAATAATACTACAATTTCATTTATATTTGACATTTCAATATAACGAAAGAAAAATATTACATTTCGAACATTTCATTTTACTCTTGTTACAACAAATTAACGATACGCCTATACAAGCACTTACTGCAAAATTTCTTATCCACACAAAATCAAATCATTACTACCTTAAAAACGAAATTCTTAGCGACTGCTGCGATAAATCCGTTCAGAATAGATATTAATTAATCATACATCATTAACGTGGTTATGAAATAATATACCCATTCAAAATATGAAGCCCATAATACGTTCAGTAATTACGGAGGTAATCAATCAATCAATCAATACACCCGCAACACTTCAGGGTCGTAGGGGGTACCACATTGGATGCTTCAGCACACAGAGTCCTCCACCGAATTCTATCCTCAAGGATGCGGATGAGTGTGGAAATATCTTGCCCTGTCCATTCCTTGATGTTGTCTGCCCATGCCTTAATTTTACCTCCTCTGCTTCTTCCACCCTCGACAGTTCCCTGCAGTATTGTTTTTAACAAGGAATCGTGCCTGCATACATGTCCGAACCATGCTAGTTTTCGTCGTTTCACTATTGAAAGCAATGGATCCTGAACACCTGCACACATCTCTACTTTATTTCTTACGTACACATTGATCTTGTGTTCCAATTATTACGGAGGTAATAGACAATATCGGTGATCAACTAATTGATGTACGCACTATAAACCTACATTACTCTTTGTGCGATCATCAACCATATAGGACCTATGCAATCATCGAAAATATCATTTTAAAGTTAGGGCATAGAACATGAGACCAGAGGTCGCCAGATCAGGAATCAAATCACCAACCAAACAACCTCTACATGTACTTTTCCAGTGCTTAGCAAATTGCGTGACCTTCAATGAACTATAAGACCTCCCTACAGAATTAATTAGGCCTTCATTCTTTAAGCCCTTGATTATTATTGTGTCTTTAATTGGTCACTTTTATATACGTGGAGACGTTTTACCAATTTCGGGCATGCGACTCCAAGTATATTATGTCAAGATATACAAAAATAGGTAGGTGTGTTACCAAAATAAAACATGAAACAACTTAACAACGAGATACAGGGACAGACGACGTTTCGATTATAAAGCCTTCATCAGGACAAACAAATGACCACAAAAAAGTATATTAATAGTGACCAACGAACCCACGGCAGTAATCAAAAACGTAACGAATGAAGGCCTAATTAATTATGTACTGATGTCCTCTACTGGCGAAAGTCACGGTAAATTGTCATAACTCCGTATTTCTAATTATAATGTAAATAATCAATCAATTATCATGACAAGTGGCGTAGGAGATCATGCTTCTCCACAACTCTATGTCTCTTGTGTTGTTAATAAGTTTTAGTTGGTGACTTCGTTTTGTGACACAGTGACAACATTGTGTTTAGAACGCCGTTCTCAGACCCTTGACGGTTCAAACCGGATTTTTTTTTCTTTCGAATGTACATTCAAAATCCTTCCTGTACATGTCGTGACGTCTGCTTTTCGGCACAGCAAAGGCGTGTCAAAGCGGCTTTTATTTCCAAACGACATAGAAAGCCCCTCTGCACTCCTTCACAGGAAAACATGCAGTAACAAAAGATTTTTTTTTTTTATTGTCAACCCATCCAGAAATTTCTTTCTCTGTCTTTTCTCCCTTTTGAACTTTCCAACAATATGAATAATGTCTAATGAAAGAAACACCGTTATTACCGACAGCACTCCTCAACTTCCAGTTGTTATTGCTATCCTGCATGTGTTTTGCCTTCATCCTGTTACATCTGTATCTGTCCATCAATTTCATGTTCAGACCTGAACACACAAAAATGCAAGTTATTTAATACAACGAATCCATCAAAAATTCATCATGATGGACGTAACGCAGATAAAGGTCAAGTAGAACATTATAGCTGTATACAAAAAAAAATATGGTGTGCTTTAGATTCGAGTACTGGTCTCATTGAACCATTTGACATCCGTTCCAGATTTCATTCCAGCTCATTTCTCTTAAAAAGCACAATCTCAAAAGAAAAGCCGCCTTTGGCTTGTTTGTTTTTTTCTGTTGGCATCTTGGCATACGTTAACATGAGGAGCAACAATGAGTGAAAAGTGTGTTAACAGGGGAGCAACATGAACGAAATAAGTGTATTTGTTGTGCCTTAAATAAATCAAATGGGGCATAAACAGAACATTACGTAATATGCTAGGAACAGAAAACACATGGTATTCAGTCTTACAGCTATTGTAACATACATCATACTAACAAACAATAGAGGTTAATAGTTCACAAAACAGACTCATTCTACTTTTCGAGCAAAAATCAATTTAGCATGGCCTATATAAAGAAAAAATACATGTTAAAAGAAGGCCAAGCAAAATAAATATTGCAAGTGGGAAAGATTGTGTAAATTTGATGAAAGAGTACATAAGCAGAGACAAAGTACATTAACAAACAATATTCATTAATCAGTTTAATTACGCATGTGGTTGCTTCTGTGGGTCTCACCAATGGCCCACTAGACAAACCGCCAATGCAACAGAAAATCTTAGTAGATGACATGCCGTTATATTGAGGTTATCTTCTTATGGAAACTTCATGGAACGTCATCTATACAATTATGCTCCTTGTGATGTTATTTTGTTGTTGAATTGTGTTTCATGTTTACTTGAACATATGTATGCACCCTCTGTGGTTGGGAGGGAGCCAGAGATGTACTGTGCAGCACTGGGGAGGAGAAAACTGACAGCACTGTTTTTTTCCTATGGCTGAGACCCATCATAGATGCACAGTGACTCAGGACGTGACAATCCTTTTGACTTGAACATTTGGTTACATGCCTAGAGCAATAGAGAAGTTCAGCATAACCAGTAGTCATTTGGTGGCGGGGAATGAGCACAGTGAACCCTATCTTTGGCTACAGTGGCTCGGAGCAGTGCATAGGTTGAAACCTACCTTCCTGGAGGTGTGATAGTCATTCTCTGGCTCTATCCCGGGATGGGACGAAAATCCACAGACTTCCCAGCAATATACTGTCATTTAATGGCATTGGGTCAAAGGGCATGAGCCCATAGACCGCTGGATCAACAACCAACTAACCATCAGTTTAATAAAATAAAAGTTTCTTGAAATATGTTTGCGCACAAATACTTCTTTCATTTCGCAAGAAGATATATAGCAGATCAAGTGGTGTGGCCATATTTAGAAGAATGCATCACGAAAAGTTGCCCTTACAGACATATAACCAAATAAGATCAGGTTACAAAGCCAGAGGAAGACCACGGAGAAAATGGATAGAAAACATCAGGGACACCTTGAACAAACACGGTCATCGCACACCCTAGGTCACACATCTGGCTTTAGAACACAAGCTCGAGTTCCAGTCACCCCTATGCTTAACGGCAAGAATGAATAACAAACAACCTGGGAAAAGACATTAGACAATAGACAAAGAAAATAACAATACCAACTTGATACAAATAGAATGACAGAACAGCGTCTCTAATTGCAGACATTACTACATTGAGACTATAAAGGTGCAGAGGTTGTTGCATTATATGTAGATTTTCTGGATCACCAGTTCAATACGATGTGTTTACATATACGAAAGGTAACCGAAATGTGGAGTTAGTACATGATTCATTAATTTTCCTTTAGCACTGACGTTAGCGCATAGGGCAGAGGTCAGATCAATCCAATTCTGTCTGTTCCATGCTATTCTGTGCAGCTCTTGAATTGTATGAATATTGATTGTTTTACTTTCTCTAAGTATTGTTCTGAGTGTTTCTGTTGATCTACCCCAGGCCTTTTTTGCCTGTAGGTATCCAATCAAGAGATATTGCTTGAACTATTAATTGAAGACAGGATGTATATGTAAACCTATCCATTTTCCTTGAATTGTTCACGGATGTTCTGGTGCAATCTGAATACACGACCATCTAAAGAGAAAATATTCATTAAACCAATATTGGTCAAATGCTACATAAATTATTGGGAACATCTCGTAATTCTAAAGATAGAACTTCCTATAAAAGCGGGGAAAAAGTACCGATAACTGGGTTATGAATTGGCATTAACATGAACAGTTTTTCAATACGTGGCCAGCTGCACAGCCATTGGCTGAGTATATCTATCTCTCTATCTATTCGCTGAAACCCGTTGCTGCCTTTCACCGTCAGGGGTAACGTCTTTTTCTGGAGACGGCCCTCTTGTGTGCTAAAAACATTGTGGAATTTGTCGCCTCTTTTATTTCTGTGGACCATCGTTTCATGGTTGGCGTCTAGGTCTGCCTTCACTGTATCTGTGTAGCATAGCTTGCTGTAGTATGCTGTCTGGTGGTAGTCTGCGGATGTGTGCAAACCATTTGATATGTTGTCTCTTCATGTATTCTAAGATTCGGGTGGTGCCGATTTTTTGTCGGATGTACTTATTCCTCACCTTGTCTCTTAGCGATATTCCTAGGATTCTGCGTAAGCATGTCATTTCAGCTTTCACAAGTTTACGTTGTCCGGGAAACCCTCCATTTTCTTGAGTTCTCACTGTCGGATTGCTAATCTTGTCGCAGTGTTGTATCGAGAAAGCATCACCTGGTTTCGCTGTGATCTCTAATTAACACATACATTAATGAGTCCACCTATTCCAGATGAAGAATGGTATATACCTCTAGGATATCACCGCCTTTAATACTTACTCAGTAGCTAAGGTAATATTTATCCACATTTCGAGAGTATGAATTGTGGTACCCATTTCTTGTGACTGGGTGGAAGACAGGAGTTCATTTTCTGTTTCATGACTGCACAACTGACTCTCGTTACTGGTGTCTCGCAATAACAAATCACTTTAAACAAAATAGGAAAACTGTAAATAGCATAATTGCTGGGTAAGTACTTTACCAATTTACATATTTGTTACATATGAGATTACGTCTCTTTTATCCAAGAGACATACTTTAAACCAATTTATGTATGCGAAAAATGTAATTGGTGAACAGTAACAGTCGACAATAGAAGACCTTTGCGCAGGGTGTGTTTATGGTAAGTGATGTCATGAAGCAAGCCCACTTGTGTATGTGTGAATACATGCAACTGAATTGTTGCAATAACAGACGCTGATAATTGAGGTTACATTTCGTAATATAATTCGGTGGTATAGACATAACATATTGCAATTTGTAATATAATTCGGTGGTATAGACATAACATATTGGAATTTGTAATATAATTCGGTGGTATAGACATAACATATTGCAATTTGTAATAAATCTGTAGCAAGAAGAAGATTTAATAAACAGCGCAAGAGCAAAACAGAGTGTGGTACTGCTACAGAGCCTTCTGTATTTTGCAGTTCTTCAAAAAAAGGTTATTTGTGTCTCAATTACTTCCACGTCTGTCTCATTAAGAAACATTTGTTGTTCAACAACACTTTGCAAATTACTTTTAGCTTTTCCAATGAAAGGTGTTCCTGTGTTTATTTTGGTTACACTCATAATCATTGTAGTGAATTAAAAGATTTTTAAGCTGTGAACATCTCTCTAATGTGTTATCAATAATCCAGTTAAGATGTTCATCTTCAATTTTTTTATTCTGAGAAAAAAACTTGAACAGCGATATTAGGCTTTACTTGTACATTCACTATTATAGAATGTGCAAAGTCTGGTTTTGCATCAATTATAAGCAACACTACGCATGCTAAGGTCACATCAACAGCAATATAACTCCACTTTTTCTCTAGCTGTTCTTTCAATTTATCTTCTATCTGTGACTGTGGATCTTGGAAATCATCTAAAGACAACCATTCATTAACTTTATGTTGATGAATACTAGTAATACATGCGGTACTTTGTTCAGGAACTTTAAAAATTCTTGAGACTAACGAGGATTGAACCAGTCCGTTCAACGGCACCAAATCGCCTAGTAACTATTGCACACGAATTCTAAATAGTTGCTAGAACGATTTGGTGCCGTTGAACGGACTGGTTCAATACCCGTTAGTCTCAAGAAATTTTAAAATTATCCTCTAGCTTCCTACTTAAATTTACTTCAGGAAATTTACGAAGTTGTGCTTATGTTTTATTGAAAGTAAGAATAGTACACCAGGAAAGACAGTTTGGTATGCATTCTTTTGTAAAGCAAGTATTTGTCATGGAATTACATGCTCAACAGCATGTTTGTCTGTGTATTTGTCTGTGTATTTGTCTGTGTATTTGTCTGTGTATTTGTCTGTGTATTTGTCTGTGTATTTGTCTGTGTATTTGTCTGTGTATTTGTCTGTGTATTTGTCTGTGTATTTGTCTGTGTATTTGTCTGTGTATTTGTCTGTGTATTTGTCTGAATTAATAAACTCAGTTGACAGAAAATATTTGCTACATACCACACTTGATTTAGTCGGTGTCCAATCCCTTCATGGGATACAATTATTATTTAATCCACTTTTCTCTAAGCTCAATATCCGAGGGAAATTTAAATACAGTCACATAGGCTTTGGTTGCACGACAGTTAGATTTGCAGCCATGAACACAACACTTTAGAGGCATATGTCCTGCCTTTATCGTATAATGTTGTTGTGTGATATATTAATATGATAATATTATAATAAATTAAAGATGCCATAAATAACAAGATTAATGAACATAAAGTATAACACACGTCAGATTACGATGGCAGACTTTGTTTACAAAAAGGTGAACTTTGCCCTGTCACGTGATAATTCTAGTCAACAGGTCTCCTATTATCGAAGGTCATGGCTGAAACCCACATGACACACATGAAATCATAGCACAAAGTATACATACTTTCCATTTCAAATCACACGATAGTTATAGCAGATTAAAGTTCACACAACAACAGAATAGTTTATGTCCAGTATAGAAGAACTGACTCAAGCTGTTGGTGGCTTATATAAAAGGATCCACAGTAACGTTAGATTACATAGAATACACCATGGTAATAACAGCGCACAAATACTAGCATAAGAATCAGAAGACCGCAGGAGGAATGTGAACCTTGTCCGTTCATGTGACACTTAGTCGTCTCGCAATTTGAGTCAGTAGTTTTCCGCACTGACTAATGGGCATCACACAAAATAATTACTTTTACATTCGTAAAACACTGTACTACAATGTAATCACGTGTCTGTTCTCAGGAATGTATACTTTGTGACTCAATAATATGCTCCATCAAGTTGAAGCGGGAGTTTACCATCGTCACTAGGTTAAGCCACCGACATAATTTTTGTCCGGAAAGATCACTTCTATATTTGTGCTATGACTCGTGGGTGTTAATGGTAATGTGCTAGCCAATACACTGGCGAGCATGGCCACAGTAACAATAGGCACATCTATTGGTCGATGTGAATTAATGTATATATTATTAAATGGCCTCGTAAGTTCAGAAGTTTTTCAGGTGTGAATCAAGGTCGCTCTCAAGACTGCATGAGGTTTGTGTCACGAGCGGTGGAACAGCAAGTAAAGCGAAAAGGTATGCGAAGAGAATAATAAATCAGCATTTGACTGAAACTGTCAGCAGTGCTACACTTTGATGGATTTGTTAAGATGGGAAACGGAGTACCTATGGATTTGTACCGTGTTCGGAACACCTAGAATCGGAGTACCTATGGATTTGTACCGTGTACGGAGCACCTAGAATCAGAGAACCTAGGGATTTGTACCGTGTGCGAAGCAACTATAACCTGAGCACCTAGGGATGTGTACCGTGTGCGGAGCATAAAAAAAAAGAGCACCTAAGGATGTGTACCGTGTGCGGAGCACCTAGAAATTTGTACCGTGTGCTCTGCTGATAATATGTATCCATAAGGTATAACATAAATTATCAGAGAAAATGTAACTTGTTGAAATTGTCACAACTCACCATTACAGTAATCTGAAACCAAATACCATAACATCATCATAGAATCGAAAACTCGGAATAGTCGTAGTCGGATACTACATTTTGTACCATCAACTCATTAAGTCCTTCAGCGATGTCCACCTTTAACGATGTCTATCTTCGGAGATGTCTATCTTCGGAGATGTCTATCTTCGGAGATGTCTATCTTCGGAGATGTCTATCTTCAGCGATGTCTATCTTCAGCGATGTCTATCTTCAGCGATGTCTATCTTCGGAGATGTCTATCTTCGGAGATGTCTATCTTCAGCGATGTCCACCTTCAGCGATGTCTATCTTCAGCGATGTCTATCTTCAGCGATGTCTATCTTCGGAGATGTCTATCTTCGGAGATGTCTATCTTCGGAGATGTCTATCTTCAGCGATGTCTATCTTCAGCGATGTCTATCTTCAGCGATGTCTATCTTCGGAGATGTCTATCTTCGGAGATGTCTATCTTCAGCGATGTCCACCTTCAGCGATGTCTATCTTCAGCGATGTCTATCTTCAGCGATGTCTATCTTCGGAGATGTCTATCTTCGGAGATGTCTATCTTCGGAGATGTCTATCTTCGGAGATGTCTATCTTCAGCGATGTCCACCTTCAGCGATGTCCATCTTCGGAGATGTCTATCTTCGGAGATGTCTTATCTTCAGCGATGTCCACCTTCAGCGATGTCCATCTTCGGAGATGTCTATCTTCGGAGATGTCTATCTTCAGCGATGTCCACCTTCAGCGATGTCCACCTTCAGCGATGTCCACCTTCAGCGATGTCTATCTTCAGCGATGTCTATCTTCAGCGATGTCTATCTTCAGCGATGTCTATCTTCGGAGATGTCTATCTTCGGAGATGTCTATCTTCGGAGATGTCCACCTTCAGCGATGTCTATCTTCAGCGATGTCTATCTTCAGCGATGTCTATTTTCATCGATGCGGATAAGTGTGGAAAAATCTAGATCTATGTGGCCTTTCATGTCTGTCTATTATGTTTTTGACATCACTTTCTTCAAAATTCCACTGTTCCGGGCATCGTTTTTGTTAACAGAAATTGATGTCTTCTGACATATTCAAACCATTTCAATTTTCGTCGTTTCACTACTGAAAGTAATGCTTCTGGTGAACCTGAATACATCTCTACACTACATCATTAAATGTAATCATAAGGTGCTCTCTATCTCTCTCTCTCTGTATCATGCTCTCCATTTTTATACATTTTCACAAGTTTTGGGATTTTACCTCTGAAGTGTGCATAAATATCTTTAAGAATCCTTTGAGAGATCTAGAGTTTCGTCTCGGAAACAAACACTGGATATTTCTTGTGCTCTATGAGTTATTAATATCCCTCGTCCTCTCTACCATGACTCTGCCTATGTAAATGACATTAATATTCCTGCCTTGTGTCTGACTGGCTGTTATAAATTGTATATGTTCAACATTTCATCTACATAGAATAAAGGATGCAATATGTTTCTCACTTTCAGAACAAACAACAATGTTGTTTTAGACAGGACCATCTTCAGGTAACCTTTTGTTATGTCCATACTAAATAACAGTTACTGTAACTTACTATGTAACAGTTACTGTAACTTACTATATAACATCTATTGTAACTTACTATATAACAGTTACTGTAACTTACTATATAACATCTATTGTAACTTACTATATAACAGCTATTGTAACTTACTATATAACAGTTACTGTAACTTACTATATAACAGTTACTGTAACTTACTATATAACAGCTATTGTAACTTACTATATAACAGTTACTGTAACTTACTATATAACAGCTATTGTAACTTACTATATAACAGTTACTGTAACTTACTATATAACAGTTACTGTAACTTACTATATTAACAGTTACTGTAACTTACTATATTAACAGTTACTGTAACTTACTATATTAACAGTTACTGTAACTTACTATATTAACAGTTACTGTAACTTACTATATAACAGTTACTGTAATTTACTATATAACAGTTACTGTAACTTACTATATTAACAGTTACTGTAACTTACTATATTAACAGTTACTGTAACTTACTATATTAACAGTTACTGTAACTTACTATATTAACAGTTACTGTAACTTACTATATTAACAGTTACTGTAACTTACTATATAACAGTTACTGTAATTTACTATATAACAGTTACTGTAACTTACTATATTAACAGTTACTGTAACTTACTATATTAACAGTTACTGTAACTTACTATATTAACAGTTACTGTAACTTACTATATAACAGTTACTGTAATTTACTATATAACAGTTACTGTAACTTACTATATTAACAGTTACTGTAACTTACTATATTAACAGTTACTGTAACTTACTATATTAACAGTTACTGTAACTTACTATATAACAGTTACTGTAACTTACTATATTAACAGTTACTGTAACTTACTATATTAACAGTTACTGTAACTTACTATATTAACAGTTACTGTAACTTACTATATTAACAGTTACTGTAACTTACTATATTAACAGTTACTGTAACTTACTAAATAACAGTTACTGTAACTTACTATGTAACAGTTACTGTAACATACTATATAACAGCTATTGTAACTTACTATATAACAGTTACTGTAACTTACTATATAACAGTTACTGTAACTTACTATATTAACAGTTACTGTAACTTACTATATTAACAGTTACTGTAACTTACTATATTAACAGTTACTGTAACTTACTATATTAACAGTTACTGTAACTTACTATATAACAGTTACTGTAATTTACTATATAACAGTTACTGTAACTTACTATATTAACAGTTACTGTAACTTACTATATTAACAGTTACTGTAACTTACTATATTAACAGTTACTGTAACTTACTATATTAACAGTTACTGTAACTTACTATATTAACAGTTACTGTAACTTACTATATAACAGTTACTGTAATTTACTATATAACAGTTACTGTAACTTACTATATTAACAGTTACTGTAACTTACTATATTAACAGTTACTGTAACTTACTATATTAACAGTTACTGTAACTTACTATATAACAGTTACTGTAATTTACTATATAACAGTTACTGTAACTTACTATATTAACAGTTACTGTAACTTACTATATTAACAGTTACTGTAACTTACTATATTAACAGTTACTGTAACTTACTATATAACAGTTACTGTAACTTACTATATAACATTTACTGTAACTTACTATATAACATTTACTGTAACTTACTATATTAACAGTTACTGTAACTTACTATATAACAGTTACTGTAATTTACTATATAACAGTTACTGTAATTTACTATATAACAGTTACTGTAACTTACTATATTAACAGTTACTGTAACTTACTATATTAACAGTTACTGTAACTTACTATATAACATTTACTGTAACTTACTATATAACAGTTACTGTAACTTACTATATAACAGTTACTGTAACTTACTATATAACAGTTACTGTAACTTACTATATAACAGTTACTGTAACTTACTATATAACATTTACTGTAACTTACTATATAACAGTTACTGTAACTTACTATATTAACAGTTACTGTAACTTACTATATAACATTTACTGTAACTTACTATATAACAGTTACTGTAACTTACTATATAACATTTACTGTAACTTACTATATAACATTTACTGTAACTTACTATATTAACAGTTACTGTAACTTACTATATAACAGTTACTGTAATTTACTATATAACAGTTACTGTAATTTACTATATAACAGTTACTGTAACTTACTATATTAACAGTTACTGTAACTTACTATATTAACAGTTACTGTAACTTACTATATAACAGTTACTGTAACTTACTATATAACAGTTACTGTAACTTACTATATAACAGTTACTGTAACTTACTATATAACAGTTACTGTAACTTACTATATTAACAGTTACTGTAACTTACTATATTAACAGTTACTGTAACTTACTATATTAACAGTTACTGTAACTTACTATATAACAGTTACTGTAACTTACTATATAACAGTTACTGTAACTTACTATATAACAGTTACTGTAACTTACTATATTAACAGTTACTGTAACTTACTATATTAACAGTTACTGTAACTTACTATATTAACAGTTACTGTAACTTACTATATTAACAGTTACTGTAACTTACTATATAACAGTTACTGTAACTTACTATATAACAGTTACTGTAACTTACTATATAACAGTTACTGTAACTTACTATATTAACAGTTACTGTAACTTACTATATTAACAGTTACTGTAACTTACTATATTAACAGTTACTGTAACTTACTATATAACAGTTACTGTAACTTACTATATTAACAGTTACTGTAACTTACTATATAACAGTTACTGTAACTTACTATATAACAGTTACTGTAACTTACTATATAACAGCTACTGTAACTTACTATATAACAGTTACTGTAACTTACTATATAACAGTTACTGTAACTTACTATATAACAGTTACTGTAACTTACTATATTAACAGTTACTGTAACTTACTATATAACAGTTACTGTAACTTACTATATAACAGTTACTGTAACTTACTATATAACAGTTACTGTAACTTACTATATAACAGTTACTGTAACTTACTATATTAACAGTTACTGTAACTTACTATATTAACAGTTACTGTAACTTACTATATTAACAGTTACTGTAACTTACTATATAACAGTTACTGTAACTTACTATATAACAGTTACTGTAACTTACTATATAACAGTTACTGTAACTTACTATATTAACAGTTACTGTAACTTACTATATTAACAGTTACTGTAACTTACTATATTAACAGTTACTGTAACTTACTATATAACAGTTACTGTAACTTACTATATTAACAGTTACTGTAACTTACTATATAACAGTTACTGTAACTTACTATATAACAGTTACTGTAACTTACTATATAACAGCTACTGTAACTTACTATATAACAGTTACTGTAACTTACTATATAACAGTTACTGTAACTTACTATATAACAGTTACTGTAACTTACTATATAACAGTTACTGTAATTTACTATATTAACAGTTACTGTAACTTACTATATACATATGGAACTGTAGCATATCCAAAGTAGAACAGTGATGAATTCATATTTTTAGTTGTGATTTTTGGCAATATTTTATACCATTTATATACCATTTCAAATCTGTATATCTCGGATACTACACATCCTTGTGTATGAATATGAGAGTTCGATAGTCTCTTTCGAAAAAGAGAGAACAATACATGCTTTCTTTTGCAAACAAATGTTACTGACGAATATTGTGCATCCATTATATTTCTTCTTCTTCTTCTTTTGCGTTCGCTCTCATATAACCACAACGAATATTTCGTGTGATTTCCGCCGGGGAGCGTGAAGTGCGTTGAGCTGCAAGTTCCACAGTAAAACTGTGTTATTTGCACCTTGGTTGGCCACTCAGTGGACTGGGCGTCCGAGGTCCAACACATCCGTTTCGTCATGCCTTTA
The DNA here is from genome assembly GCA_034231615.1 of Meghimatium bilineatum. Classification (NCBI taxonomy): domain Eukaryota; kingdom Metazoa; phylum Mollusca; class Gastropoda; order Stylommatophora; family Philomycidae; genus Meghimatium; species Meghimatium bilineatum. Next base: position 23,819,354 of record CM067313.1, on the reverse strand, counting down.
ATTCGAGTAGGTTTCCCTAGTTCGTGACAGCCTGTCTATCTTTCGCCGGGCACGCGGGTGTGTAGTGACTCTTTGCCGAGACGATTGTCGTTCACGTCTATCTCGCACAAGGTGTTCCACCGTCTATGAACTTACATCGTGTAATTGGACGTACTGTGCCTATGCCCATCGGGTACTGAACCATTTCTCATCCACGAGCCTGGTTCCGTATGAGGAATAGCTCAACAGAAGAGTTGGACCCTGGTTCTTTCGCCTTCTTAGCCGAGGTGTCGTTCACCGACATCGTGAACCCCTTACCCAAGTTCGAGTCTCACACCACGCGTTTGAGAGCAAGGCGTTCTCAAGCTGAGCGACATTGTCCCAATAGCGTCTGAGCCCGTCGTGTACTGAGCTCTTTCTCTCTGCGAGTGTATTTCCGGTATAGGAAAGCTTGACAGTAGAGGCCAGGACTAAAATTATTGTCCCTTGTGTGTCTGAGCCCATCGGGTACGTAACCCTTTCTCTCTGCAAGTGTATTTCCGCTTTATGAAAGCTTGACAGTAGAGTTGGGCCAGGGCTGCCATCGTTGTCCCTCTTATGCCTGAGTCCATCAGGTACGGAACCCTTTCCTGTATAGGAAGGCTCAACACTAGAGTTAGGCCAGGTCTTCTTGCTTTGTCGGAAGCCCATGATTGGGTCTGGGTCTCTGTCCATAAGGAGTACATGTAACTAGAAGCTCGTCTCGAGCTAACAGAGCTTGTAGTTCCCATTCCCTTGGAGCGTTTTCCCTTTCTATTTGCAGTTTGCGCTGCCCTCTGGTGCTGTTCTGCCCTTTCATTGTACTCAGAATAAGATATTCGTCTCTCGCCATGCATCTGCTTTTTCATGCCTTTTTCATTGGCCGCCCCTCCAATGATAGGACTGGACTGACTAGCGATACTGTATGTCAACAGTGCCGCTGTATGTGTTGGTGCTGGAGGTGTCGGAGATATTGTCTGTCTCTTATGCAGCCAAATCTCTTTCCATCTGCTACCTCAACATTCTCCGACACAATCACCAAATTATTTAGCCAGAATCAACAGGATCCGCTATTTTTCGATTTCTAGGGTGCACCGCGAGGAGGTACATTTGGGATCTTAGTTATCTGCTAACTCTGGGTCCGCCGAGAGCATTGCGTTCCCCTTGCAACCCCATCCATTATAAAAAACAAAACATCAACATATACTCAAGAAACAAAATAAATTATCTTTCAGATTAACAAGAACATATCATGACAGTGTTGAATCATCTGAAACTTGTGTGGTTTGGATTCCCTTTCCAAAACTACGCTGCAGGGAGCTGTTGTGGGTAGTAGAAGAAGATGAAAAAAAGAAAATATGGATTAATAATATTAAATACTGTACAGCTTTAAGATTCTTCACACTTAAACAAAAACTGACAACAGAGAGGTATTAGTGGTGTTTTCTGTTGATGTTTTCAGAGTTGAACCTTTAACTATGAAGAATTATGAATTTGGTGATGGTGAATAAGTATGAATCTTTGCACACCAATCAAAAACACATGCAACTGCTTAGATGAAATCAGAAAGATAATATTGGCAAGTGAACCGATGTTTATTCAACATCAGACACTAAAGACAAGGTGCAATTACGTAGTTCTAGTGTATTAGTAGCGTCACCAGGTTTATAAGTCCTAATTAATAACATTTGTATTGGAATATACAAAAATCAACATTTAAAATGAAAATGTACAGAAGTGTTTTCTACGAAAGACATAGACAAAATAGGAGATGCTACACAGATTTCCGTAGATTCTTCCCTAAGAAATATAAAATGGTAACGTATTTTAATTAGGCATAATTATATGTTTGTGCCGCATACAGAAACACAACAATGTGGAAACATAGTAATGGGAGACAGTTGCTAGTAATAGGGGAAACGATCGCATAAGACGAGGCATAGACACATTAGAATGTTAAACATTTCCTTGGCTACGTGAGATGAGATTCTCATAGGGTAGGTAAATAAAACTACGTTCTGCACGGAATATGTCATATAACTTAATGAAACATACACGAAAGATAAAAAGTGACCATTCTTGGAAGCAAAGGTTCAATCATTAACTAAAGAAACAATAACCAGAAGAATGTGTCACCAAAAACGTCTTAATATAAATGAAACAGGCGTACTTCTTAAGAATGGAAGTCTTGGATCATGAAGCACATGTTCTTAATATTCTGTGGTAGACCTATCCAGAATATTTTTTAATCACATTTTGATGATTACCAAAACAGGTTAAATTTTCATATATCTCAGAGTATCAATTTTTTAAAAAAACCAGTTTATATTTTGAGTTTATTGGCTATAGTTCTTGTGTTACAGCAATTTAAAATTGGTTGTTAGTAAAGTAGAAATTTTTGCATGTGCAATATTTGTCCAAAAACATGACATATTTCGCGGTTTTTACACCATGTTCCACATTTTGTAAGCTTGTTTTACGTGATATTTTCAGTGAATCTTCACATGCAGCATAGCTTGAATATGACACATTGTTATTGTGCTTATGCTTAAAGAAATTAATTTTTAATATTATTCATTTACAAAAACCGGGCCATTATTTTGGTAATTTTTCAGCATAATTTTTGATAAAACTTTACTACATACAGCTATTTACAAGGGCGATGATCCAGAGAAGTCAGATATAGACCTAATTACTTGATTTTGAGATTAGACATTAAAAGTATAATTAATTCAGAGTGCAAAAACCAACATCAGCATATTCCGATATGCCAATTTGTCTTAAATACATAATTTATTATGTCAAATAATCAGTCCATGATATGTCTACCATCATTAAAACTTATGGAGATCCAGGTTTCAATCCACGGTTGGGACACGTTTTCTCTTTCGGTGGTACTTCTTCTTCTTCTGCGTTCATTCTCAAACCCCCACTGGATCTAGCAGGATCATGGTCCTGCTAGATTTGCAGCAGGATGTAGTCCAGAAAATGGAAATGCGTTGTGTCGCCGTTTTATTTGCGCCAATGGCCCGACACATCCGTCTTCGGCGGGTTTCGGGGGTACAATAAAGATACTTCCTATACACGCTGCGGCGTCTGCTATGGTAAAATGGCCTTTTTTGCACAGCCCATACCCCTCACGGGAAAACATGCAGTAACGAAAGTTAATAACGTATAGCAAATCTCTAGTATTTATTCTACTATATGGAAACATTTTCTTTGAATTTATGGAAAATTGATTGTTTTGTAAAAATAAATAGAAAGTAAAACATCCACTATGTACGGGTAGCCCCTGTGAATAAACAGTGTAATTTCCAAGTTAGAACAAGTTTACCTGTTAAAGGAAAGCACATAAGAAGATTGCATGTTTATAATATATGGACACATGACATAGTTACATCTTCGTTGTTGAAATCTCACTAAACTCATCAGCTATCATGAACCAGCTCAGGTTCGTAAAACAATTCATTAAATGAAACTATTTTGATGCAAGAAACTTGGCTTGGAATCGAAGAGCCACATAAGTAAAAATCCAACATAACGACACGAGAGCTGATAATCGATTTCATTTCTCTAAAATTAGGCATTCCTGTGACACGTATCACTCTTTCAACCATAAATAAGACTGCCTTCGATTATGATAAGCTGCATTAGCTGTCCACAACATTAATCGTTACACATGGTTGAACACACGTAACGCTCTGAATACCCTAACCTCTTGAAGCAATGAATTAATATGGAACGGGAGTGACAAATATGACATTAGTCTATGAAAACAAAGTCTATAAAGTGTGCGATTAATCTTATTATTAGCATGATGATTCATGTCAAGCACACAAATGTGCTGTTAGTCAATGAAGGCACAGTCTATAAAGTGTGCGATTAATCTTAATGCTAGCATGATGATTTCTGTCAAACATACAACTGAGTCCACATATAAATATGTGCACATATGTCTTCTAGACACGTAGAAACTTGATCAAAGAAGCTCCATGATATATTGAAGAATTCTATATAATGTCGCATCTTCATAAACAATTAATCAAGTTGCGCGAGAGTCTTATGCAGGGATGGACAAAATACTGCATGGGGGCCAAATTAGGCTAATCATGTTATCTTTTTATATGTCTTTCCCATACACCCCTATAAATATCTCTTACGCATACCCCTATATAAATATCTCTTACACATACCCACATATAAATATCTCTTTCCCATACGCCCATATAAATATCTCTTTCCCATACGCCCATATAAATATCTCTTTCCCATACCCCCATATAAATATCTCTTATATATATGTCTTTCTCTTCTGCATTCCCAATTTAATACATTTCTAGACCACCAAATCCTAGACACAACTCACAGTTTATTCCGCCTAATGAAATGATTGCATACACAACAATTACAATTATATCAAAGCCAAGACATCCTAATACAACATTACAATTATATCAAAGCCAAGACACCCTAACACAACAATTACAACATTACAATTATATCAAAGCCAAGACACCCTAACACAACAATTATAACATTACAATTATATCAAAGCTAAGACACCCGACTACAACAAGGAACCGAGTTCTTAGGTTTTACTGGGCCGGGCCACAGCTTAAAGAGCTTGAACCCCGTACTCTACAGACAACTAATATTTTCATTTTCGTATATGAAAGTGTTCAGGACTGAATTATCTATGTAGCAGGCATTTGTATTTGTACAGACAACGATTGTGTAAACGTTATCTAAATAAATATGTGTATGTTAGACATTCCCTTGATTATATGAAGGCTGTATAAATTAACTTATGCAGTATGAGTTCAGCTTTGTCTATTTTACGTCTTTTTACAATTGTACATGTTTTTCAAATGCATGTTAAAATCCCAGAACCTCCGAGATAACATAGCTTACCACTATTGTCGATGTATACCAGCTTGAGGTGCTAGAACTACCCAGACAAGGAGTTACTTGCTGTTTATTTTTGTAAAACAGTCAATACTGCATAGATTCAAATAAAATTGTGCCCCATATATACTGTTGATTTAATAAAAAAATATTTCAGGCTGAAAAATCATGGACTAATTAGTTCAAATAATTAATTATGTAATTAAGAGAAATGTAAATATCCAAAAATACTGAGACTGGTTGTTGCACTCTAGATTAATGATTTTTTAGTTTCTAGTCTCAAAATCAGATAATTAGGAGTATATCTGACTGTTCTGGATCCTGTACCTTTGAAATAACTGTATGTAGTAATCTTCTCTAAAAAATTATACTGAAAAATCACAAAATAAATTCACATATTTTGGGGCATGAATAGTGTTATAAATAAATTTTTTTCAAAGTAAGCACAAAATGGTTCAGGATCCAGCTACAGAATATATGCATATTCACTGAAAATGTCATGGGTCCAGCTTACAAAGTGTGGAAGATATAGTATACAAATGACACAAATATGTCATTTTTGGACATAAATTGCTTATGCAAAAATGAAGACTATACTAACAGGTATACCACCTTCTACCAATTTTAAATCGCCTTAACATAAACACTATAGCCAATAAACACAAAACAAAAACTGTGTAAAGAAATAGATACTCTGAGGTTTACGAGCATGTAACTTGTTTTGGTAAGCATACAAAACTGATGTTCTTTATAATTATGGGTAGGTCTAGCCCCCTAAGACACATTGACCTACACTACTAGTTTTACTATGACACGCCAACTAAAGCTTCACAAATTGTTATTGTCACCCGTCGAGGAGATTGAGTGTCGCTTGACCCTTGGGAACATTTGATACCGTTGGACTCACGTATTAGCAAGATGGGTGTCAGAGCGTGTGCCACATCGGCTCGTTGGTGTGAATCCCGGTGCGAATTATCAAGAAAAAGTGTCAGTTCGGCGAGACAGTTATGCATGAACGCGATACATAATTGTGGTGGAAAATTTCACTAACTTAACAGAAAGAAAAAGTTAAAAATAGAGGATAGCAGTATGACAATGTCAACAAACAAATACACGGGCGGTCCATAAAATAACAGCAAGCAAAATAGACTATTTGACAATGTTAAAAATAACAGCAAGTATCATAGACTATATGACAATGTTAACAATAACAGCAAGCAGCATAGACTATATGACAATGTTAACAATAACAGCAAGCAGCATAGACTATATGACAATGTTAACAATAACAGCAAGCAGCATAGACTATATGACAATGTTAACAATAACAGCAAGCAGCATAGACTATATGACAATGTTAACAATAACAGCAAGCAGCATAGACTATATGACAATGTTAACAATAACAGTAAGCAGTATATACTTTTTGACAATGTTAATATACAAGTACATGGGCTTTCCATACAATGCCTGTACATTTATGGAGGAGTTGGAAAAAATATGATAGTTCTTGACAACGAGAGTGTAGGGAATGGGGAAGTGATTGACAAATATTGACATCATTATTATTGATATATCAACTACATTTACATATAACACATTTACATATAACACATTTACATATAACACATTTACATATACATATACCAGTGTTATATTGGAGTATCAGAACACTTAATTAATATATGCAAGTGAATTTATACTAATAGCCAGTCTGAAGTAAGAACAAACACATGAGAATAGCCAGTCTGAAGTAATAACAAACACATGAGAATAGCCAGTCTGAAGTAATAACAAACACATGAGAATAGCCAATGTCAAGTAAGAACAAACACATGAGAGTCCAATATATTTTTATTTCAATCATGTGTTCGACAACGGTGTTTTTATCTCCCCTTCTTTTCATAACAAATATCGAACACATCTGTAAACCAACAAGTACCAACGAAGAAGATAACATGAACAACAAAATTGAAGAAATTACGGTTTGCAGAGGATCAAGTACTGATAGTGAAATGAGAAAGACATCTGCAAGATCATTTTAATTGACTACACACAATATGTTAAAAATTCAACATGAAGATTAATATTGAATAGAAGAAATAATGGCAATAGCAAAGAAAGAAAGTAGTATCACTATCTCCATCGATAATCAACACCTTAAACAGCACGAAGGAGTTCACATCAATCAATCAATCAATAAACCCATAACACTTCAGGGTCGTAGGGGTACCACATTGGATGCTTCAGCACACAGAGTCCTCCAGCGAATTCTATCCTCAGCGATGCGGATGAGTGTGGAAATATCTAGCCCTGTCCATTCCTTGATGTTGTCTGTCCATGTCTTTATTTGCCCTCCTCTGCTTCTTCCACCCTCGACAGTACCCTGCAGTATTGTTTTTGACAAGGAATCGTGCCTGCATACATGTCCGAACCATGCTAATTTGTAGTATTTCAGTGGGCAAAAAAAAGTGGATAGGAGTTCACATAGGAAGCATTATATCGAGTGAAGGGAAAACAGCAAAGAGATGCAAAATAGATACAACAAAAATTATCAGATCAAACGACAGATGACAAGTATCTTTAAGAACAAAAAGTATCTTCAAGGACACTAAAGTTGCATTATACAAGACAATTATTATCACATCACTGTGCTACTAGTGCCAAACCTGGACAATGACAGCACAAGACAAAATAAAACTAGTAACAGAAAAATGACGTCTTTACGAAGATAAGTTGGAATGTCATTATGAGATAGAATTAGAAATGATAACATCAGATAGATAACAACAACAATACCAGTAATACATTAAGAGACAATAGATTAAGTGGTTTTTCAGACATGTCCAGATTACCAACAGCTTAGTTAGTAATTGTGTTCCTTTCGTGCCGCAGGCGGTACATAGCGCAGAGGTTTTCATTCTCCATGTGTTGCGGTCCGCCTCCTGCAGTTTTAGTTCTTGTATGGTCGTGTAGTCTATTATTTCCCCTTTTTTAAGTATGGTAAAATGATAGTATGCCACAAATAGCTATGACACATAAACACCGTGGATATGATACATAGACACTATGCCACATAGACACCATGGCTATGACATATAGACACCATGGCTATAACACATACACGCCATGGCTATGACACATAGACACAATGAATATGACACATAGACACCATGGCTATGACACATAGACACCGTGGCTATGACACATATACACCGTGGATATGACAGATAGACACCGTGGCTATGACACATAGACACCGTGGCTATGACACATAGACACCGTGGCTATAACACATACACGCCATGGCTATGACACATAGACACCGTGGCTATGACACATAGACACCGTGGCTATGACACATAGAAACCATGGCTATAACACATACACGCCGTGGCTATGACACATAGACACAGTGGATATGACACATAGACACCGTGGCTATGACACATAGACACCGTGGCTATGACACATATACACCGTGGATATGACAGATAGACACCGTGGCTATGACACATAGACACCGTGGCTATGACACATAGACACCGTGGCTATAACACATACACGCCATGGCTATGACACATAGACACAATGGATATGACACATAGACACCATGGCTATGACATATAGACACCATGGCTATAACACATACACGCCATGGCTATGACACATAGACACAATGGATATGACACATAGACACCATGGCTATGACACATAGACACCGTGGCTATGACACATATACACCGTGGATATGACAGATAGACACCGTGGCTATGACACATAGACACCGTGGCTATGACACATAGACACCGTGGCTATGACACATAGACACCATGGCTATAACACATACACGCCATGGCTATGACACATAGACACAATGGGTATGACACATAGACACCGTGGCTATGACACATAGACACCGTGGCTATGACACATATACACCGTGGATATGACAGATAGACACCGTGGCTATGACACATAGACACCGTGGCTATGACACATAGACACCGTGGCTATAACACATACACGCCATGGCTATGACACATAGACACAATGGATATGACACATAGACACCATGGCTATGACATATAGACAGCATGGCTATAACACATACACGCCATGGCTATGACACATAGACACAATGGATATGACACATAGACACCATGGCTATGACACATAGACACCGTGGCTATGACACATAGACACCGTGGCTATGACACATAGACACCGTGGCTATGACACATAGACACCATGGCTATGACACATAGACACACATCTATAAAGACAGACGCAGACCATGTATAAGAAAAACCACAGAAATCAATGAGGTAACGAGAACAAGCCTTACAAACAGCACACATGGAGGCTTTCTGCAGAGAATTTTTTCTACCCCTTACAAACAGCACACAAGGAGGCTTTCTGCAGAGAATTATTCTACCCCTTACAAACAGCACACATGGAGGCTTTCTGCAGAGAATTTTTCTACCCCATACAAACAGCACACATGGAGGCTTTCTGCCGAGAATTTTTCTACCCCTTACAAACAGCACACATGGAGACTTTCTGCAGAGAATTGTTCTACCCCTTACGCCGTGAGGTACCAAATGGTCACAAGTATAGACAGACAGACAGACAGATTAGATAGATAGATAGATAGATAGATAGATAGATAGATAGATAGATAGATAGATAGATAGATAGATAGATAGATAGATAGATAGATAGATAGATAGATAGATAGATAGATAGATAGATAGATAGATAGATAGATAGATAGATAGATAGATAGATAGATAGATAGATAGATAGATAGATAGATAGATAGATAGATAGATAGATAGATAGATAGATAGATAGATAGATAGATAGATAGATAGATAGATAGATAGATAGATAGATAGATAGATAGATAGATAGATAGATAGATAGATAGATAGATAGATAGATAGATAGATAGATAGATAGATAGATAGATAGATAGATAGATAGATAGATAGATAGATAGATAGATAGATAGATAGATAGATAGATAGATAGATAGATAGATAGATAGATAGATAGATAGATAGATAGATAGATAGATAGATAGATAGATAGATAGATAGATAGATAGATAGATAGATAGATAGATAGATAGATAGATAGATAGATAGATAGATAGATAGATAGATAGATAGATAGATAGATAGATATTTGTTTATATCTTTTTATATACTTATTAAATTGTTAGAATAGAAAACTTTTCTGTGAATGTGAAACAGATAATCTAGTTTTTTCTTCATCATCATCAGGTGCCATGCCGGGTGGCGTAGGCGGTAACGGCTCTCCACAGCTCTCTGTCCACAATATTATGTATCAAAGTCGTTGTTGTTTCTTTGCCGTGCCAGGTTGTCAAACTGTCTAATATTTTCTCACGTTGTCGCCCTCTGTCTCTGGTGCCTTCAATCTTGCCTGTTGTGATTATGTTCTCTAAACCTGCCGGTCTCATGAAGTGGCCAAAAAAAAAGAAGATTGCCTTTTTCTTATATTGTTGATTAAGGTCCGTTTCGCATTTAACTCTTTTAACACCTCTACATTAGTTTTTCTGGCAGTCCATGGTATTCTCAGCATTCTTCTGTAGAACCACATCTCTGTTGCCTCCAATCTCCCACTTTCCAGTTTGTTTATTGTCCAAGACTCGCACCCATATGTTAGTATAGGGGTTATATAGCACTGCAGAACTCTCTTTCTAGACTCTAATGACAAGGTCATATTACACAGTATATTTTTCATTTTTCTGAATGTTGTTTTTGCCTGTCCTATTCTGCATCTTATTTCTGTTGAACTTCTTCCATCTGCTGTAATAATTGTACCTAGATATTTGAATTGGTGGACCTGTTTTAATACTATATCATTCACTATGATCTTGCAAGGTGTGTTATTTTCTTTCTTTGAAATAACCATTACTTATGTTTTCTTGATATTTAGGAAGATGCCTTTCTCTTTTTTCTTACTTTTATTTAAAAATCTTTGTTCGATGGAGGATGGGTTACATCGTTTTCGAAAAAAAAAATGTTTGGTGTGTGTGTGATGGTGGGGTGGTTAATTCGTAAGAGTTCGTGAGAAGGAGGGAAGGTTAAAAGCGTTGATGTAATATTTGGACAAGCCCATGTATGCTACCAAAGATTTATGATGTATTATTGAATATTGTAAGTGCTAACTATAGACTTCCCTAGACACGCATCTCTTTATTGTATAACTATTCTATACGTTTCTGTAAAATTGTCCATCATTACATTTTATAATATATCAAATAATATATTTATTTCATCATATAAACACGCCTAAATAAATATATATATCCGTCTCTGGTTCATGTCTACATCGAGTCCTACTCTTGTGAGCAGCTATCTTATTTTAAATTCCCTTAATTACATGTTTTATGTTGTCATCGTTGATAATTACTGATAGATGACACGTGGGTACTATCCTGAACATTAACGTCTGAGGGAGTCTACTCGTCTCATTGTGTATGGAATTCATCGGTGTTGTGGACGTGCCTCGTCCAATGCCACCTCCTCTGTCTAAACTGTCTGACAACATACGGTAGTCTCAGCGGGATCACATTAGAATATCTCTCGCATTGGATACTAACTGTCAACTGGAGTTTGGGAATTTAGAGCATTACGGCGTAATGTACACAGGTAATGTCATTGGTGTAATCACTTCAGTGAATGGCAAAGTGTCTGACAGAACCACGTCATCAATACGGTGTCATCTGATTCTAGCCAGTAGAGATTTGTTGCACTCTGACAAACCTCCTGGATATATCAATTACCTGAAAGAAATATCCTGTTACCGGTATTTTCTTGTATATTTGATGCTATTATAGCAATTTCAATGAATGTAAGGGCGTTAGTTGTTAGGGAATGACTTTCTGAACAATCACGTCATATGCCACGCGATGAAGCTGTGACACCAAGTGTCAGAACATTCTCAGATATTCAAAATGCACAAATTAGAACAGCCACAAGTAGATGGACAAGTAGGAACAATGTGGGAATTGCGTTAAATAGACAGGTCATTTCCTTACATTACTTGGGTGGACACTGGATCACGTTCTCATTTTTGAAGTTTCCAATATCATCCACTATCGCTACCAATAAAACTGTTGTATATCCGAGGCGTAATGTCCCTATGAATACACATTGTAACGTACACACTTTAAAAGGTGCTTACGCATTCAGTCTGATCGTTATTGAAACATTGTGTGGTTACATTCATATTTTAGTGAAACCTTGTATGGTATATTCATACTTTATTGGAGCCGTGTGTGGTATATTCATACTTTATTGGAGCCGTGTGTGGTATATTCATACTTTATTGGAGCCGTGTGTGGTATATTCATACTTTAGGCACGAGTTTATAATTTCAATAACTAAATTTGGTGCGCAACGAATACAACGTATTTTATTTTTTAAATACAAGTGAGTGCATCTCAAGTGAGTACATTAATATATATTTCTATCAAAACTGCAGTATCATGTCAGAGTTGATATCATCAGAGAGTCTCACTGATATGTGGAGTCAATGTGAAACTGCCTCGTACATCAATCGGCATGTAGGTACAGATTTTGAGACAGTCACAGAAGCTTTACCACATGAAGCTGTGGTCAGTATAGACATGCTCAGAATAGACAACAATTATCTATCGACAAATATCACTGATCATACTATTATCCAAAGCAAGAGTGATAGTTGCGATAACTCGTGTAGCTATTTGAGTCATTATCACTCACTAAATACCAAAATGTCACATGGAACTAATTCCTTTACCATTTATAAGGACAAAGAAAAATGCATGTTTTTAAATTCAGTTGAGGCTAATGTTTGTAGATTGTCTAATAGTTCCAGATCTCCATTAGTTCCTGTCAACTGTCAACATGAGACCAAGGGCAAGTATGACAGTCTCAAGCATAGTGAGATGCGCACTAAAGCTTTCCCACCAAACACCTGTTATATCCCAAAGGATATATATAATCAAACACAAAATAATTATAAATCTAATGAAACTCATCAACATAGTCTGAATACCAGCTCTAGCCCCAGTATGTTTTATATTGATTCATCAACAAACAATAATCAACATTGTCTGAATACCAGCTCTAGCCCCAGTATGTTTTATATTGATTCATCAACAAACAATAATCAACATTGTCTGAATACCAGCTCTAGCCCCAGTATGTTTTATATTGATTCATCAACAAACAATAATCAACATTGTCTGAATACCAGCTCTAGCCCCAGTATGTTTTATATTGATTCATCAACAAACAATAATCAACATTGTCTGAATACCAGCTCTAGCCCCAGTATGTTTTATATTGATTCATCAACAAACAATAATCAACATTGTCTGAATACCAGCTCTAGCCCCAGTATGTTTTATATTGATTCATCAACAAACAATAATCAACATTGTCTGAATACCAGCTCTAGCCCCAGTATGTTTTATACTGATTCAAATTCTTACAATGAAAATATACTTCAATGTAATCAACTTTCACATGAAAATTGCTTGTTTATTAAAACAGCTGGTGCTGTCGACAAATGTAAATCACAAAGAGGCCTACGACGTCATATTCCACACTCTCAAAGATCACAAGAATTTGTCAATCGTCGAAACTGCAGAGAGCGACGAAGAATTGGAAGTGTCAATGGTGCTTTTAGTGTCCTTCGGCGGCGTATTCCATCACTAAATCACATCGACAAAGTATCAAAGATAAACATTATTTACCATGCTATCAGATACATCAAAGACCTTACACGTTTACTGAATGAAACGGGTACTTCTTCCTTGCCATAAACATAAATGTATCTAATGTTAGAGAACTCAATGAAAGAAGAAAACTTCAGTGAACATTTGGACATTTGATCAAATTAGTATTTTTTTTAACGTTGAAAGAATTATGAGTTTCCTCTCATTTACACTTTCATATTTATAATGTTAGCAGTAAATATTATCTAGGGATAATCAATAGTAGTCATTTATATGTTCAGTTTTAGAGGATTGTTATAAATACTGTGAAATGGTACATTAAAATTCAGAAATATTGTGTGACGATAACGATTAATTAAGAAGTGAGTTTATCTGTAATCCTGAATGATTTAAACAGTTGTGTACGGTTTTCAGCTTCTGACAATACAGATTACACAAGTCCGAAGAAGTAATTGCAGAAGAACAAGCTGGCTTCAGAACAAACAGAAGCACGTTTGAACAAATATTTAACAATAGATTATTAACTGAAAAACATATTCAGCGTGATCTATACCACAATTTCATTGATTTTACGCAGGTCTTTGACGGTGTACGGTGTTTCGTATGGTGGTCTGTGGCACATACTGAGATAATTTAATTTTTACACCACAATCATAGACATTGTTGAATCACTTTACAATAATGTACGTAGTGTTGTCTTATCAAACAATACATTGGAGAGTTTTGTTTTTTTAATGTGGGAGTTTGGCAAGAATGCATAATGTCTCAGGTACTTTTCAAAATATACCTAGAGCACATCTTACAGGAGACACTACATGATTACAACACATCTATATAGATCGGAGGTCGTCCTATTTGCAACTTGCGCTTCGCTCATGATATTGATCTTATAACTGGGTCCGAACAAGAATTGCAAGAGTAAACAGCAAATTTGGAAATAGTTAACCAGCGAGTACAGAATGGAAATCAACACAGAAAAGAGCGAGATCTTGGTTAACAGCAGGGACACATAAGGACAGACCAGCTTCATGATGAATGGATATAACCTCGAGCAGGTGAATACTTTCAAATACATGGAATCTAGCATATGCAGTGATGAAAAATGCAAAGCAGAATTAAAATTAAGGCTGGGGATGGCTTTAGTGTCTATATCAAGACTAACGTTGATTTAAAAAAGCAACATCAGTGTTGGAGTGAAAGTCAAACTGTGTAAGTTACTGGTGCTTTCTACTGTGCTGTATGGTCATGAGAGTTAGACACTCAATGTTGATATGGAGAGACAAATTACAGGATTACGAATACAAATGTTACTCCTGAATTCTACGAATCTCCTATTGAGAGCATAAAACAAATGTGTATGTAAGAAATAAAATAGAGATGTATACAGGTTTACAAGAACAATTGCTTTCAAAATGTAAACGACGAAAACTAGCATAGTTTGGACATTTACCTATTTATTGATAGCAGAGGAGGATAAATAAAGGCATGGACAGACAACATAAACAGATGGACAGGACAAGATGTGTCCTTATTCCTCCGCATCGTTGAAGATAGAAATCGCTAGAGGACTTTGTGCCGAAGCATTCAATGTGGTGCCCCTACGACTCTGACGGGTTACAGGTTTATTGATATATTACACATCGTTTTCTACTTAAACATACCAGTTCAGGTTTGTTACTGCACAAGTTTAAACACGGTCTTCTATTCGACTTTGGTAAAGATACCAGTTCAGGTTTGTTACTGCACAAGTTTAAACACGGTCTTCTATTCGACTTTGGTAAAGATACCAGTTCAGGTTTGTTACTGCACAAGTTTAAACACGGTCTTCTATTCGACTTTGGTAAAGATACCAGTTCAGGTTTGTTACTGCACAAGTTTAAACACGGTCTTCTATTCGACTTTGGTAAAGATACCAGTTCAGGTTTGTTACCGTATAAGTTTAAATACTGTTCTACTCGTATATCCATCTTTATAACATATACTAGCTTTACTCAATCAAGAGCCATGTCGAGTGGCTAAGTCGATCATGTTTCTCCACAACTCTCTGTCTATTGTGTTATCAATAAAGTCAGTTGGTAATAATCGCTCATGCCAAAATGACAACCCATTCATCAACTCATGTCTGTGTCTTTCTCTGTCTCTTCACGCCTAGAATTTCCAGGGGTAATACATTAAAAATATTTTCTCACCACATGCTCTAAAATCATTGCTGTCTGCTTCCAATTTTTGTTGTAATTAGTCTTTTCACACCTGCATCTCTGATTAGGTCTGTTGCAGCCAACCTTCGTTGTTGCAACGGCACTTAATAATGATCATTGGTTAGTGATTACCACAACGGTATTACCATGTTTAAAGACATCTCTGCTTTCAAAATTAATAGAAAGAGATATACGTGTTACCAAAATAGATCAATAAAACAATTAGCAATGAGAAATATACCTATTTCTGTTCATTTGTATTTATATTTATTCTGTGTTAATCAGCCAATTATTTCTAGTTTTGCGTTGTTACCCGACACCTGAGCTGTTATCTCTTGAATGTCTGCTAGCTTCTACACTGCTTTACATCATCTCATGTGCTTGTGAAAACCGTACCTGCTTTACATCATCTGATGTGCTTGTGAAAACCGTACCTGCTTTACATCATCTGATGTGCTGTTTGTAAACCGTACCTGCTTTACATCATCTGATGTGCTGTTTGTAAACCGTACCTGCTTTACATCATCTGATGTGCTGTTTGTAAACCGTACCTGCTTTACATCATCTCATGTGCTTGTGAAAACCGTACCTGCTTTACATCATCTGATGTGCTGTTTGTAAACCGTACCTGCTTTACATCATCTGATGTGCTGTTTGTAAACCGTACCTGCTTTACATCATCTGATGTGCTGTTTGTAAACCGTACCTGCTTTACATCATCTCATGTGCTGTTTGTAAACCGTACCTGCTTTACATCACCTCATGTGCTTGTGAAAACCGTACCTCTACTGGTAATTCGTGTACATATGCAAACTTTCTATCTATTGTCTTCATATTTCTCTATAAAACTATGCTTAAATGTATATTGTATTTGCAAATGAGTTAACTGGAAATCAGTCCGGACACACTATCTTTCTTATGACAGTGAGTTTTAATACTTTCATTAATTATTTCATTACTTAACCTTTCAAAGATTAAATTCATCTGCTGAAATTGTTTGGACATTCAGTCTTTGTCTCTTTTTAAGTTGAATGAAATTTTTCATCCATATCTGATTATCGTATCTGTTTTTATTAAACTTATTGTCTGTTTTGGAATTACCAGATCCACTTTGTTTAAATTTTTTCTTCCAATATTTTTGTGAAAAGGTACATTCAACAGGTCTATAATGTGCATGTCCTAGCATTTCGTATGAATGGTTTACTGCATCATATGTTTTACATCAATGGTTCTAACAATGGCGCTAGTGGTGGTTACATCCTTTGGGGGGTGGCATGCATTCTCATGTGACCAGTAGGGAGTGAAGTTCGTTAAGACGGGGGAGGATAAAAGATTTTTATGAAACACTGAACACAACCTAAATTCACGCACTTTAAATGTTGCCAATGTTTACTGCTACTTACGTCCAATAAGACAAGAGATGCAATTATGTTGATATTAATTAAAATCTACGTGAAACGTGGTCCAAATAGGATTATTGAAACCAGTTGCAAGCTTCAGTTGAAAACAGAAAGTCATTTCATTGTATTTAAATAATAATAAGATTTTTCTACATAGCAAATATTTGCTTAAATGTGCAGTAAAACCTGGAAATACACTTTGCAAACTCAATGTAGCGCTCATAGTGCTATAGTGTGTAGCGTGTATTTGCTATTGTTTTTCTTGGAAACAAATTATATTGAGTACCTTTTCTTAACGGCATTTCACATGTAGTATGATGATTTGTCTCGTGTTCCTTAAAATTAGTGTCTATGTCTGACATTGATAACGCAATATTAGTATGAAGATTGAATTTGTAATTTTCCTTTGGGTTTCCATCGGGATAGATTTGCGTTTCAGAATTGGTGTAAGTTCAGAATTTACGTAGTTGGCTTTTTGAATACTTGTCTCGAGTTCTCTGTCCATTCTTTCATCGGCTTTAAAAAATGTTCCATAGTTATTTAAATTCCTGCACTTGTGTTTCAGTAGTTTAGTTTTATGTTGATTGTAGTGCGTTTTATGCATATATGCATTACTTCTATTTTCTCTGTGTTTATCTTCATGTTGTGATTAAGGCAGATTTCGTTCAGTAGGGTTATGTGATATTGAAGCTCTTCACTTGAACTGTGGAGTAGGCACTGATCGTCAGCAAACAGTAGTTCAGTTATGTCATTTGGATGGTAAACTTCTGATGGTGTTTCTACTGCTTTTGTAATATTATATATATTACAAAATAATACAGCTCTGAATACTTTAAATACGAATTCAATGCTATTCCAAATTGGTTTTTTTTTAAAGACCGAATTGCCATTGTTCTTGAAATGTGAAAATTATTTTTCAATGAGACATCTAGATTAACTGACTGTTTGTAAAGACAACAAGATTAAGTGACTATTTGTGAAAAATGACATACAAATTTCGAAATGATTTTTTTATAAAAGACACTTGCTGTGGAGTTCTCTCCCCCTCTCTATTCTACCGCAGACGTTTATATGGCCCTGTTTGGTATTGATCTATAAAATCTATACGACAGGAGGCGGTGTCATGAAATATTGTTCATGTCAAATTAAGGATTATTGACAAATTAGAAGATGTCAAAGTTTGATCCTGCAAGTGAAATATTATTTTTTTATTCAGCCTTATTTCTCAAGCACCTTCTGGTTAGGAATATTTAGTCAAGAGAACAAAATGCATTCCAGCATGGTGTTACAGCTTGACTGCGATGTTTGCGCTTTTTGGCTCGACATATCTGACTTCAGCATGTTTGCTAGAACAGCTATCTCTACTCATAAACTTCATTAGTCGCTATTATAGAAGACGCCGTGTTTGCTATTCTTTGCTCGCCTTTAGTGCCCAGGCAACAGACGGGCGACTTATTTGTTCTTTATATGTCTTAAATGTATACTAGTTATGTGAGACATCATATGTCTTAAATGTATACTAGTTATGTGAGACATCATATGTCTTAAATGTATACTAGTTATGTGAGACATCATATGTCTTAAATGTATACTAGTTATGTGAGACATCATATGTCTTAAATGTATACTAGTTATGTGAGACTTTATATGTCTTAAATGTATACTAGTTATGTGAGACATCATATGTCTTAAATGTATACTCGTTATGTGAGACATCATGTGTCTTAAATGTATACTAGTTATGTGAGACATCATATGTCTTAAATGTATACTAGTTATGTGAGACATCATATGTCTTAAATGTATACTAGTTATGTGAGACATCATATGTCTTAAATAGATAGTACTTATGTCAGAAATTGAGGAACTACCTACCACATCAGGAGATGGCAGATGATATTCGATCAAACAACTGATACTATTTGTCTACCAACTTCTAACAAAATGTTCACTATCTCAACCTCATCTCTTGTTCTCCCTTCTACCCTCGTAATCAAACTCTTGCAGATTAGCAGCATGAATTCTAGAGAACGAAATGTTCTATGCCACGGTTGATGTCTTAGCTACGATATCTGCGCCTTTCAGTCTGACAAATTCAATATCAACAAGACTTCTGGGTCACGTTAAGATTATGGTTTGGGACAGTCAGCAGCACTCCAAAACGTCTTTAGTCGCCTCATACATGAAATGAAAAAGTTTTTCTATTCTTCGCTGCCGTTTCGAGCCCCGGGAACACTCAGAGACGAAGCCTCATCTCTAAAACTTACTCATTTTTTTCAGATTCCTGCCAATGGTCAGGATGTCTTCCAGAGAATGTAATGTATCTTGTTATGGTTTCCAGTTTGTATCTGATATCTACGCCTTTCGGCTAGGCACATCCAATTTCAGCACTTTCATCATTTGTTGACGTTTAACTTCCATTAAGATGTGACAGCTAGCCTCCTTTCCCTAATCCGTAATCTCCTATTGAGTATGGTGTCAGGTGACAATGTTGGCATTATGTGCTTTACTGTCGAACTAAAAAAAATTACAGTATTGAACTTATCTGATATGGCAACAAGTTATCCGTTACCTGGACACTGGCAAGATGGTGATCAGCTCTGACATTATTTAACCTGCACACATGCTGGAATTCCATTTGACGGATCTAGTACAAATATTCTTCCTGTTGTCGCAGGCAAGCAGTAAACCATTACACAGAGCATTCTTTTCTTAAGACCGTACCTTTCTAAACATAAAGGTTTGAGAACGGACGAAGAAAACTCATTTCACATATTCACGATATGTTAGCAAGAACGAAAATAATCCATTCTCCTCTGTCATATTCTCTTCTTTTTTTAATCGTATTTTCATTAGCCTTGACACAAGAAGTGTTACATTCATTTGGATCAGATTTCTTTCTTTCAGTTTTGTTATTGTAAATGCCATTATATACTCGTATTATGTACTGTATCTCTGCTAAAATGTCAGTGCTTGTTTCTCTTCATCTGGAAACAAATGTTAGAAATATTCTAAATAGGAAAATTATATGTGGATGTATGTTAAGCATGATTTACGACATCAGTAATGTTATAACGTTTTAGTCAGTCGTTATTTCTCGTTAAAATTTAAAGCGATTAAAACAGCCAGTATAAAGTTTCAAATTGCTGAAAGCTAGGCTATGGTTTGTTTTTGGTTAATTATTTTTTAGCCTTTCTCTGCAGCTGAAATAATGATAATTAACCTCATTTAAAGAGAAAAAAACCCAACTGAAATCCGCAATCGGTAGTTGTGAAAGAAAACGAAAGAACCGGAAGTAATTTGTTCAACGGAAATGACATCTATTTCAAGGCGATCCTGGAAGAAAACTACAATCTTAATGTTCTAAGCTTCATTCTGCTGCCAAAGAAAGCGGATGTGACGAATCTCAATCAATTTTCAAGCTAGCCAGCTTTATTTCTCTGTATACTTTTTACCATAACGTCTTAGAACATGCGAAGCTCAGGACGACCTGAGAAAATATAAGAGCGAAAAAATGTGAAAATTGCTTTCGTGTAAGCAAATTCTGTTTCTGTAACAATTAACAGATAACTTTCCACTGAGATTAATTTTTTTTGTACCTACAATATGTTTGTTTGTTAGTTTGTTTGTTCGCTTGTTTGTTTGTTTGAGAATCCAGGAACTGTAAGCGATTAGCTCTTACTTCCTTTTTGCAGTGGGGTGGTTTTTATGAGATTGATTCTTGATTAGAAACTGGTCTCATAGAATGTGGGGCATTCCCATAAGTGCTCCGACCTCTGTTCCAGCAACCATCCGACTGAATGGTGTTTCGAGTCTAATGCTGGCGAAACAGACGTCGACATCATGGCACAACTATAACCCTTGTGGCAAGTTTCTATGTTGTTTCGCCCACCCACACCGTGCCCGTAACTAAACAAACACAACGTTGGCCTGTCGGAACAACATGGTAACTGTTATCGAGGGTTACGACTACGGTATTGTATAGATGACATGCCATGAAGCTTCTATACGAAGATAACCTCAATATAAAGACATGTAATCTACTAAGGTTTTCTGTTGCATGGTTGGTTTGTCTAATGAGCCATTGGTGAGACTCATAGACGCAACGGCATGCACAGGGTTTTTCTGAGCTTTCATTCATACCCAGGAGAATTCAACTTTCGGCTTAGTACACTGTCTATTGAAGGAGCCTTCTACTATAATTGTATAGGTGACATGCTACAAAGCTTCCATAATAGAGCATGAATATAACGGCATGTCATCTACTCAAGTTTTCTGTTGCATTGGGTGTTTTCCTAGTGGGCTATTGGTGAAACTCACATATGCAAGAGCATGCGTGAACCTACAATATAATATATTGAATTTATTTTTAGTTCCTGATTGAAGGTGTACTGTTTATGATCCTGATTGAAGGTGTACTGTTTATGATCCTGATTGAAGGTGTACTGTTTATGATCCTAATTGCCTATATTCTTCTTGTACTGAAACATTTATAGATACTTTTTTCTTATTGACAACAAACGATAACTTTTCATAATCCAAGCTCTTCATAAAACAATGATAAATCACAAGTAAAGTACACAATTTGTCAGGCAGCCTTGTGAAATTGCGAGCTGAGTACAAAGACTGCAAAATTCATCCTTCATGATGTCAACTATATTGAGAGGAGAGGTAGAAAATATGTCCCACAGATACAGCATGATTTGTGAACATCAAGTTATCCATGAATTAATTCAAGAGAATTACATAAGTAGATCATTGAAGCTATTCATGTTTTACATGCTGACTGTCTCAACCACGTGCACATGGAGCAAGTAGTGAATTTATGACTCATCAAACCACTCATTGATAATCAACATCCCAAATATATGTCAAACTTATACATGTTGATGGTTTCTGAATTAAATTATTTCTTGCAATTAAATATAAATTTCTAGTGTTAAATATAACTTCCTAGTATTAAATATCACTTTCTATCATTACATATCACTTTCTAGCATTAAATATTACATTCCAGTATTAAATATAACTTTCTAGTATTAAATATAACTTGTTAGTATTAAATATCACTTTCTATCATTACATATCACTTTCTAGCATTAAATATTACATTCCAGTATTAAATATCACTTTCTATCATTACATATCACTTTCTAGCATTAAATATTACATTCCAGTATTAAATATAACTTTCTAGTATTAAATATCACTTTATAGCATTAAATATCACTTTCTAGTATTAAATATAACTTTCTAGCATTAAATATTACATTCCAGTATTAAATATAACTTTCTAGTATTAAATATCACTTTCTAGTATTAAATATAACTTTCTAGCATTAAATAAAACTTCCTAGTATTAAATATCACTTTCTATCATTACATATCACTTTCTAGCATTAAATATTACATTCCAGTATTAAATATCACTTTCTATCATTACATATCACTTTCTAGCATTAAATATTATATTCCAGTATTAAATATAACTTTCTAGTATTAAATATCACTTTCTAGTATTAAATATCACTTTCTAGTATTAAATATCACTTTCTATCATTACATATCACTTTCTAGCATTAAATATTACATTCCAGTATTAAATATCACTTTCTAGCATTAAATATCACTTTATAGCATTAAATATCACTTTCTAGTATTGAAATATTACTTCCTGTATTATATATCACTTCCTATGATTAAATATCTTGATAGTATCAAGTATCACTTTCTAGTACTAAAAACTTTCTATTTGTGTATGTGGAAAGTATTTTAACACTACAACTTCCTTAATTCCTTGAAACTTTTGTTATTTTCACGATCTCATAAAGTTTCAGAACTCAGATCAGATAGTTTATCCAAGCATACTAACTATTTACATTCACCACGTACTACCTGCATTGTAAGTGTCTCTTAATTTATTCTCAACTAACAACCTCTGTTTCTTTACTATCACGGGACCCACGAACACATAACGTGGTTTCTTGTTGTTAGCGGACTGCTTCGCATATGAATGGTCCTGGGTTCATATCCCAGTTGAGGCAGAAATGTTTTTCATATCGCAACAGCTACGGATCGAACCAGCCGTAAATTGCGTACCGGATTAATTCGGGAAGTAAAGACTGCGAGGGAGAGGAGATGGCTACCTCGCTCATATAGCAGAGCCACTGAAATGTGAGATCGCTAACATCTCACACCACTACGACATTAATAAATATTACGTGTGCGAGAGAGAAGAGATGGCTATCACCCTCATGTAGCAGAGTCGCTGAAATGATATGGGTTAACTCTCTACCTTTTATGGTGAGGTACGCTGCTTTCAACCGCGGACGTTAGTCCAATTTGGTTATATCAGAGCTTTTCAACATTGAAAAACTAGTGGATATCACGATTTTGTTAATCCACACTTCAAAGAGTGCCTTTAAACATCTTAGCTGTAGCCACAGCTAAGTAATGCTACCCTGATACTGTGAAGGCAGACCTACAGGCCGGCCACGAAAACGATGGACCACTGAGATAACACATTCCACAATACCCTGAGCACACACAAAGGTTATCTCCAGAAAACTTTGCTACTCCTGATGCTGAATGGCAACAAAGGGTTTAGCGAACAAATAAATAGATAGCCGCAACCAAATCTATATGTTGGTAGCGTATCCTATTCAAGACGTAACCATCAATAAAGCAATTTTTTGGCAGTAGTGATTTCTGGGCAATATAAATAAGTTCAGTTGATTGCCATTACTTTCTGATCGGTCCGGATGCACAATTGCCTGTATCGCTGATCGAACTCGGTACCTTGGCCATCACAGGCGCACTGTGTAGCACTCCGTCACAGAGCCGGTCATATATGGTTGCACTAAAAGA
This sequence comes from Meghimatium bilineatum, assembly GCA_034231615.1. Lineage (NCBI taxonomy): Eukaryota > Metazoa > Mollusca > Gastropoda > Stylommatophora > Philomycidae > Meghimatium > Meghimatium bilineatum. The sequence continues at coordinate 23,795,229 of CM067313.1, read as the reverse complement.
TATATGTAACAATGTTTGACATCTAACTAAAATACTTCTCAAAATAATACATGAAAGAATTAAGAACAAGATAGACATGGAGGTCGGTGAAGAACAATTCGGTTTTAGGAAAAACAAAGGAACCAGAGAAGCTATACTGAGTATCCGGCTAGTGATAGATAAATATATAGAAGTCCAAAAAAGTATTTATATTTGCTTCATAGACTAAAGCAAGGCCTTTGACAGAGTCCAACATGAAAAATTGATCAAATGTCTTCAAGAAATAGGCATAGATGGAAAAGACATCAGACTGATTAAAAATATATATTGGGAACAAACTGCATCAATAAGATGTAAAAACTGCTACTCACCGTACATAGAAATAAGAAGAGTGGTAAGACAAGGCTGCATTTTATCACCAAGCCTATTTAATATCTACACAGAGAATATCTTTTAAAATATAGAAGAAATACCAGGACTCAAGATCAATGGGAAAATAATAAACAACCTTAGATATGCAGATGACACTGTTCTTTTGGCAGAAAGTGAACATGAACTACAAAGACTAATAGATCAAGTCAATAAATCAAGTAATGAATATGGACTGGATATAAATATCCAAAAAACAAAAAAACCATGATAATCAGCAAAGACACAGAAGAACATGAGATAAACATAAACATACATGGAGAGAAACTACAACAAGTAAAACATTATCAATATCTTGGACACATAGTCACAAATGATGGCAGATGTGAAACAGAAGTTAAAAGGAGAATAGGAATGACTAAAAGTACCTTCAATGACATGAGGAAATTAATAATATCTAAACAAATTACAAACAAGTTAAAAATGAGAATTATAAAATGCTACATCTACTCCATATTAATGTATGGCTCAGAAACATGGACAGTAAATAAACAATTAGAAGACAAAATTGATGCCATTGAGATGTGGGTATATAGAAGAATAGGGAGAACATCATGGAAAGAGAAGAAAACAAATAAAGAGGTGCTAAAGACACTTAATATGAAGAAAGAACTACTAAGAGAAATAAAGATCAGGCAAATAAAATACTTTGGACACATTAAAAGACATGACACCCTATTGAAGACCTTACTTGAGGGTAAAGTCAAAGGGAAGCGAGCAAGAGGTAGGCAGAGATACAAGTGGGAGAGTAACATCACACGATGGACAGGTTACAGTCTAGCAGAGTGCACCACCAAGACAAGAGACAGGAGATGTTGGAGATACGTTGCAGCCAACCTTCGTTGCGGAGACGGCACTTAATGATGATAATGATGAACAATGTTTGACAGTAAACAGGCCAAATACACCCACTTTCTACGGTTAAATAAGTGTCAGAACTTGATTTAACTGATTGTTGATGGCAACAGGTATGCTTCAACTTCGACCGTGAATATATTTTAATAGTTATATGCATTTATATATTAAAAAATTGACTAGTCCTAGGCTGTAAAAAAAATTGTATTCTTCCAGAAAAGGGAGTTAATTTCATTCGAATGAAAACTTTGTCACGTTTTCCAGCCATTATTTCCCTTGGGTTATGATGTCATTTCATGAAGTTGGAATTCAGCATAATAAGTATCAAATATTATGTAATATTGCTCGTCCGTATGACAATCGCGGTCTGGACTTCTAGTTCAGGGTGTAAAGAACATTCACTGTCCATGCATGTCGTAGTAGGCTACTAAGAAAAGTTGTGAGATATTCTTACAACCTATCAATTATGGGGACTAAAAAATCATCATTGTCACTGCATGTTTTGTCTCGATTTCTGTCTTCTGTCACAAGTTCCTCATGGATCAAGAAAAGATGCAGGTCAGTCGACATTCCACCGTTTTCCTTTTGTTGCAAAATACTATGTGGCGGGGAATAGAAGGTGTTCGGTCACTTTAGAAAGCTAACAACTGACAGTGTAATAATGAACTGGTTTATTTATTTGATGTATGGTACGCTCCTAACAAGACCTGACGATCACGGGATCATGCAGCACTGCAGAGCTTTCCTTCGGGAACACGACCTGATGATTACGGGATACTGCCGCACTGCAGAGCTTTCCTTCGGGAACAAGACCTGATGATTACGGGATACTGCATCACTGGGGAGCTTTCCTTCGGGAACAAGACCTGATGATTACGGTATACTGCCGCATTGCAGAGCTTTCCTTCGGGAACAAGACCTGATGATTACGGGATACTGCATCACTGGAGAGCGGCGACTAAACATGCATCTATAACGCCATTTTCCTCCCAGCACATCCATGCATTTGAGACAACAAACCGTGTACAAGTTCCGGTGTCACTTCGGTTACTCAATGGATAGTGCAGTGCTTTTATCGGAAAGGCTATAGGTTGTCAAGAACTACTTGATCACAGCTAAATGGATTACTTTGTTATCATCATCATCATCATCATAATCCTCATCATAATCCTCATCATAATCATCATCATTATCATGTACCATTAAGAAGATGAGAAAACATCATTAATTCAGCATAGGTGCAGCATAGCATACGAAATCTTAGTTCAGATTTCTCCTATTTTAAAAAAGAACATATAAAAATGAGCACCACAACGGCAGTATATAAAAGAATCAAAATATCATCACTACGCTACCAATGCCAGATGTGAACAATAACAAATAATAAGCCAAAAAACGTAAACTTGTTACAGCAGAAATAACTTGTCTATCCTATTTGAGAGTAGTAAAACACTTAGTAGGGAATGCAGATAATGGTGTCCCCCGGCGGTGGAGCAAGAAGTACTGCTCAGTGAGAGTGATAAAGAGGAAGAATTCTCGGAAAAACAATAAGGGACATAATTAGCAATGAAAACATCAGAAGACTAACACACACAATGCCAATCGTGGAAAACTTAGGGAAGTATGTTGTAAATCATTACACGTAGATGGGAAGTATGTTGTAAATCATTACACGTAGATGGGAAGTATGTTGTAAATCAGTACACGTAGATATGAAGTATGTTGTAAATCAGTACACGTAGATATGAAGTATGTTGTAAATTAGTACATATAGATTGGAAATATTTTGTAAATCAGTACACGTAGATGGGAAATATTTTGTAAATCAGTACACGTAGATGGGAAATATTTTGTAAATCAGTACACGTAGATGGGAAATATTTTGTGAATCAGTACACGTAGATGGGAAATATGTTGAGTGATATAGATTGGCAGAACGTTTACATGTACAGTGTGTACATTATTCTTCTTCTGCGTTCGCTCTCTGGGAGTGTGAAGTACATTGAGCTTTCAGTTCCACAACAGAGCTGTGTGTCAATAGACAATAGACAACAGAGATGTGTGTCAATAGACAATAGACAACAGAGCTGTGTTATGTGCCCGGCAGAGGGATTAGCACATCCGATTTCGGAATACTTTTAATTCGGGTAGGCTTCCCTACCTTGTGGCAGCCTTCCTATCTGTCGCCAGGCAAGTTTGTGTGTACATATTTCTTGCTGTTT
>CM067313.1:22564235-22591644 GCA_034231615.1 Meghimatium bilineatum | reverse complement strand
ATACATCTCCTATATCTAATCTGAGAGTGACAGATACATGTATACATCTCCTATATCTAATCTGAGAGTGACAGATACATGTATACATCTCCTATATCTAATCTGAGAGTGACAGATACATGTATACATCTCCTATATCTAATCTGAGAGTGACAGATACATGTATACATCTCCTATATCTAATCTGAGAGTGACAGATACATGTATACATCTCCTATATCTAATCTGAGAGTGACAGATACATGTATACATCTCCTATATCTAATCTGAGAGTGACAGATACATGTATACATCTATATCTAATCTGAGAGTGACAGATACATGTATACATCTATATCTAATCTGAGAGTGACAGATACATGTATACATCTCCTATATCTAATCTGAGAGTGACAGATACATGTATACATCTATATCTAATCTGAGAGTGACAGATACATGTATACATCTCCTATATCTAATCTGAGAGTGACAGATACATGTATACATCTCCTATATCTAATCTGAGAGTGACAGATACATGTATACATCTCCTATATCTAATCTGAGAGTGACAGATACATGTATACATCTCCTATATCTAATCTGAGAGTGACAGATACATGTATACATCTCCTATATCTAATCTGAGAGTGACAGATACATGTATACATCTATATCTAATCTGAGAGTGACAGATACATGTATACATCTATATCTAATCTGAGAGTGACAGATACATGTATACATCTCCTATATCTAATCTGAGAGTGACAGGATACATGTATACATCTATATCTAATCTGAGAGTGACAGATACATGTATACATCTCCTATATCTAATCTGAGAGTGACAGATACATGTATACATCTCCTATATCTAATCTGAGAGTGACAGATACATGTATACATCTCCTATATCTAATCTGAGAGTGACAGATACATGTATACATCTCCTATATCTAATCTGAGAGTGACAGATACATGTATACATCTCCTATATCTAATCTGAGAGTGACAGATACATGTATACATCTCCTATATCTAATCTGAGAGTGACAGATACATGTATACATCTCCTATATCTAATCTGAGAGTGACAGATACATGTATACATCTCCTATATCTAATCTGAGAGTGACAGATACATGTATACATCTCCTATATCTAATCTGAGAGTGACAGATACATGTATACATCTATATCTAATCTGAGAGTGACAGATACATGTATACATCTATATCTAATCTGAGAGTGACAGATACATGTATACATCTCCTATATCTAATCTGAGAGTGACAGATACATGTATACATCTCCTATATCTAATCTGAGAGTGACAGATACATGTATACATCTCCTATATCTAATCTGAGAGTGACAGATACATGTATACATCTCCTATATCTAATCTGAGAGTGACAGATACATGTATACATCTATATCTAATCTGAGAGTGACAGATACATGTATACATCCTATATCTAATCTGAGAGTGACAGATACATGTATACATCTCCTATATCTAATCTGAGAGTGACAGATACATGTATACATCTCCTATATCTAATCTGAGAGTGACAGATACATGTATACATCTCCTATATCTAATCTGAGAGTGACAGATACATGTATACATCTATATCTAATCTGAGAGTGACAGATACATGTATACATCTCCTATATCTAATCTGAGAGTGACAGATACATGTATACATCTATATCTAATCTGAGAGTGACAGATACATGTATACATCTCCTATATCTAATCTGAGAGTGACAGATACATGTATACATCTCCTATATCTAATCTGAGAGTGACAGATACATGTATACATCTATATCTAATCTGAGAGTGACAGATACATGTATACATCTCCTATATCTAATCTGGAGTGACAGATACATGTATACATCTCCTATATCTAATCTGGGAGTGACAGATACATGTATACATCTCCTATATCTAATCTGGGAGTGACAGATACATGTATACATCTCCTATATCTAATCTGAGAGTGACAGGTACATGTATACATCTCCTATATCTAATCTGAGAGTGACAGATACATGTATACATCTATATCTAATCTGAGAGTGACAGATACATGTATACATCTATATCTAATCTGAGAGTGACAGATACATGTATACATCTCCTATATCTAATCTGAGAGTGACAGATACATGTATACATCTATATCTAATCTGAGAGTGACAGATACATGTATACATCTCCTATATCTAATCTGAGAGTGACAGATACATGTATACATCTCCTATATCTAATCTGAGAGTGACAGATACATGTATACATCTCCTATATCTAATCTGAGAGTGACAGATACATGTATACATCTCCTATATCTAATCTGAGAGTGACAGATACATGTATACATCTCCTATATCTAATCTGAGAGTGACAGATACATGTATACATCTCCTATATCTAATCTGAGAGTGACAGATACATGTATACATCTATATCTAATCTGAGAGTGACAGATACATGTATACATCTCCTATATCTAATCTGAGAGTGACAGATACATGTATACATCTCCTATATCTAATCTGAGAGTGACAGGTACATGTATACATCTATATCTAATCTGAGAGTGACAGATACATGTATACATCTCCTATATCTAATCTGAGAGTGACAGATACATGTATACATCTCCTATATCTAATCTGAGAGTGACAGATACATGTATACATCTCCTATATCTAATCTGAGAGTGACAGATACATGTATACATCTCCTATATCTAATCTGAGAGTGACAGATACATGTATACATCTCCTATATCTAATCTGAGAGTGACAGATACATGTATACATCTCCTATATCTAATCTGAGAGTGACAGATACATGTATACATCTCCTATATCTAATCTGAGAGTGACAGATACATGTATACATCTCCTATATCTAATCTGAGAGTGACAGATACATGTATACATCTATATCTAATCTGAGAGTGACAGATACATGTATACATCTCCTATATCTAATCTGAGAGTGACAGATACATGTATACATCTCCTATATCTAATCTGAGAGTGACAGATACATGTATACATCTATATCTAATCTGAGAGTGACAGATACATGTATACATCTCCTATATCTAATCTGGGAGTGACAGATACATGTATACATCTCCTATATCTAATCTGGGAGTGACAGATACATGTATACATCTCCTATATCTAATCTGAGAGTGACAGATACATGTATACATCTCCTATATCTAATCTGAGAGTGACAGGTACATGTATACATCTCCTATATCTAATCTGAGAGTGACAGATACATGTATACATCTATATCTAATCTGAGAGTGACAGATACATGTATACATCTATATCTAATCTGAGAGTGACAGATACATGTATACATCTCCTATATCTAATCTGAGAGTGACAGATACATGTATACATCTATATCTAATCTGAGAGTGACAGATACATGTATACATCTCCTATATCTAATCTGAGAGTGACAGATACATGTATACATCTCCTATATCTAATCTGAGAGTGACAGATACATGTATACATCTCCTATATCTAATCTGAGAGTGACAGATACATGTATACATCTCCTATATCTAATCTGAGAGTGACAGATACATGTATACATCTCCTATATCTAATCTGAGAGTGACAGGTACATGTATACATCTATATCTAATCTGAGAGTGACAGATACATGTATACATCTCCTATATCTAATCTGAGAGTGACAGATACATGTATACATCTCCTATATCTAATCTGAGAGTGACAGATACATGTATACATCTCCTATATCTAATCTGAGAGTGACAGATACATGTATACATCTCCTATATCTAATCTGAGAGTGACAGATACATGTATACATCTCCTATATCTAATCTGAGAGTGACAGATACATGTATACATCTCCTATATCTAATCTGAGAGTGACAGATACATGTATACATCTCCTATATCTAATCTGAGAGTGACAGATACATGTATACATCTCCTATATCTAATCTGAGAGTGACAGATACATGTATACATCTATATCTAATCTGAGAGTGACAGATACATGTATACATCTATATCTAATCTGAGAGTGACAGATACATGTATACATCTCCTATATCTAATCTGAGAGTGACAGATACATGTATACATCTATATCTAATCTGAGAGTGACAGATACATGTATACATCTCCTATATCTAATCTGAGAGTGACAGATACATGTATACATCTCCTATATCTAATCTGAGAGTGACAGATACATGTATACATCTCCTATATCTAATCTGAGAGTGACAGATACATGTATACATCTCCTATATCTAATCTGAGAGTGACAGGTACATGTATACATCTCCTATATCTAATCTGAGAGTGACAGATACATGTATACATCTATATCTAATCTGAGAGTGACAGATACATGTATACATCTATATCTAATCTGAGAGTGACAGATACATGTATACATCTCCTATATCTAATCTGAGAGTGACAGGTACATGTATACATCTATATCTAATCTGAGAGTGACAGATACATGTATACATCTCCTATATCTAATCTGAGAGTGACAGATACATGTATACATCTCCTATATCTAATCTGAGAGTGACAGATACATGTATACATCTCCTATATCTAATCTGAGAGTGACAGATACATGTATACATCTCCTATATCTAATCTGAGAGTGACAGATACATGTATACATCTCCTATATCTAATCTGAGAGTGACAGATACATGTATACATCTCCTATATCTAATCTGAGAGTGACAGATACATGTATACATCTCCTATATCTAATCTGAGAGTGACAGATACATGTATACATCTCCTATATCTAATCTGAGAGTGACAGATACATGTATACATCTATATCTAATCTGAGAGTGACAGATACATGTATACATCTATATCTAATCTGAGAGTGACAGATACATGTATACATCTCCTATATCTAATCTGAGAGTGACAGATACATGTATACATCTCCTATATCTAATCTGAGAGTGACAGATACATGTATACATCTCCTATATCTAATCTGAGAGTGACAGATACATGTATACATCTCCTATATCTAATCTGAGAGTGACAGATACATGTATACATCTATATCTAATCTGAGAGTGACAGATACATGTATACATCTATATCTAATCTGAGAGTGACAGATACATGTATACATCTCCTATATCTAATCTGAGAGTGACAGATACATGTATACATCTCCTATATCTAATCTGAGAGTGACAGATACATGTATACATCTCCTATATCTAATCTGAGAGTGACAGATACATGTATACATCTATATCTAATCTGAGAGTGACAGATACATGTATACATCTCCTATATCTAATCTGAGAGTGACAGATACATGTATACATCTATATCTAATCTGAGAGTGACAGATACATGTATACATCTCCTATATCTAATCTGAGAGTGACAGATACATGTATACATCTCCTATATCTAATCTGAGAGTGACAGATACATGTATACATCTATATCTAATCTGAGAGTGACAGATACATGTATACATCTCCTATATCTAATCTGGGAGTGACAGATACATGTATACATCTCCTATATCTAATCTGGGAGTGACAGATACATGTATACATCTCCTATATCTAATCTGGGAGTGACAGATACATGTATACATCTCCTATATCTAATCTGAGAGTGACAGATACATGTATACATCTCCTATATCTAATCTGAGAGTGACAGATACATGTATACATCTCCTATATCTAATCTGGGAGTGACAGATACATGTATACATCTCCTATATCTAATCTGAGAGTGACAGATACATGTATACATCTCCTATATCTAATCTGAGAGTGACAGATACATGTATACATCTCCTATATCTAATCTGAGAGTGACAGATACATGTATACATCTCCTATATCTAATCTGAGAGTGACAGATACATGTATACATCTCCTATATCTAATCTGAGAGTGACAGATACATGTATACATCTCCTATATCTAATCTGGGAGTGACAGATACATGTATACATCTCCTATATCTAATCTGAGAGTGACAGATACATGTATACATCTCCTATATCTAATCTGGGAGTGACAGATACATGTATACATCTCCTATATCTAATCTGAGAGTGACAGATACATGTATACATCTCCTATATCTAATCTGAGAGTGACAGATACATGTATACATCTCCTATATCTAATCTGGGAGTGACAGATACATGTATACATCTCCTATATCTAATCTGGGAGTGACAGATACATGTATACATCTCCTATATCTAATCTGGGAGTGACAGATACATGTATACATCTATATCTAATCTGAGAGTGACAGATACATGTATACATCTCCTATATCTAATCTGAGAGTGACAGATACATGTATACATCTCCTATATCTAATCTGAGAGTGACAGATACATGTATACATCTCCTATATCTAATCTGAGAGTGACAGATACATGTATACATCTATATCTAATCTGAGAGTGACAGATACATGTATACATCTCCTATATCTAATCTGAGAGTGACAGATACATGTATACATCTCCTATATCTAATCTGAGAGTGACAGATACATGTATACATCTCCTATATCTAATCTGGGAGTGACAGATACATGTATACATCTATATCTAATCTGAGAGTGACAGATACATGTATACATCTATATCTAATCTGAGAGTGACAGATACATGTATACATCTATATCTAATCTGAGAGTGACAGATACATGTATACATCTATATCTAATCTGAGAGTGACAGATACATGTATACATCTATATCTAATCTGAGAGTGACAGATACATGTATACATCTCCTATATCTAATCTGAGAGTGACAGATACATGTATACATCTCCTATATCTAATCTGAGAGTGACAGATACATGTATACATCTCCTATATCTAATCTGAGAGTGACAGATACATGTATACATCTCCTATATCTAATCTGAGAGTGACAGATACATGTATACATCTATATCTAATCTGAGAGTGACAGATACATGTATACATCTATATCTAATCTGAGAGTGACAGATACATGTATACATCTCCTATATCTAATCTGAGATAGCTGGCTACATTTCATGTCTAATCAGAATGTCATATGTTTGATCAGAGATTGATAGCTGTTGTTCATCCGTCTGAGTCAATGATGACTTGATTATAAACTAGCTTTACAGCAGGTGGGACACTACCATAAGTGCTCCGCTCTCCGTTCCAGCAGCCATCCTAGTGTATGTAGACTCAGCCCCAGTCAGGTGTTGATTGCGTGATCTTCAGAGACTTAAAAAAAATTACTTTTCCTTCCCTCACCTCTAGATACTCCCATTTCTAACATTCTCTGTATGTGTACGTACTCAGACTCATTGACATCATCTTCATCTTAAAATGAATTTATCACTGCCTTGATCTAAAATAAAAATGTATTAGTTTTATCTCTTCTCAGCACCGTGCCGTCTATCGCCGCATTGCCTGCCAATAAGTCAGTTCTCTCATGTCCTCTGACCCCAGCATGACCAGGGCAGGATTGAGATGTTAAATAAGTCCCATCATTCATTGCTCAGCATGTACTTTTCTAACTTGTGCAGCATGCACTGTGAGTATTACCAAGTGTGTTGATGTATCAGTTATCAACCAATTAAGTGCTGCTGTAACTCCCTTTATTTCTATCCTCATGCTCGATGTGACTGTGGAGTATGCTGAAGATTTCTCAACCAACTTCACGGCGTTTCTGTAGGCAACAAAATCTCAACTGTTTTTGTTTGTATTTCTGTTAACTGAGCCATCTGTGTATATAATTATGTCTTGTGGTTTCGAGTGTAGCTAGGCAAGTTCATGCACTGTAACCTAGGTCATGATACCCGTCTATTTATGACCCACTTTATCTAGCGTATTATTACTTTAGTCTATCTACCTCCACACATTCACTGCACTTTCTTGTTTCTTCAAATTCACATACTCTTTGCAGTGTGCCTTCAGCCTATGACATCAATGATCTGCCATGCTTGATTCGTTTTCCCTCTGACTCATCTAGACATTGGTGTAATGGGTGGTAGTTATATTCTGTCACTAAATACGACCTAACCTGTGCTACCTGATGTCGTACTCTAATGCTGGGGAGATCAAGCAGAAATCTCATAGCAGAGATGTGTACACCCCAGTACTGCTCTCATTGCCTTATTTTGGACTTTTTCCACTCTATTGACTTGTGTCTGTGACAGTGTTAGTAGGCAGAGGCCATAATCTATGACAGATATCACTATCACTTGTAGAAACAGAAACAATACACATTACTGCATGTCGAAGGTTGCCATAACCTTGATAACACATGAGAGACTTCTATGAAAGGTTATCCCAAAATATTTAAGGTCCTGTTCTCTTTCAATGAATAAGCCCATGCAACTGACAGCTGGCACAGTGTCACTGACTAAATTATTATTTAAGGAGTACCAGACGGCCTTTGCTTTCGAGGGATTTATCACAACATTGTATGTTCTGCACCATATTGACAATTGATCTAGTCCACTCTTTTGTACCAGGTTTGTAGTCAGGGATATCTGTTCTGCCCTTGCCCAAGCTGTATAGTAGGATATCATCAGTGTATGTTAGAACTCAATCTTCAGCTTTCGGAACATGTGACTTCTCAGTCTGTTGTGACCAGTTTGTAGTATCTTAGCTAGCATATTCTCCCAAATGTCCTTGAGTAAGCTGTACCTGATTCCATCTGGGTCTGGTGCACCATCAGATGTATTCTTAATAGCGAGTTGCACTTCTTCAACATCTGAAAACTGGTCCTGATATCCTTGAAAGATGTCAAGGTACGCAACATTTCTGTGCGTTGATCCATGTCACCCTGATTAGTTTGTTGAAGATATCTATCAAAGAAGGCTCTGCCTTTCATCTTATCTGATGTCAGTGTCCGCCCTAAGTCATCCCTCACACTTGTACTGGGTTTCATTTCTGTTCTCTGCTTCATTGACCTATCTAGCTTCCAGAACTTTTATAATGCTTTGTCCACCACGACCTCCTCAGTAAAAAAATTTCCAAAACATTTTCTTTGCTTCTTTGGAAACTTGTTTAAAAGCCTCAATTGTCTTCTTCATTGCACTCTGTGCCTCCCATCTATCACTGAGTTTGATGTGTGCCTGTTTTCTCTTGCATTGCCAATCCTTGATCACTTGCTTTTTGAGTAGCCATGTTGCCTCTGTCTCTTTAGTCCACCTTGGGGGCTGTTCTTGTTTCAATATCTATAATTTCCCCTTGCTCTACCCAACCCTCTAACCCTATCTCTACCCCGCCCCCCCCCACTCCCGGCACGTTCCTGGAGTGGTGTCAGTTATCCCACTCCAGCAACCTGAGCTTATAGCGGCTCATACTCGCTTGATGCTGCCTGTCACGAGACACATGGGGTATTTCAGTGGAGATATCACTGCCACCTGATATCTCATCCCGTCTGGTGGACAACATCGCCAGTTTGTTCATGACTGCTTATTCGTTCAGAAATCTGGGTTATTCGTTCAGAGATCTGGCTTATATCGCAGCCAACCACCAGGTATAGAGGGTAGAAACTCTCCATATCTGGAGGTCGTTCCACAATCAGCAACCTGTGGACGCGCCTGGTAGGGGTTGGTCGTTACCCCCCCCCCCCCCCCAGGTAATCTGAGAGTGACAACTACATATCAAATGTTTAATCTGAGAGTGACAGCTACATGTCAAATGTTTAATCTGAGAGTGACAGCTACATGTATGATATGACAGAGCTAGCTACATACATCAGCATCATGAGCAATAATCTGTGCTAGAATAGCTGCTCCTCGGTTTGTCCAATCTAGGTCAACTTCCTGACAGCCACTGTACAAGTACGGGTGACGTGTCATCAACTCCTGGGACAAAATGTTGTAGGACATAACTGTGAACTGCATGTTGCCAGCTTGAGCGTATGATTCTTGGAGTGTCTGCCAACACCTCGGTGTGTCTGTCAGCTCTGCAATATACGGAAGTGCATTCAACAGAAACATAAATATGATGTAACTTAAAGCTGTTACAACAAAGATGACAATCACTGCAAGAATAATGATAAAAATTATGATTTCAACAATAATGCCTTCAATAGAAAGGATGATAACTTTGTTTGGATCAGCAATGATGACTGCAACACATAAGATGATAAAATGCAATGCATCTATGCATGTAGACCTATGTATGATGACATTTTTGAAAAAATTTAAACCTGGGATTATGTTTATTTCTTACCGAGACAAGTCTGTTGACTAGATTTGGTTCTTACTTGGACAAGTTCATTGACTAGATTTGTTTCTTACCAAGGAAAGTCTGTTGACTAGTTAATTTCTTACCTGGGCATGTCCGTTGACTTGATGAATTGAGAGGAACAGTCATGGAGGCCTGATTGTACATCTGATTGAGTCTAGAGGTGGGACTTGATCTGGCATCACTGAATGCTTGTGAAATTCTGTGTGTTGTCAATTCTATGGAGTCTGGTGATCTCTGAAATGAATCTTTAGACAATTGTGAGAGAGCTGTTTTTGTACAAGACATTCTGGAGCTGATTGGATAACAGGTTGTATCAGTAGCCTGCAATATTGAACTCATGCATCTGGCAGTCAAATATGAGAACTCTGCAGCTTGGTTCTGGTAGAAAGTCTGAGACTGACCATTTTCATTAGCAGGCATCCTGAAGTATGTCTGAGGTGTTTCTTTCATAGAGTCTCCAGATATTTGGACACTATTCACCTTCTCACAAGTCTTTATTTCTGCTGCTGGTAAATGCAATTTGGGAACAAATGCAGGGGTATATGGATTTAATCTGCTGGTTAGAAACTTATTTGCAGTTGATGTTTGGATAGTGGCAACACTGCAACTTTGTGCCTCATGCACTTTCATTTCCCCCACAAAAATATAACCATCACTTCTACTGCCATCTTCAGAAGAAATGCTCATATCACTGCCTGATGGAGATAAGACCCTGTCACTGTTATTGTCGGTGTCTGAAGGTATTTCTTCTCCTTCTATTACACAGTCTGATGGTGAATAGGGTGGAGTCTTAATCACACACTCCTCTGCCTTTTTTATGGTTTCTGATGTGTGGCAATTGACTGTCTGTTCTGGTTTAGCAAGATGGAACTGTTCACACTTTTCAATCTCTGACCTTGTCTTGCAATGACTCTTGTTTCCATCTTTGCACTCATTAGAACAGCCATTAGACAAGTTAGTTACTTTGTGATAACTGGAACCACTAGCAGACACACAACTGGCATCTTTTCTTTTATACCTGGAAATTTTATCAATTCCTTCCTGTAGGTCTAATTGTTCTTTTCTTTTATGCCTGGAACGTTTATCAATTTCTTCATTTAGGTCTAATTGTTCTTTTCTTTTATGCCTGGAACATTTATCAATTCCTTCATTTAGGTCTAATTGTTCTTTTCTTTTATGCCTGGAACTTTTCTGAATTCCTTCTTGAATGTCTAATTTTTCTCTTCTTTTATGCCTGGACCTTTTCTCAATTCCTCCTTGAAGGTCTAATTTTTCTTTTCTTTTATGCATGGAACTTTCATCAATTCCTTCTTGAAGGTCTAATTTTTCTTTTCTTTTATGCTTGGAACTTTTATCAATTCCTTCTTGAAGGTCTAATTTTTCTTTTCTTTCACACTTGAAACTTTTATTAATTCCTTCTTGAAGGTCTAATTTTTCTTTTCTTTCATGCTTGGAACTTTCATAAATTCCTTCTTGTAGGTCTAATTTTTCTTTTATTTTATGCATGGAACTTTCCACAATTCCTTCTTGTATGTCTAATTTTTCTTTTCTTTTATGCCTAGAACTTTTATCAATTCCTTCTTGAAGGTCTAATTTGTCTTTTCTTTCATGCTTGGAACTTTCATAAATTCCTTCTTGTAGGTCTAATTTTTCTTTTCTTTTATGCATGGAACTTTCCACAATTCCTTCTTGTATGTCTAATTTTTCTTTTCTTTTATGCCTAGAACTTTTATCAATTCCTTCTTGAAGGTCTAATTTTTCTTTGCTTTCATGCTTGGAACTTTTGTCAGTTTTATTATGGGAGTTTAATATTTCTTTACTTTTGTTCTTTGAATGTTTGCTAATTCTATCTTGAGGATTAAATCTTTCTACTTTCTGTAGACGTTTCATCGATAAACTTTCTTGACATGACACATGTTCTAACTTCTTTGAACTTCTGTGTTTCAATTCCCTGTGATCTTGACCATAGATACTTGTACATTCATCTTTGTCAATGATTTCACCATCTTCTAACTCTGAGAGTTCACTTGTCACAAACATTTCTCTGGAATTCTCAGGATTCACAGTTTCAGTTTTTTTCTGAACAAGACCCTTGTTGTCTACAAATACACAAGTGGTGACCGTTTTTCCATTTTCATGTTTAGACAGGATTCTCTGTGATGCAATGCCAGCGCTCGTATCAAAGGATGTATTAGCTTTATTCATTTTAAAATACTTCTCTTCTGGATCTAAAGTAACTACAGCACCGCCTGGTTGACCACGCACAATCTGGCTCCAGGTCAGTTCGCTAGTCAGGCCCTGTTGACACTTCAATGTCTTGTCAAGTCTTATTCCTGGCTGATCAAGTAACATTTTATGATGAGAGACAGAAGAATCCACTGAGATTAACTTCTTTCTGTTTCTATCTCTGCGATGACCGCAGTGCTTCAATGACGTTTCAGTGTTTCCTATAGCATTTCTGTCAACTGTGGACTGTACTTCCTTATAACTACAACTACCACAGATTTCAGCTACTACTGAACAAATTCTTTTAGTTCCCCGTAAAAGAGTCTCTGATGTGCTTTCTAGAACACCAGTTTTAAGTAGGTCACTGACATTTCTTTTCTTGTCATGGTGATGAAGATGTTTCTTTTTAGATGATTTCTTGCTGTTATTAATCAAACTTTCAAACTGATTATTAGTGTCGCTTTTGCCACTGTCAACAATTGTGTGTGTGCGAGATGTCATCATAGCATTGTTACTTGCACACCTTTTTAACTTCTTAGACTTGTGTTCAACATGTTGATTTATATCACTGCTACCACGCTTGTTGTTTTCACCTCTGGATGAGCTAGCACATGTTATGTGCATCGTTTTGGATTGTTTATCATCTTTGTTCATGGTGATCCACAGCATAAATAATGGATGTTGTGGCAGAGAATCTGCAAAGAAATTTATGAAAATGTTACTATGTACTGATGGATTTTGCAGCAGAGGATTATGTGAAGTAATGTATGGATATTGTACTATGTAATTATACCCCCCCCCCCCCACTAAAAATAGGAAAAATATGCATGAAATCTTAAAGCTATTGTAGACTTCACAAATAGCACAAAATTAATTAGGCACTTGGCATAGTGAAAATGATATTAATGGGAATTTGTTGAACTATTTATTTCTATGGGGATATAATAAGGTGTGTTATTAAGTCTAAAGTATTCAAGGAAAATTTGTGGACTATGAGAAAGGCCCTATTATTAATATTATAGGCCTATCCTATATTAAAGAAAAATTGTTGGGCTATGAGGATATTATTATATAATTATATATATTAAAGGAAAATGTTGGACTAAGGGTTATACTTAGGCCCTAAGACTGTTATTAAAGCCTAGGTGAATTTGTTGAATATGCCACACATGACATGGGGATAGGGTGATATATAGAATATAGGCCTAATAAGCCAGGTGTATGCCTATTATTAATTGTATATCTAAAAGGAATTTGTTGGACTGGGTTTAAATTTAAGATGTTTGTACTCAACTGTGTTGTTCACATGTCAACAATGATGCATGCAGTATTGTGTTACACTGCTGTGTACTGTAGTGTACACGTCACTATGATACTACTAACTACTATAACTATAACAACTAAAGGAAAGGGCTTAATTAGTAAGTCAGCCCAATGCACCTAGTATGCCCTATCCGAGCTATCCCTACTCGTCTAAAATGGAGCAGAAACGCAAATTGGCCTGCATTTATTTTACTTCCAACAAAATAGTAATCCTCCTTACCCAAATAACCATATTAATTATAAACAATGTTGTCAACATTGTTGAAAATCATCGATCGAAGTCTTGTTCACTTCTTGCGTCGCGTGCAAAGAAGAAGGCTAAGGCAGAAGGAATAATTTATTAAACTAACACGTAAGGGATTAGCCCATGGTACTCAGACATAACATACGATGATACGGTATATCCGAAGTATATCGTATACACACTGTGTAGTATAACTTTGTACAATGTATTGTATACCGACGTCGTGGTACGAACGTCCCTCAATTTCAACTGTGACCTCTTGGTTAAATTTTCACGTAGGTCTATAAATTTATTTGCTATAATTTAATATTATATGCTGACAATTTTATTACAATGATCATGTTAACATATTAGGGTAATTAGATTTATTCACACTTGCCAACGATGTATAATGATGATTTTTTTACATTCTGTCTATCCTTATTCGATTAAATGAATATTTATAATCACATTTAATGTGATTTATAAACAAGTAAAAACTATCGCCCGTTACCACTCATCTTTAAAAGAGAACCCAAATTTGAAGACTAAAAAGAAAAGTCCAGAAAAACACCTACATATACTATCTATTCGTTAAACCTTTTGTTATCTTTCAGCGTCAGGGGTAGAGGAGTTCTCGGGAGACGGCCCCCTTGTGTGCAGGGTATATTGTGGAATTTGTCACCTCTTTTATTTCAGTGGTCCATCGTTTTCGTGGTCGCCCTCTAGGTCTGCCTTCACTGTTTCTGTGTAGCATAGCTTGCAGTGGTGTGCTGTCTGATGGTAGTCTGCTGATGTGTGCAGGCAATTTGATCTTAATATATTCCAGGATTGGGGTGGTGCCTATTTTTTGTCGAATGTCCTCATTTCTAACTTTGTCTCTTAGCGATATTTCTAGTTAGTTAGTCGTTGGATCATCGTCACTGCACTCCGGGCAAGTTCATATGTGCTCAGATCTCTCCTTCAGTGTAGCCGCCATTACACGTTGACTGACAGTCCAGTGAGTACGCAGTTGATTGGGTATCATTCTTTCTTGTCCACGAAACCGCTCCTTTCTAGCGACATCAAATTTCAAACCAAATTCCTTTATTCTAGTCATGGAAACAAGAGTCATCGTCACTTATACAGTCATTCGCTCGTTCATGCCATTTCAGCTGTCACAAGTTTACGTTTGTCTTGTTCTGTCGTTCTTCATGTTTGGCATTGGTAGCACAATGGTGGCATAGTAATTGTTTTGAATTGTGTTATTTTGGTGTTTAAATCTGTATATTTGTTTCTGAAGATTGGTGTCATTTGGGCTTGGTATGCTTTACTACATCTAGTGTGTATTTCTGTGTTGCTCTTGCCGTCTGTTGTTATATTACTTCCTATGTATGTGAATTCTGTCACATGGTTAAGTCTGTTGTTTCCAATATATATATTATTGTTTCTTTCTGTTCTTCCTATCTTCAGTACTTCGGTCTTTTCTATATTTATATTCATGTTAAAGGTATGGCATGTTTGATGTAATCTGTCTATTTGTCTTTGTAGTTCTTCTTCTGATGATTTGCTTGGTCATCTGCAAATAGTAGTTCGCTTAAGTTAACCTTCACGTTGTTTTCTTTCGTTGTCTTTGCTACTTTGCAGCTGTGATCTATGTATATTATGAACAATAGGGGGATAGTACACATCCCTGTCACACACCCGAGTGAATTAGAAAATTATCAGTTGTATCTATGCTCGTACTTACTGAGCATAGACTATTGGTGTATTCATTAATTCATTTTCCTTTTGCGCTGTAGTTAGGGCAGAGGTCAGATCTTTCCAATCTGTCTGTTCAAAGCTATTCTGTGCAGTTCTTGAATAGTATGAATATTGGTTGTTTTACTTTCTCTAAGTATTGTTCTTCTGAGTGTTTCGTTTGGTCTACCCCTTGCTCTTTTGCCTGTAGGTATCCATTCAAGAGATTGGTGGTGTATTCTGTTGGTGAGAGACCTATTTGTCCTGCAATGAGTTTTAATCTATCAGTTTTTGTTTGTGCATCTTTGTAGCACAGTTTGACACAAAATAATTCGTTTGAATGAAAAAAGAATTGGAATGAACTGACTTCTGTTACACAAATCGGTCTGGACTTTACGATGTTAGTTGATTAATCCAACGATCAACGGAATGACCCAGACTTGATTAGAGAGACACCCTCCATCAACGGACGTCACTACCGGAAGTATATATTGGCGTATAGGCTCTGACACATGCTTATCAGATGTTGGGTTACATAGACTTACATATACATGAATATTTGATTCATACTATTAGTGATGGCGTTCTAAAGACGCAAAAAGGATGTGTATATATATATATATATATATATACTGTACAACAACAAAAACGAAACACAACATATTTCAAACATACCAAAAATATATTTTTTTCAGACTTAATCAAAGCCGTCTCAAGTCATTCCCAACGGTCCGCTGACGATGCCGGTTCGCCCACTGTAGTCTGTGGATCTGACGATGCCCGTTAGTTAAGAACAGAACATCTATAGCAGCGGTCGGGAACCTTTTTGTCTGAGAGAGCCATTGACACCACATATTTTGAAAAGAAATTATGTGAGAGCTATACATTATGTTTAAAACTAAAAAGTCAAGTAAATGTGTGCATTTTGTGTAATTTCAGCACAAAAAGTACAATAATTATGTCTCTGAATTCTATAACATTGTTATGCTGTTGCTAATAAATAATTAGTATTTCTTACTATTAATGCGACTTCTGGTGCCGCATGGCTTTGCTGATGGCTTCGTAGTCTGGTTGATACGTGGTGAGGTTAAGCTTCATGCAGGCGCTGAGACTTCCATCCTTCCATCCGTTAAACATGATCGCAGGTTGGTATTAATGTTCTTTAGATGTGATAAAGACTGCTCGCAAGCATACGTAGAGTCAAACATTGTCAGTACAGCAATACTCACACGCTGCAGTATGTGACGAGAAGCGCCTTCCAAGTTTTGACAATCAGCTGGTCTGCGTGTTGAAGTTTTTTTCATTTCTGACCACTTGTGTTGACTCGCCAACTCTGCTTGCTGTCATGCAAGTCTTTCCAAATCTTCATTCAGTGACGGAACTTATTCACCCACATGTCTGAGGCCTTCGGGTCAGCAACGTGGAGCTCAAAATCTCTGACGGAGACATCTGGAGTGCAACTCAGGTCAGTGCTGTCCTCTACACACTCGTGTGGATGGGTGATGAACTTAAAAAGACGGATGTGTTCGCGAAATTCTCCAAAGTGCGCTTTAAATGATTGCAGGAGATTAGACGTGAAGCCTGATAACTGCTGAAGATTAAGATGTTGAGCAGGGTCACTTGATGTGCACGTATCATTGAACTTTCCCAGTTTTTCAAAGTGTAGTAAACGACCTGTTTCAATGTCGGCGATGAAGAGTTCTAGCTTGTTTTCAAATGCAAACACTGTTGCAGGGATAAGATTGTATTTCCAACCCCTTACATGTTCACGTTGAGCTGATTTAAATGTTCAGTCATGTCTAGGAGATAATAGAACTTCAGGAGCCACTCAGTGTTAGCTAACTCGGGATGCTCAACATTCTTCATTTCAAGAAAAATATGGATTTCGCTCAGACCAGCCGCAAATCGGCTGAGCACCTTCCCCCTTGACAACCAACGCACGTTGTTATGCAGAAGCAGACCAGGATAATTATTACCAACCTCATCAAGCAGTGTTTTAAACTGGCAATCATTTAATTATCGGGCAACAATAGCGTTGACTACCGGAACCACCAGCTACATCACCTCACCAACTGCTCGCCACACATCTGATCTGAGCACAAGGCGCCTCCTGATGTAGGATGCAATGAAAGCTTATGATGCGTTTGTTTTCATGCTCACAAAGAAGAACGACAAATCCTCTGTTTTCCCCCACCATGCACGGAGCACCATCAGTGCACACCGAAACAAGTTTATCCACCGGGAGATTTTTTTTCTTTAGCGAACTCAGTGAAGGATTCGAATAAATCATTCCCTCTTGTTGTGCCTTTCATAGACAAAACAGCAAGACTTTCCTCATGCAGTGTATCACCGACAACATACCTTGCAACCACGCTGAACTGGGATAAATTACTGACGTCTGCTGACTCATCCAAAGCGAGAGAAAAAAAAACGGTGCCGTATTTATGTCCTTCATTTGCATTGCCTCAATTTGATTTGACATCATGATGCTACGATCGAGAACAGTTCTGGTCGACAGAGGTTTGTCTTTTATCTGTTTAGTTATTTTGTCCTTATCCGAAAAAAAACATCAAAAAGTTCATTGGCAACATCAAGCATAAATGCTTTGGCATACTGAACTTATTCACCCACATATCTGAGGCCTTCAGATCAGCTGCTTGGAGCTCAAAATCTCTGACGGAGACATCTGGAATGCAACTCAGGTCAGTGCTGTCCTCTGCACACTCGTGTGGATGGGTGATGAACTTAAAAAGACGGATGTGCTCGCGAAATTCTCCAAAGTGTGTGAATGGCTTTCTGTTTCTCTCTGTGAATGGCTTTCCGTATCTCACAATAGCTAAAGCGCCAACAAAGCTAGCCGAATTCCAGTCACATTGTTGGGTTCAAACACGGATTTGCTACTGACTAGCTTGCACTCTTGATAGCAGTTCTTGACATGTATTCTTCCTGATGTCTCCCGCAGGATATTTCTATTCAAATGTAGAATGGTGTGTCTCGAAGTGTCGCTTTACATTCGACCGTTTCATAGATACAATTTTATACCACATATTAGACACACTGCAGAACTCGTTCTGTCCACAAAGGCAAATGCATCTGTCCATTCCTGCTGATAAGTACGATAATCATTGTCTTTCTTTCTTTTAGCCATCTTGTCAAAAGGGTTTCTCTTTGTCTTCCCCTGTCTCTTATCCCCTTTTTGAATATAATTTATATCCTCAGCCGTGACAGAAGAAACTTCTCAAAAAGAAGTGCCATCAGTAAAGTGTTAGTTAATACTCCATGATTCCAGTTAAGTGTTGAAGGGTTGCTGATTGTAACTGTTTGATGTATAGTCGAATGCCCTTGCTATCGCGACGCCATGTGCAGAGTTGGTATTTTTATATCCCCTGAAGCTGAGACAACCTAATGGAAGATCACCAGGCATGGAGAACTAGCATGCGTGCTAGTACTAAGACTTTTGATAATTCAATAACGAGCAGAGTAGAAGAACAGAGACGGAGGCGTAAGGAGCAGCTGCTCAGCGTCTTGACATTCCCATGCGTCTTCTGTGGCAATGCAAATCGCTCATGGGTCGGCAGATTTAGTCATGAGAAATCTTTCCCTACTTGTACTACCTTAACTCCAACGAATGTACACCTACTTCAGACCGTATAATAAGGAAATATATACTCCCAAACAGATTTTTAAAAAGTCCAGTCCTTACCAGGAGTCGAACCCCGATCTCACGGGTAGGAAACCATACATTATTCAACAGTACCATGTTAAATACTTTACATGCGGATTCAGCGGTTGTTCCACATAAAAACTATTACAATTATGCTTAATGGCTTCATGTGTGAAAATGTCTGTTTAATGAGAACGTTAAGTCAATGAGACTAAGGGACCGAGCTTTTATAAAAAAGGTCACACAAAAAAATCTCAATATCAAAGCTATGACCTTTTATTTAGGTAACCCATCCATGACCAAAAACGTATCTTCGGCCCTGGTTGGGGATAGGTCTATAAAATCTATATGAATGGAGGTGGTGGCACATCCCCTGAGGAGCCTAAATATATGTATAGGATGCTACTTGGACGAGGTGTTGACGATGTCGGTGAATGTAATATCGACTAAGAAGACGAATGAACCCGAGCACAACTCTAATGTAGATTGCTTCCTTGGAGACAGCCACTTAAAAGACATGTTTTGACCTGTAAAGTCCAAGGGCACAGTGGGTGATACACATCCGCCGTCTTGCGACAGATAGAAAGGTTGTCACAGGCTAGGGAAGCTCACCTAAATTAAAAACATGGTAAAACGGATGTGCTGGGCCGGAAGCAGCAAAATATTGCAAACCTGCTGTGATACCTGCAGCACAACATACGTCACGCTCCCCGGTCGAAATGATATAATGGTTTTTAGAGAGCGAAAGCAGAAGAAGAATAGGGAGATGGCAGGGAAAAGTTTGATAAAAGTACTCTATACGATGGGACAGCCAACTCCACCACAAAACATCCTACGTTGGCTCTTACGATATGCATGGCAGTTAAGTACCACAATTCTGTTCTCCCCTTTCGGGCCCAGGTGACACACCGACGGAAGCATGGACTGAGAGTAATAAAATAACTGACTTGGTAAATGAAGTCCCATAGAATCATTTTAAGGTGACATCAACTACATCAAGCTCCATTTAGGTTAGGTTAGGTATATTGATTATCGTCTTCGCACACCGGGCATGTCCATGGATGCTCAGATATCTTCTTCAGTAAATCTCTCAGTGCATAACGGATGATGGTTTCTGTTCTATGTTGGTTCAGTGCTCTTTTTGAAATTTTTGTTATGTGTTCTCTACTGGCCACGCCTATTCTCACTCCCAAATTGTACATTATCGATATTGACTCTCGCTCATTTATCTCAAAATCGTCTAATTGCGCGGACTCACGAAGAAAACTGAGTATGTCTGCTCGGTTTACAGGCTGACCATCTATTATGGTGGCGAGACTAGTTAAATGGCGGACCGTTCGCTTCCTTCCACACTCGCATTCTGGGGACAAAGAAATGCGTAATTTTTCGCAATCAAGCCCACATTTTAGCTTTACATATTGACCCCATCCATCCCCTATGTACATCACCTGTTTTTTACTTCCAGAATCACATTCATTGAGTCATAGTACGCACCCACGAAAGTAAGCTTGCGATTCCAGCAAGTTTAATAGTTTAGTTCCTACATTACGGCAAATACTTCCATCAATAGATTGCTTGTAGTTGCGGTAAAGCTCACACTGGCTTCGTGTAGTGTTCTTCATGTAATTTTTTTCTGTGCTCTGTTAATCTTGTAAAATAATTCATCATTATTGACCGTGCCAACTTGCGTCCTATCTTATCCTAAACCCGTAAAAAGTTACGTTCGTGGGGTATCAAATTGGATGCTTCAGCACTCATATCCTTCCAGCGATTTCTTTCTTAACGATGTAGATGAGTGAGGAAAATCTTGTCTTGTCCAGTCTTTGATGTTGCCTATCCATGTTTTATATTTGACCTCATCTGCTTCTTCTACACTCAACGGCTCATCCACTGACGTAGGCGATCATGGATTTTCACAACTGTAGTAAAACAATTGGCATCAATTAATGAAACTTTGATTAACCGACGTTTCAATTAAAATAAAACTAGTTTTTCAAAAAGCTCAAATTCTTGATAAAAATCCCAGATCTGCAGATTTGATTGAAAACTCAGATCTGAGTAAAAAGCAATGGAGGGGCAACAGTGGACAACGTTGTGGACAAGGGAAAGTACTCTCGATAGTGTTTTGCATACCTGGATATTATGGTCCATTGTTTATTTCTAATGAATTACTATGATTCACTAGGTTTCAGTCAAAATAGAAGTTCTGTAGAACACATTTCCAACATCAGAATCACCATTCAGTAATATCTACAGCATCAACATGAAGTCTGTCATAACTTCGTTGATTTCAATAAAATCTTCAGTCGAGTTTGTCACGAAAATTAAGAGAAAATTAAGAGAAACTTGAATTTTGACATGAATAGGCGTATAATAGAAATTATTGAAGCACTATGGCCAGGGGTAGACCAAAAGAAACACTCAGAAGAACAATACTTAGAGAAAGTAAATCGATCAATATTCATACTATTCAAGAACTACACAGAATTGGAGAGATCTGATCTCTGCCCTATGCGCTAACTTCAGCGCAAAAGGAAAATGAATGAATGAACTATACAACGTTGAAACTAGTTATCTTTTAAGTAACAGTGATATTGGAGCCTTTTTTCAAAACAACTGCAGGGGTTTGACAAGGATGCATATTACCGCCAGAGCTATTCAATATATTCTTGGTACAAATCTGGTGACACCCCAGAGCGATCAGACAACAATTTCAATCCGTGGCCGCCTACTGTGCAATTTGTGATTTGCAGATGCCATTGCACTTATGGCTGGTAGTGAGAAAGAACTTCAAGACTTCTAACCTTAAAAATAAAATTTGCATAAGCTATGGTATGGAAACTAACGTAAAAAACATGGCAAACGTATATGACAACAATAGTCCTCATAATATATAGATGTATAGACAGAAACTAGAAGGAGATAATAGCTTTAATATATTTAGGTTATAATATGAGCAGCGATGGAAGAAATATGAAAGAAATCAAGACTACAATTGAACAACCTCGACTGCAATGTGCAGATTGCACACCCATGGAAGAACAGAATAAATACAGCCCCCGTCTATTAGCAAAGTTTTTAGTACTAAGAACTCAGCCAAAAGATGGGTTAAACAACACAACAAACACCCCCCCCCCCCCCCAAACTATGCTTCACAAAAAGATCATCATATATTTCATAAATTAGAATAATTTACACACGAAAACATACGAATGACCTTTTTTCTTTATTCGTAGGTAAATCTCCCCCTAAGAAAAAAGGCATCAAAAGCACAGGGTTTGGTGATGACGATAAGCATATTGAGTAGCAGTACCACTATTCCTTACTTTCATTTCGAGCCTTGGTAAGTAAAGTAAAGTAACCCATCATCATCATCATCATCAGGTGCCATGCCGGGTGGCGTAGGCGGTCATGGCTCTCCACAGCTCTCTGTCCACAGTATTATGTATCAAAGTCGTTGTTGTTTCTTTGCCGTGCCAGGTTGTCAAACTGTCTAATATTTTCTCACGTTGTCGCCCTCTGTCTCTGGTGCCTTCAATCTTGCCTGTTGTGATTATGTTCTCTAAACCTGCCTGTCTCATGAAGTGGCCAAAAAAAGAAGATTGCCTTTTTCTTATATTGTTGATTAAGGTCCGTTTCGCATTCAACTCTTTTAACACCTCTACATTAGTTTTTCTGGCAGTCCATGGTATTCTCAGCAATCTTCTGTAGAACCACATCTCCGTTGCCTCCAATCTCCCACTTTCCAGTTTGTTTATTGTCCAAGACTCGCACCCATATGTTAGTATAGGGGTTATATAGCACTGCAGAACTCTCTTTCTCACCTCTAATGACAAGGTCATATTACACAGTATATTTTTCATTTTTCTGAATGTTGTTTTTGCCTGTCCTATTCTGCATCTTATTTCTGTTAAACTTCTTCCATCTGCTGTTATAATTGTACCTAGATATTTGAATTGGTGGACCTGTTTTAATACTATATCATTCACTATGATCTTGCAAGGTGTGTTATTTTCTTTCTTTGAAATAACCATTACTTCTGTTTTCTTGATATTTAGGAAGAGGCCTTTCTCTTTGCTTTCTGTGACTACTACTTTAATTAATTTTTGAAGGTCTTCCTCACTTTTTGCAATCAGAACAGTGTCATCCGCATATCTCAAATTATTTATGTTATGTCCTCCCAAAGTAACCCATAGCATTTATTAATGCCGTAGGGGTGTGAGATGTTAGCGATCTCACATTTCACAGGCTCTGCAAATGAGGGCGGTAGCCATCTACTCTCCCTCGCAGTCTTTACTTCCCGGATTAATCCGGTACCCATTTAAGGCTGGGTCGACCTGGGAGCCGTTGCGATCTGAAAACATTTCCGCCTCAGCTGGGGATTGAACCCAGGACCACTCATATGCGAAGCCAGTGCTATATATATATATATATATATATATATATATATATATATATATATATATATATATATGTGTGTGTGTGTTTATGTGTGTGCGTGCTCGCGCGCGCGTGTGTGCGTGTGAATGTGGAACAAACCAGGTTTGAGCCTTCCTAGAAGGCCAGAACAAAATTATGAAGCAAACCAAAAAAGCGACAAGCGTTTAAATTTCTTTTCCCTATTAGTTTTCCCCCAAAAGTGTAATAAAGTTCCATAAAACGAGGAAATTGTTTACATTCGGTAACCGGAGACTTATCTAAGACCATACAAAAAGTATGTATGCTGATTGTTCCCGTAACTCCCTGGTTACACACATTATTTAACCGTCCAATGAAGTTAACGAGCACTTTGGTGCTCCCTTAATGACATGGTGTTCCCGTCATACGAATTAAAAAGTTCTCCCGAGCACTAGCTGTCTTGAGCCCCCCTCTAAAATTAAAACTTTGTTGTACAAACCGAAACAAATAATGTTGCCATCCGCGATTATGGAGGAAATAGAAAGGGGGAATGGACTGTATGTGAAGCAATAAGGATGGTTATATTGTCAGTATTCATGTTCACTTTTATTATTATTTTCATATTATTTATTTTTAAAATACAAATATATTTGTATTTATTATTATAAGTTGTGGTGCTTGCACACTCAGTATCGTGTTCTCACACTCAATATTACATGTGGGTCGTGTTCTCATACTCAGTATTGCGTGTGGGTCGTGTTCTCATACTCAGTATTACGTATGGGTCGTGTTCTCACACTCAGTACTACTACACTCATACACTCAGTATTTTTTGGGTTGTGCTTCCACAGTATTATACTTGGGTTTTGCGCGTACACTTCGTATATATGTGAGCAGTGTTCGCACACTCAATATTACATGTGAGCAGTGTTCGCACACTCAATATTACATGTGAGCAGTGTTCGCACACTCAATATTACATGTGAGCAGTGTTCGCACACTCAATATTCAATGCCGTCTTAACCCATAGGCCCGTTGGGCATTTGCCCGGGACCCCCACGAGCATAGGGGCCCCGTGCGAATATTTTTTAGGGTTTTGTAAAACCCGTATAAAATTTAGTATTATTTTATAAAATTCTCATAATTTTGTGTTTATATGCGAACGATATATGTGTTTATATCGTAGTACAATGGGACAGCATCGTTTGAACTGGCTATAACGCCCGTGTGTTGCCGGGGCCCGAAAGGGGAGCAAAGAATAGCAATACTGTTTACCTTCCATGCATGTCGTAAAAGGCGACTAAGGAGGTTATGAGATGGAGTTGGCTGTCCCATCCCATATAGGGTCAGTGACCCAAAGCCATGCTGAAGTCGGATGTGTCAGGCCGAAAGGCGCAGATATCGCAGCAATGATGTAAGCCATGACACAACGCATTCCGTTCTCCGGACTATATCCTGCTAATGTGCAGAAGTTTGAGAACGAACGCAGAAGAAGAAGAAGAAGAACTGGCTATCACTCATGAGCATAGAAAATGACATCCTGAAGACCATTGGCTTCAAGCCGATAATAAAACAATTTTCTGAAAAGAAATGTCGCAAACGCTTGTTATAATAAAGTACCGTACTGAAATTTGTCTAATTTAAGAAAAAATTTTCTATTACGAATTTTAATACCTTTGTTTGACCTTGTGTAATAGATGTAATATGTTATGGCGCTTATTATTTAAAAAAACATATGTAAATATCTGTTTTTGTGTGTAAATTTTTTTGTTTTTGCAAATATCATATGTAATACTATAAAACATGTAAATAAAATCTCTTTTCTCTGTTTTTCATGTTTAATGTTGATTATAGTTGCAGCTGTACAGCATGTTTTAACAACAATATGGTTGAATTTAGTATAGTGACAATAAAATAAATAATACATTTTTAATATTATCAACCATTTATTTTTTATTCCTGAGGGAGGGGGGCACTCTTTCTTTGCCCAGGGGCCCAACATTATTTCTTTGCCCAGGGGCCCTAAATGGTGTAAAGACGGCCCTGTCAATATTACATGTGAGCAGTGTTCGCCGTATGAAAAAGTGTAGATCCTCTGCTTTAGTTGCTACACTGTTAAGTATACAAACATTGATATCCCTAATGCTACTTTGCAGTGGGTGTTTTTTGTCAATGACGGCTAGAACATACATTTTAGTCTTGGCCAACAAGTGACCAGAGTTTAAGGATATAATGTCCATTTAAAAAAATCCTTCGTAGGACTAGATCCTACTACAAACCAGATCACTAGGCCACACTATACGCCCCAATATAACCAATAGGAATAACATCCAAGGTTGAAAAGATCGTATTTTGGACTACCAAGACGAAACCACCAGTTAACAAACATATAATGTCCATGTATATCATTACTACGATAGGGGTAT
This sequence comes from Meghimatium bilineatum, assembly GCA_034231615.1. Taxonomy (NCBI): domain Eukaryota; kingdom Metazoa; phylum Mollusca; class Gastropoda; order Stylommatophora; family Philomycidae; genus Meghimatium; species Meghimatium bilineatum. Next base: position 22,565,357 of record CM067313.1, on the reverse strand, counting down.
TCTCTAGTGCACTCCATGCCTATTCACATTTTTCAATTCTGTATGTGCCTTCAACCTTAGACACGAGCTGGGTAGGGTTAAGAATACCAGGCCGTAATCAACCATTGATATAACCAAATAGTTAAAGAGAAGGGAGAACGATCGATATCTCAGATGTCTAGCAGCCATTTTCTTGAGAGCTGCCAGTTCACGAAGCATGAAACAGGTGTGAGCTCTGATCGAAAGTTAACAAGAAACTGTTGTTGATATCAACTTTTGTCAACAAGAAACTGTTGTTGATATCAACTTTTGTCAACAAGAAACTGTTGTTGATATCAACTTTTGTCAACAAGAAACTGTTGTTGATATCAACTTTTGTCAACAGGAAACTGTTGTTGATATCAACTTTTGTCAACAAGAAACTGTTGTTTATATCCATTTTTGTCAAACCCGTCAACAACTGGCAATGTTTTTTTCTACGCCCCCCTCCCTCTCCCCAAATGTTTACGTAATTTATGCCAGCCACCAACCAACCAACCCCAGTCAGCCAACCAATCACCGAAGCAATCAACAAACTAACATCTATATCTGCAAATGTAACCAAACACCTTCGGTCGAATAACCCCCAAGAACATGCCTTTTAAAATGCAACACCAGAAACATCTAGTTCCTGGTAATCTCATCGCCATAATTTCCCGGCATGTTTTTAGCAGCGTCCTGAATCAGTTTGTGATAATATTCGCCCTTGGAAACCTTCAAATATTAGCCAATATTCTGTCACTCATGGAAACAGCCGACCATTACAGCAGACAGATACAAAGAAATAAAATCCCCCTGGTTTTTAAACATTAAAAAAGAAAACGGACACATTAGTTTAACGATATACAAACTTGGTTTGTGATAATTAGGCAATGACTAATTATCTGTCAGAAATTTTATGGCAAGGGGATAATTCAAGCTGGCTTCTTGTTGTGAACATATGTGATGTGTCCAGGTACAATCAGCAACATCCAGGTTGCTTACATTTTCTCAAGTTTATTTTGAGGTAGAACACAGCATGATATCAGAATAATGAGGCGCCATCATCGTCTGTTTGTTTCACAGTAGGACGGTGGTTTTAAAAATACTGCTTGACGTCGAAGG